>BSBN01000907.1:6017500-6333581 GCA_027924645.1 Cunninghamia lanceolata | reverse complement strand
AAGAGGTAGAGGAATGATAGAGATAGGGAGATAGAGGTTTATGGTTTCTTGGGTTTAGTGTTTAGTGTTTAGTGTTTAGGGTTTAGGGTTTAGGGGTTTGGGGTTTAGGATTTAGGGGTTTAAGGTTTCTCAGGTTTAGGGTTTAGGGGTTAGGGATCAGGGCTTGGGGGCATTATTTAGGGTTTATGTTTTAGGGGTTAGGGGTTAGGGTTTAGGGTTTAGGGACATTATTTAAGGTTTAAAGGTTTAGGGTTGCTCAAGTTTAGGGTTTAGGAGCATTATTCAGGGTTTACGGTTGCATGTCAAAAGAAGTCTCTCTCTCTCTAAATTCGTCAACCCTAAATAATGCCCCTAACTCCTAACCCCTAACCCCTAACCCCTAACCCCTAAACCCTAAACCTCTATCTCCCTATCTTTCCCTTATCTCCCTCTCTCTATCATCTCTCTACATCTCAATCTCTCTCCCTATCTCTCTAGACATTTCACTCACTCTCTATCTCTCGATCTCTGCCTCTGTCTCCTCTATCTCTCCCAATCTATCTCCTCTCTCTCTCTACCTATCTATCTCTCCCTATCTATCTCTCCCTATCTCTTTCCTCTCTCTCCCCTATCATTCCTTTATCTCCCTATCTCTCTAGACATCTCTCTCACTCTCTATCTCCCTATCTCTCCCCTCTATCTCCTCTATCTCTCCCTATCCATCTCCTCTCTATCTCTCTCTACCTAGCTATCTCTCCCTATCTCTCTATCTCTTGCCTCTCTCCCCCTATCATTCCTATATCTTCCTATCTCTCCCTTCTATTTCTCCCTCTCCCTTATCGATGAAGGAAATGAATAAGAAAACTTGGACTCTCTCTCTCTCTCTCATCAACAAAGCAAATGGAAACAAGAAAACTAGGACATGAAAAGAGGGATGAGGATATAAATTGGCAGGATGAAATGGAAACAAGATAAAACTAAAGTTCATTGGATGGGAAGAATGATGAGAGGAGAGGTGGAAAATAGTAAAATAGGTCAAAATTGGTGGGATCTAAAGGGAAATTGGAAAGGAAAAGGAAGAGTAGGAAAGCTAGGAAAAGGTTGACCTATTTTACTATTTTCCACCTCTCCTCTCATCATTCTTCCCATCCAATGAACTTTAGTTTTATCTTGTTTCCATTTCATCCTGCCAATTTATATCCTCATCCCTCTTTTCATGTCCTAGTTTTCTTGTTTCCATTTGCTTTGTTGACAAGGGAGAGAGAGAGAGAGGATTTATGGTTTAGGGGTTAAGGTTTAGAGGTTTAGGGTTTAGTGTTTAGAGAGAGAGGACCAATAAGGAGATATAGAGAGTGAGGGACATGGCCAAAGACATATGAAGAGATATTGAGAGGTAGAGGAATGATAGAGATAGGGAGATATGAAGATAGAGGTTTAGGGTTGCTTGGGTTTAGTGTTTAGGGTTTAGGGGTTTAGGGTTTCTTAGGTTTAGGGTTTATATATATATATATCCATCTCTCTCTCTCTCTCCATGCACATACCATTAGGTAGGCTATTTTGCATATGGTGGTCATATCCTTTAGGTCCAATCACCTCCAAACTTCACAAATAGACATAGAGAATAATTCTAAGCATCTTTCATAAAGACCACTTCTCTACATAGGTGCAACTAATACCACTTTTTCATTTTTTTCCACATTTAATACTAATTCTTTTCCATTTTCCAAGTCCTACATGTGTCCAAGTTGTATTGCTTGTCAAGTTTTTAGTCTAATTATTAGTCCTTGCTCTCATGGTTATTAAAATGTTAGTATAGTTAGATTTATCCTTAGGTAACATTAATTTACACATTGTTGCACAAACAACCACACTCAAAAATAACCTTACCTAATTGAGGTTAACCTTTAAGGTTATTTCATTTGGTGAGCCTAACAAATCCAACTACTAGTTCAATCTTCTTATAGTCCATGCTTAGCCTTCCAAGAGAGTTCATGCCATGTTAACTTTGCATTATGTTCTCACTTTCCTCTTGCTAGTTGTAGTACTCTTATTTTCTAATCCTATCCCTATATCATACTATTGTTGTTGAATTTTCTTTCCATCTTCATTATCATAGTCATAGTTATCCTATTTTGAGCCTACCATTTATCTTGTCTTGTACTTCTTCTATTCATGTCAATTTTAATGACCGAGCCAAATTTTCCATAAATTCTTCTCCACCAAACCCTAGACCCTCACCCAAATCCTTACTTTCCTAAGAAAAGCCCTTCCCCAAACATCATTTGATCATGTGGATCCTTCCATCACTAGACAGGTGCCCCTACTTTCCATTATTCATTCAATACAATCCTAATGTCACAACTCACATTCCCACACCTACATTCATAGACTCCATTCCCCCCTATCAACACCATCATTGATAATCATTTTAAGGAGTCTCCCTTGAATAATCATTAAACCATGGATTATCCCATATCCCCATCTTACACTTTCCTCACCTTTGAACCCTTAGAAGATGACATTTAGTTATCCCCATCATGACCAATCACACTTTCTAGCAATCCCACATAAGACACCTTACCCATCACTTCCCCTAGGTCATCACCAGTTAAATCACCTCATTACTCCATTCAACCATACCCATACCACCTCTTTCTCACTCCACAACCTGTATTAATGCATGATTCACCCCATGACATGCTACAGTTACCACAATGCCAATTCACTCTACCATCATTCTTCATATTATCTTATGAATCACCATCCTTTCTTCCCATTCCTTAAGACATCATACCATGACACACATCCCTTCCTCCATTACATCCTCCCTAACGCTTTCCCAACATTGATAGCCCACTACCCATGCCACCTCATTTTCATAACACATTTGACCATAACATTTCCACAACAATCATCACTCATCCCGACACCATCCTCCACCATGTGACATTTATCTAACATAGATAGGAGTTAAATTAGGTGCACTTTGCACCGCCTTTGGTGCCCCAAAGAGATTACATTTAAGGTTAAAATTCAGCACTAAAGTTGGCATTAACTACGCTGACTATAGCGCCGACTAATGAATCAAAAAAAAAAAAAATCCCACCTACGACACAACAAAAAAACACGAAACGAAACTTTCATAGTTATTGGTGTTCATTTTGTGTTTGTTGAAGATTGAGCATTTGGTGTGTAGAAATCTCATCTTCATTTCAACGAGGGTTTTTTGTGTTCACCCTTATTTTGGGCAAATCCTTGATGTAGCCTGCTCACTATTTTGTTTGAGAAGTAGTTCTTCACATTGCTTCTGCAAACTTTTTGAAGTTCACCAGACGTGGCTTCGAGCATCTCCAATCTCTGGTTCATTGGTGTTGGTCACACATTCAAATCCCATTGCATTTGATAATCGTTGAAAGCTTCCAGTAGGCGGTGTCCTATTTCTTTCCATTGTCGAGGTCGTAGCTCATGCCATACACAACAAAGCCAAGGTTTTCGAAGATCATTGTTCATTGTTTGCACCAATCAAGGTTTGGTGGTTTCTGGTTCACACACCATTCATTGCTTGCTCTCTGGTTAAGGTATTTCTTTGGCAGATTTGTTTTTGAACATTGTTTTGTTCCTAGATTGCTTTGTATGTATTTCCAAACATGAATGCCACAAGCATCGGCTGAGATAATATAATAACAATAGCATGGGAGCTGGTAATGCCCAGAAGAACCAAAGAAAGCATTAGTAGATTAGTGGATAAGAGATGTACATACTTCAATCACATTTGTAACCCTTATTGCATTACACCTACATTTGATTATTATGTGGTCTAAAAAGGTCCATAAAACCAGTTATAATGTTTTCCTGTTTATTGTGTACCAAACTTTTCTGTTTATTCATATACAGCTGTAATTTGTGTCTGGTTAAGGTGGCTTTGTATAGATCTGAAACAATCTCTACTGCAGTGCTATGCCTTGTCAGTAATGGAGTGCTACAAGGATTTTAATGTCAATGACATTGCATTATCGAAGTACTGTAGTGTATATGTTCTTTGTAGTATTTTGATCAAGTATGAATCTGTTGTATATGGCTTGAATAGTATTGATAGTTAATTTAATTATGAATACTTGCTAAAAGATGTGTAAATCATTGTAGCAATCAAGATAACAAGAGTGAACTTTATGATATTACATAAAGGGTGAATAAGACCTTGTCTTTACTCTAAGACATAAAGTTAGACATTGATTTGATAAACCTGAGTTTAAATACTTTGGGATACAAGCTCTTATAACAATAAGATCTTGAATCGCCTTTAATGGTCACCAAATATTGGTATTGTTAGTCCAGACAGTTAATCGTCATGAGAACTACAGAGTTGAAAATATCCCTTAAAATACTTTCATCTAAATGGTTTTAAAAATTCAAACCATAGGTTACTACATCTTAAATCAAATGTACATAAATCTAACTTTTGTGAAAGATACACTATTTTTGCAATAGGGGCAGATTGATGAATCATAATTGGATAGGCAGTTGGAAGCAAGGCATGACTTGAAGTGTTGGGGATTTAAGTTTGTTGGAATAACACTTGAAACAAAGCAAAGAATCCAAGGTTGCATGAAGGGTCAAGACATGACCTATAGCAGCTGAACTTCCATAATTGATCAAGCAACACTTGATGCAATACAAAGGAACTACCAATGTATGGAAGGCATGACATGACTTCATACAGGATGTTCAATTCTAATCAAGTAACACTTGATGCAGTGGAAAGAACATGTGGGTATTAGCAAGACATAACATGTCTTATTACTACTTGAACTTCATACTTATTAACACTTGCGTAATGAAGGGCTCATGATCTTGACTTTCTTCTTGGTATACCTAAAGTTTCTAATCTCTTTGTTAATGAGCTAGATGTCAATTTGAACGAAGGATGTGTTTCCAAAATTTGTGATGATGTTTGCATTCATGAGGAATGCATTTCTAGTTCCTATATCCTATCCTAGATTATGATTATGATTGACCCTAGATTATGATTGATGAATGCATTTCTAGTTCCTATATTCTATCATGCACATGTGTTTGTATGTGAGGCTTGATGCTTCACTCATTTGTCCAACTGATCAAGGTTGTAATGTGGTCTAATAGACTGAACTGTTTGACAAAATCCATGAAAGAAATGCGGTCTAATAGACTGCAATGATTGCATGATATGCACAAAATGGATTTATTGTAAAGGCTTTAGAAATTTTAAAGAAAATGCAATTGGCTGGTGTAAAGCCAAATTCCACAACCTTTGCTAGCATCCTCCCTACCTCTGTCAAAATGGGAGCTTTGGAATAGGGTATGGACATCCATCAAAACATAAAGAATAGAAGAATTTTGTCAGATGTTGTAGTTGCAACTGCCCTGTTACACATGTATGCAAAATGTGGAAGCATAGACAAGGCACGTGAACTGTTTGATAGAATGCCTCAAAGAAATGTGGTCTCATGGACTACAATGACTGCAAGATATGCACAAAATGGATTTGTTGAAAAGGCTTTAGAAATTTTAAAGCAAATGCAATTAGCTGGTGTAAAGCCAAATTCCACAACCTTTGCTAGCATCCTCCCTGCCTGTGTCAAAATGGGAGCTTTGGAATAGGGTATGGACATCCATCAAAACATAAAGAATAGATAAATTTTGTCAGATGTTGTAGTTGCAGCTACCTTGTTACACATGTATGCAAAATGTGGAAGCATAGACAAGGCACGTGAACTGTTTGACAGAATGCCTCAAAGAAATGTGGTCTCATGGACTGCAATGACTATAGGATATGCACAAAATGGATTTGTTGAAAAGGTTTTAGAAAATTTAAAGAAAATGCAATTAGCTGGTGTAAAGCGAAATTCCACAACCTTTGCCAGAATCCTCCCTGCCTGTGTCAAAATGGGAGCTTTGGAATAGGGTATGGGCATCCATCAATACATAAAGGATAGAGGAATTTTGTCAGATGTTGTATTTGCAATTGCCATGTTAGACATGTATGCAAAATGTGGAAGCATAGACAAGGCACATGAACTGTTTGACAGAATGCCTCAAAGAAATGTGGTCTCATGGAGTGCAATGATTACAGGATATGCACAAAATGGATTTGTTGAAAAGGCTTTAGAAATTTTAAAGCAAATGTAATTGGCTGGTGTAAAGCTAAATTCCACAACCTTTGCCAGCATCCTCCTTGCTTGTGTCAAAATGGGAGCTTTGGAATAGGGTATGGACATCCATCAAAACATAAAGAATAGAGAAATTTTGTCAGATGTTGTAGTTACAACTGTCTTGTTAGACATGTATGCAAAATGTGGAAGCATAGACAAGGCACATGAACTGTTTGACAAAATACCTCAAAGAAATGTGGTCTCATGGACTGCAATGACTGCAGGATATGAACAAAATGGATTTGTTGAAAAGGCTTTAGAAATTTTAAAGCAAATGCAATTGGCTGGTGTAAAGCCAAATTCCACAACCATTGCCAGCATCCTCCCTGCCTGTGTCAAAATGGGAGCTTTGGAATAGGGTATGGACATCCATCAAAACATAAAGAATAGAGGAATTTTGTCAGATGTTGTAGTTGCAACTGCCCTATTACACATGTATGCAAACTGTGTAAGCATAGACAATGCACGTGAACTATTTGCCAGAATGCCTCAAAGAAATGTGGTCTCATGGACTGCAATGACTACAGGATATGCACAAAATGGATTTGTTGAAAAGGCTTTAGAAATTTTAAAGCAAATGCAATTGGCTAGTGTAAAGCCAAATTCCACAACCTTTGCCAGCATCCTCCCTGCCTGTGTCAAAATGGGAGCTTTGGAATAGGGTATGGGCATCCATCAATACATAAAGGATAGAGGAATTTTATCACATGTTGTAGTTGCAACTGCCCTGTTAGACATGTATGCAAAATTTGGAAGCATAGACAAGGCACGTGAACTGTTTGACAGAATGCCTCAAAGAAATGTGGTCTCATGGACTACAATGATTGTAGGATATGCACAAAATGGATTTGTTGAAAAGGCTTTAGAAATTTTAAAGCAAATGCAATTGGCTGGTGTAAAGCCAAATTCCACAACCTTTGCCAGCATCCTCCCTACCTATGTCAAAATGGGAGCTTTGGAATAGGGTATGGACATCCATCAAAACATAAAGAATAGAGGGATTTTGTCATATGTTGTAGTTGCAACTGCCTTGTTAGACATGTATGCAAAATGTGGAAGCATAGACAAGGCATGTGAACTGTTTGACAAAATGCCTCAAAGAGATGTGGTCTCATGGACTGTAATGACTGCAGGATATGCACAAAATGGATTTATTGAAAAGGCTTTAGAAAATTTAAAGCAAATGCAATTATCTGGTGTAAAGCCAAATTCCACAACCTTTTCCAGCATCCTCCCTTCTTATGTCAAAATGGGAGCTTTGGAATAGGGTATGGGCATCCATCAATACATAAAGGATAGAGGAATTTTGTCAGATGTTGTAGTTGCAACTGCCCTGTTAGACATGTATAAAAAATGTGGAAGCATAGACAAGGCACGTGAACTATTTGATAGAATGCCTCAAAGAAATGTGGTCTCATGGAATGCAATGATTGCAGGATATGCACAAAATGGATTTGTTGAAAAGGCTTTTGAAATTTTAAAGCAAATGCAATTAGCTGGTGTAAAGCCAAATTACACAACCTTTTCCAGAATCCTCCTTGCCTGTGTCAAATGGGTGCTTTGGAATAGGGTATGGACATCCATAAAAACATAAAGGATAGAGGAATTTTGTTAGATGTTGTAGTTGTAACTACCCTGTTAGACATGTAGGCAAAATGTGGAAGCATAGACAAGGCAAGTGAACTGTTTGACAGAATGCCTCAAAGAAATGTGGTCTCATAGATTGCAATAATTGTAGGATATGCACAATGTGGTCTCTTTGTGCTTGTAGATCACATATGAATATAGGCTTAGGAGTATTTACAACAACATTGCTTTTTTATTTGGATCCTAAAAATGCTGCACAACTTATGTTCTTCTCTCAAACATCTATCCACAAGTGGGTAGGTGTGGTGAGGCAAGGAGATTGATGAAAGATAGAGGAATTAAAAAAATCCCCGAATGCAGTTGGATTGAAGGGCATAAAATGGTACATGCTTTTTGTGTAGGAGACAAATCACATCCATAGACAAAGGAGACCTATGTAAAGTTGGAGAAATGAGCTTGGAAGATGAAGGCAACAAGGTATTTTCCAGATTCAAGAATTTACTTAATGTTGTGGAAGGATGGGAAAAAGAATTATTTCTCTGCCACCATGGTGAAAAGTTGGCAATTGCATTTGGTTTGTTAAACATGCCCCATGGAACAACTATTAGAGTTGTTAAGAACTTTTGAGTATGTGTTGATTGCCACACTGCAACAAAATTTATCTCCAAGATTGTCACAAGAGACATTGTTGTGAGATGTGAACCCTTTCCATCATTTTAAATAGGGACAATGTTCTTGTGGAGATTATTGATGATGCTAAATGAAGCAATCTGAAAAATAGGCTTACACTATAATAATGTGCACCATGTCAGATTTCCTACTGGCAGGTGTAAAGCCCAACTCCTTAACCTTTTCCAGCATCATCCTTGCCTGTGCACAAATTGAAGCTTTGGATGAGGATATGGACATCCATCAAAGCATAATTGGACGTGGATTTTTGTCAGATGTTTAGTTGCAAGTGCCACTTCCGATCATGAAAGCTGTCACAAAGAATTATGTACAAAATTCAATAAAGAAGAATAGAGTTTATGCACAAATTCTCTCATGAATGATTTCAAATTGTAATCAATTTCTTTGTAGCTTATAATGTGTGGATAAGAATTGATGTAATATCCAAATCCGAAATGACAAGAAGTAACTAAGTTTTCACAACGGTAATTTTTTTTTGGACTAAGTAATCAAATACAAAATAAAATCATCTATATTCTAATACAACATCTTTCATTTTATCATAAACATGATCTCATTTTTATAAAACTGAAAGAAATGATATACATTAAACACTTTGTTTTCTAACAAATGAAATTTTCTTGAAACAACAAATATTGGAAACATACCATTAACATGCATCTCGATTGTCGACCCATCACATTCAAGACTCGGCATTCCTCAGTATTCGCGCTCTGGCCTCAGAGCCTTATTTCCTCTTCTAGATTTTTGTGCTTGTCGTAAATAAAATATATATGGTTTTGGAATCTTTCTTATGTCAATAGAGATGACCAACGCATTTTCCGGCTATCAAACATACTAAATTTTACGTCAAAACATGCTTAAAACTATGGTTTTTGACTCCTACGCAACATGCACGTGGAGCAACGTGTTTACTCGCTGTGGAGCTATCGTTCAAGGAAGGTAAATTACATCTTGCATCATGATAAGTTCGTTCCTAAATGAATATACGTTAGAGAACTGCGTTCTTTTATTACACCGTTTCATTCATGGCAAGAAATGCTACAATTTCTGAGTTTACGAATTCTAGAAGACAGCATACTTCTTTTTCTGAGTTTTTAAAATCACAAACACAACAATGAGACAGCCACACTTCTATTTCTGAGTTTTTAAATCTTAACACACAATAATGAAACAGCAATACTTCTATTTCATGGATTAACCGCACACTGAAATCGTAGTAGAATTACGTTGTCATTCTATTCTACTCATATTATACGTATTCATCTTTCGCAAACATGAAACTTGCTTACATACTGGTCTAAACTGCGAGAAGAAAACAAAGGAAATGAACCTATGGACAATGATGGAGGTTGCTGTGGCAAATTTGACTTCTCCTCTTGGTTAAATGTCCTCCTCTCTGCCCGGTAACTTCACAGAAGCTTCCACTCGTGCCTTTCTGCCATTTCTACTCAAGACAACTATGGACTTCCACAATTAACTTTTCTACCACTTCCAAAACTCTGCGGTTTACTACCCAGAGCGAAGACCCTAGCTCCCACAGTTAACACTCTCACTTCTCTTCTCTCACACTGCCGTTTTCCTTCTCTTTACACGATGTAGGAATCCTTTTTTCCACACTACGACAGACTCTCCCTATCTCTCCTTCACACAACTACTCCCCCCTCCTATTTCTCTTCTCTCCTCCGCTCCTAAACTCCCCGTCTCTCTCTCTAATGAAGGCCTCTAACAAACATCAATTACCGTTTCCTGAACTCTAGCAACCACCACCTTCTTTACTGTCTGCCCATCTCTTGTCCTTCACTCCGCGACCTCTTTCCATCATTCCCACTCTTTACTCTCCTTTCACCACCTCTCCAATCATCCCCTCTTTCCACGACGCGGGGGTTAGAGATGATCCCTCTCTATCTGTTGATACACACTTCCTTTCCAAAAGCTGTGACAGTCCACTACCACCACTCTCTTAACTCCGACCACTACCTAGAAGATTCCCTCCGTCGGTAGAGAATAACTGACATTTAAACCTTGCTAACCGATTCTATCTCCACCTTATGACGGTTCCTGATCTCCCTCTCTCGGATGAGGAAGCATCAGCATTAATTGCTAGCTAACTAATTATCCACGGCATGATTCACCACAATACAACGAAGGAGAAGGACTACTTCTAACTGGGGTTTCAAAATCTAACCAACACATGGCTATCCACAAGGTCGGTATTAAATGCAACTATCTGACTCGACACTTGCAGCCGTCCCAACCAAAAAGGAGGTTCTAAATGACAACGCCACATAGCAATTTCATCATTCTTCTGCAAGAAGACCTCTAACCTTGGAGAGCAACTGAAAGATGAATGGAGAATTTAAACACAACAAGATAGCAGGTAATAATTGCCTAAAGCATCTCTATGGTTGAACAAGTAAAGGAGATAAAGATCACTTTAGAAAAGAGACTCAAGGTTAGACCAAAAATAACTCGCGGTCAAAGTCAAAAGAAAGGACTCACATTAAACGACGACCATAATAAATTATTTCACGTTATGGCTTCAAATCGACATTCGTCGATCTACAAGAAAGGAAATAAATTCACGACACAAGTTCGACGCGTTTTACGACCATCACGACGGATTGGTCGTAACACAAACGAGTTTCTTACACCGTTAGACGGACAAAGCAGACTTCTCGCATCTTTCGACTATGAGACAAGATTTACTATTTCACCACAAGGTGGTTCATCAAATACTTATAAACAAAAATATTAAACGTCTAAATAAGTCGACTTGCTATTATGGACTTACGACGCCATCAATGACTCCAAGATTCTACGTGACGACTTTCGACTAGGATGTTATACTTTATCCTCTGACATTGACATCTAGTTAACTAACCCAACCGACAAACAAGACTAACTTGTTGGTTCCAAGGTTTATCTACCTGTTTGGCGATCTCAGTAACAAACACCCATGGTTAATTTCCAGAGTCTATACTCTCTCTCGAAGATACTTTCTCTTCCGTCGAACACAGTCCACCTGTTCCTGCATCGACAGACTCACATACAATTTTGTGGTCAAAGCACCTATGATCCAAATATAATATATCCAAACATCATTGCATTTATTATAAAGACATTTAGTCTACAATATCACTTTGATCGTAATCATTAGATTCCACAATTTCATATATCAACTTTATAAAATAAATTGTCAGTTTCCATGTCGTCCACAACATATTAAATTACTGAAATTTGCAAGAAAGTAAATAACATAATTGTTTCCAAAAAGAGGGATGTAACAGTTTAGTTGCAAGTGCCACTTCCGATCATGAAAGCTTTCACAAAGAATTATGCACAAAATTCAATAAAGAAGAATAGAGTTTATGCACAAATTCTCTCATGAATGATTTCAAATTGTAATCAATTTCTTTGTAGCTTATAATGTGTGGATAAGAATTGATGTTCCTTGTAGTTTCCTATGTCATTAATTAAAAGGAATCTAGATCTACACATTCATCTTAGATGCATTTGCATAGTTGAAGCCTGTTGTTTTAAATCCTTTACACAAGTTTTCCATGGGTTAACCTATGATAACATGTCTTCTAGCAACATAACGACAATCCTCTCAAGGGGTTCTTAATCTTTGACCTTCAGAAAAATGGTTCTCATTTGTTGGCCTATCAGGTGATGTCCTCTCTATATCTCGTTCTTTCTAAAAGTCTTAAAATGTGAAAGTATTCTTTGTTCTTTTGCTACAACTGTTAAAGAAGAAAGTTTTGTTGTTATACCCATAACAAATATTGTTAGGCTTCTTGATTTAAAGCAGTTTGAAGACCTTATATTTTTTCAGTTGTATCAAAACTGTGGTGGTCGTGATATTAAGGGTTTGTTAAAGGGTTATGGTAGTTTATTGTTTTACTTTTGTGCTGTAATCTTATTTACTTTGTGATTAAGATATGAAATGGTTTTAAACACAGTTGATTGTATCAAAACTGTGATTAGATGATGACAGTCTGAAAAGGGTTTCTTGCTCGATAATCATGATTAAATCTGCACTTAACAGGCATAGTTTATTAGCCACCATTAGATCATTTGACCAGGCTTCTGTGACAGTTACCAATACAGTTGCAAACTACCTAAGACAGTTGCATAACTACAGTTACCTGTTCAAACTGTTTTGTGAAAGAATGAGACATTTTTTTGAGAAAGGATAAATAGTTTATATTCTATTGAGTTTGATTGATCTGAGCAATCATTGCAAAATCAAACAAAAGCACTAGATTATAATAGAATATCACACTGTATTCAGATGTATGTGTGCACAAGTTGATGTTATTCTTGAAGTCTCAAACATTCAATGAGATATTCAAGAACAGAGCTTTAAGAGAAATAGAGTAACCCTCTATATTAAACTATATTATTAATTGTATGGATTGAAATATGCCAGTGAGGCACAAACAACTAGTGAGGCATCTGTATTTGCTAGTGAAGCACATTTTGATTAAGCTAGTGAGGCATCTTTCTCAAGTGGTTTTTATTCCCCAAGAGGGTTTTCCACTCATGCAATTTTCTGTGTTATGGTCTCCCTGTGTGTGATTCATTGATGTCTTATGTCTAAACTTTCCATTACATTCATTGTTCAGTGTTTCATAATTTAACTGCTGCATATGTGACATGATGTTCATTATGGATCAGTACAAATGCACAATATATCCAATAAAGAAATAAAATTGCCCTACTATTTGTCATAGTTCGCCAACAGTTGTTTTGTTCATTCATGTTCACAAATTGATATGTCAATGCACTACAGTTCATAAATGAATGTTTTGCTTTCATCATACAAGGGTTGAAGTTTATGGTTGGTAAAGTTTATTAATTGTTGCCAAAAACAAGTCTATTTTATGAGACACTGATTCACCCCCCCTCTCAGTGTCTGTCGTACTCCAACACATCCATCAAGGCATAATAGAAGGCAAATTTTTGTCATATATTATAGTTTGAAATGCTCTAATAAACATATATGAAAAATGTGGAAGAACAGACAAGGCACACAAAATATTTGACAAAATACCTCAAAGAGATGTCATCTCATGGAATGCAATGATTGTAGGATTGCACAAAATGGATTTGTTGAACATGCTTTAGTAACTTTCAAGCAAATGCAATTGTCAGTTGTAAATCTAAATTTCGCAACCTTTGCGAACATCCTCCCTACCTGTGCCCAAATGGGAGATTTGGAATAGGATATGGACATCCTTCAAAGCATAATGGTAGGGGGATTCTTGTGAGATATTATAGTTTGAAATGTTGTCATAGACATGTATGCAAAATATGGAATCATAGACAAAAAGTAAATTGTTTGACAGAATTCCTCAAAGAGATGTCATCTCATGGAATGCAATGATTGCAAGATATGCACAAAATATATTTTGTAAGGACACTCTCAAAATCTTTGAATTAATTAAGTACTCCAGAACATGTCCTAACATTGCAAGCTTTGCTTGTATCCTAGGTGCATGTAGCCATGAAGGTTTAGTGGATGAGAGATGTACATACTTCAATCACATTTGTAACCGTTGGGCATACATTACCCTTCATGTCTTTAAATATGATCAATCTCATCACCAAAAGCATGGAAGAAATATAGGGGATTAAAAGCGGACATCATAAAAGAAAAAAGGAACATCAATACAACAAGGTAAAGAAAAGGTTTTGCAGATCTGATTGTAGCAGATCCACCAGGTACGTTATCTGTCATAAGATAAAATGATATATAAATGTTAGAAACATAAGTGGTTTTAGACATATATATAAATGATAGAATGAAATGATAGAATGAAACTGTATGTATAGTATAATAGGAAAGTAATATAGTATATGTCAATAAGATTAAGATGTTTTAGATTAATGATAGGATTTCTGATTATGAGTATAAATGGACTGTCAAGTAATAGATACAATTATGATAGATAAATACACTAAAACAAACTATGAATTGCATAGGATAAACTAATATAATGAATAAATGTAATGATATATGATCAATTTTAATATAAGGCATCTTGTGTTAAATGCCAATAAGAATAATTATGATATTTATGAAATCAATAAAAGGATAAGTTGGTGATATGCTTGGAGCTGACTAGGACTCTCCCTTTAACCCCTCTATCACCTCTAAGGTATGGCGTAGTTGGAATAGTTTGTTTTAGCCTAGGTATCTCTTGACTGGACGTAAGTCCCTTGAGCCAAGTGATGAGGAACCTCGCGTATGGGTGAAATCCTTGGGCCTAGAAGAACTTGTAAAAGTTAATTTTTCTCTACGGATGGTGACTCTCATCTGGATGAGGTACTCTGTGTGTGAGTGAAACCTTTGGGCCTCCGTAAGAGATGGTGGAACCATTTCCTTAATGAAATCATACTTGGTGATCTAGATCTGGTTAACACAAGAGTCTACCATAAGTCCCTCACAAGTCATATCATGAACCAATGATAAAAAGGAATAACATATATGTGAATGTATTTATGAATTGGAAATGTTATAATGAATGATGATGAAATGAAATATATAAAATATAATGTGAATATGATCTAATATGTTATGGTCTTAATGATTCCATGTTGAAAGAAATGATAAATAGATTACTAATGATCTCTTTTACTAAGTTGAAATTATGCAAGGTGGTGAAATTTTTTTGGCTTACTAGAAGGACGTTCGTGATCCTACTCATTAATCAGACCACTCACCTAATATGAGAGGGTGCGTTAAGGTTTACAAGACCCACGGCCGTAGGCCCAAGGCTTTGCCTCATGATTCAGAGGTACTTCACAATTGGCTCAGAGGGTCTTAAAGCCAACTCGAGGTTCACCTATCATTAGGCCATTAATATTATTTAGGTCCTATGCAACCATAGGGTCAATAAATTCATGCTACACTCGGCAATACTTCATTCTTATGCTAGGTCTAAGAGCTTTGTGCTACACTCAGAAATACTTCGCTCTTAGCTCAGAGGGGCAATGACTTGCCAGCTTGAGTGCTAGACACTAGATTCCCTCTAACCACCAGTCTCATACTTATAAGGTGTGTAGGTGGATTAAGGGGAAGGCTACTCCATGGTCATGTTGATTGCTTATTAAAGGTGATCTCATAATCAATCCCTTTGTAGAGATATACTTATTATTCTAGGCATCAACATGCCTTCAATTTAAAATCACTATCTTGGATATTCACAATATCCACTAGTATATTATCATTTCTCTTTGAATGCTTATGTCTTCATGGCTATGAAACTAGATGTTTACACTATTACTACTAACCTTGGAATTACTCTAATATGAGATTCAACATTAAGAGTTATATAACATCCAACTGATTAAACATTCATAACATTCATATAACCTTTATGAAATGCCTCTATTATTTAAGTGGCTGATCTCATGGTTACTACTATCATTTTAAACATTCTTATAAATCTATTTTATAGATCAACCTTTTATTCCATTCAGATTTACCTTATTCCTACATTTCTATCTATTCATATTATTATTCATGTTTTATATACATATTTATGCAGAATGGACGTTTATGCACATAATGATAGTAATATGTTTCAATCATTATTATGATTTTATAAGCAGTCTTCACTTACCACATTTATATCATTATACTACAACACTTATATTGTTTTATCTATAGATAGGGAAGAATACGTACCTACTGCACGTTCCTTATTGCTGACTATTCTTCTCTTTTATTACTAGAAGATTGATCTTTTTTTTATCGATGCTTGATTGATTCCTCTTTACATTTGTTGGACCGACAGTCCTTCTTCAACCGACGTCTCTCTTTGAGAGATCGGTGTCTTTAATGGTCTTAAGAATAATATAAGCACTGTATGATAATAGTGGTCTTAGCACTAATCATGTCCGCTGCCTTTATTATTATTAAGGTTATGTAATAGAATTTACAATTGATAGTTAAATTGTATAACAATTTTTTTATGATCTTTACTAACGTTTATTAGAATTGTTGCATGTTTTACATCATTGGAACGACATATTAGCTATAACTTTTTTGAAAATTTATTATGGTATGTGCACTTTGATATGATGTAATATGATTATGGTTTCATTTCATATGTTGTAATATTAGATATATAACATAAAAAGAAATTATTGCATGAAATAAATAATAACTTTTCATTTTAAATTTTTTTTTACAGAACAGGGGTCTTCCAGAAGATCAAGATGATCCTCATGATATAGATCTACATTATGTTGGTTCTAGTATAGATCACATGGCAAAGGATGATGATGACGCAGATACAGAAGACACCGAGGCTGATGACGATGATGATGATCATGATGATGATGATCACGATGGTGATGATGATGATGATGAGACAGTTGTTGGTAGTAGCCAGTGACATTCATGATCATATAGATTACATCATGGATCATTGTTGATATATCGTTATGATGCCTCTTTTCATGGTTACTATCATATGTATCATTTTCACGGCTTGTAGTACCATATTATTGAGTTGTATCATTTTGACTTATATCATTTGGACATGTATCATCTTGACTTGTATCATTTTGAGTTACATAATTTATCATTTTTACTTATAGCATTTGTACATATATCATTTTGACTTATGTCAACTGTTGGACATGTATCATTTTGACATGTTATTGATCTACTGGCATATTTGACTTTCACTTGTTTTAGTTATATATGATGATGATCTTATCAGTATTGACTTGTCAATTTATATATATTGAAAGTGGTCGATGATTTTTGGATGGATATTTATTACGTATGATGATTTTAATTTACTGCTCAGGATGGATGTCAAATTCAATTAAATTATAGATATTTGACTCACTTGTTTTAATTATAGAGATGATCATGTTATAATAATTATCTTGTTATTTAATCATGAGTTAAATAATTAAATTACTTACTCTATAAACATATGAGTTATTTAAGAGACATGATATATTTAACTAATTAAATTGAAATAAAACATATTAAGTTAATAAATGTAAGCAAAACAAGAAGTATTTTTAGAAGCAAAAAAGGAAGCAACAATGGAAGCCAAACTAGAAGCAATCTTGGAATGAAAACTTGGCGTTATCTAGGAATCAAAAATAGAAGCAATTCAGGTAGAAAACAAAGAAGTAATAATGGAAGCAAATTTAGAAGCAACAAAAGATGCAATAATAAAAGCCATATTAGAAGCAACAAAAGACGTAAAAATGGAAGCAAAGCTAGATGCAACAAGTGACGTTATATCGAAAGCAAAATTGGAAGCAAAACTGGAAGCAAATCCGGAAACAAAATTGGAAGTAAAAGTGGAAGCAAAACTAGAAGCAAAATTAGAAGCAAAACTGGAAGAAAACCTGGAAGAAAACCTGGAAGCAACACAAGAAGCAAAAGCAAAAGCAAAATTGGAAGCAACAAAATTTGGTGCTAAATCTAGCACCAAAGTGAAATGCAATTTAGCGCCGAGTTTTGCTCCAGTAGAAGTGTCCAATTCATGAACTCAAATGCACTAAAATCTGGCGCTATTTTAGGCGCTAATTGCTTGTTTTGTTGTAGTGGATCCCGCAACAGGAAAATCTCTGAAACAACAGGAATAGGTTGCAAACAAGATTCCTAGATATCGACAAAAAATATGGCACTAGACTAGGGCACCCACTCATTAGTCCCTAACTTTTCCATTTTCTGAACTTCAAAATCTGGTATGCATTTGATTGTCATTTGGTATCTCTGTGTGCAAGCATTTTCTGTAATTTGCCTGTTTGCTTCCGAATTTGCATAATTAGGGTTTTGAGCATAATTGGGAATAATCAAATAAATAAATCACACAAATCCAATTTTTCCTGATATTTCAAGTGACTGAAAACCTAATAGTAGATTTCCTACTCAATTGAAGTCCTTGAATGTTTGAGGTGAAAGGAGGATTCATACAAACCATCACAACAAACCCTAAACAAAAATCCCTTTCTTTTTCACCTTAAACATTTTGGTGAACCCGTGTTCTTTTGAATTTTGCACCTTTCTAAGTGTTGTGCTTCAGATTTACATTCATTTCATTGTTCATCTTATTGCATTTGAAAATTTACAAAAAAATTAAACTTTTTGAATTTTTTTAAAAAATTGACATTTTTAGCTTGCATTTTCAAATAATTTAGATTAATTGGCATTGAATTTCAATAAATTTCTGTCATTATCATCAGATATGATTTAAAATACATAAATTTTTCATTCATCATCCATTTAGATTGCATTTTCATGCTTACATTGTTGAAAATTTCTTGAAATTGTGCATTGTTTCATATAACCTAGTTTTGCATTAGCTAGGGTTTGTAGTCAAAATCTTGTTTCAAATTTTACTACCCTTTTAAAACACTCATTAGAATTGGTTTCTAACTGTAGTGTTGCATCATAGTGGTTTCCTTGCAAAATTTCATGCCTAGGGTTTCACAACCTTGATTTTTTATTAGATTTTGGCCTTATCGTCTCTCTAGATTTGCATCTTAGGCATGTTGTAAAGGATTTTTATGCACTAATTGTCTATTATCAAGGTTATTATCTTCTTCCCCTCCTCAAAAAATTTACAACACCTTTTTATTGGCCTCTTACAG
Organism: Cunninghamia lanceolata; assembly: GCA_027924645.1. Classification (NCBI taxonomy): domain Eukaryota; kingdom Viridiplantae; phylum Streptophyta; class Pinopsida; order Cupressales; family Cupressaceae; genus Cunninghamia; species Cunninghamia lanceolata. The sequence continues at coordinate 6,314,499 of BSBN01000907.1, read as the reverse complement.
TGGAAGTTAGGTGAAAAATCACATATTTTGACTATATTTGGCCTAGGATTTGACCTAGATTTGCTCTCCAAGCATGTTGTGATGGATTTTGTGGTTTTATGAGACTGATATTACTGCTAAAATCTTCTGCACCTTTTAAAATTCTTTAAAACACCCCTTTTGTTGGGTCTTGGCATTGAAAAATTGTGAAAAATTGCATATTTTAGTGTATTTTCACTAGGTTTTGATTAGTCATCATCCTAGGTTTGCATCACAAGTATGTTGTGAAGGATATTATTTCTTTATTGGACTTATATCAGACATATTATTTGCTTCCCCTGATCAATTTCTTTACAACACCTTTTCTTTCACTCATTTGCATTGAAAAAAGTCAAAAAATCAAGCATTTTAGGTCATTTTCGCACATAGTTTTGCACTTGTCTTTTGCATAACTTTTGAAAAACTTTTAAAATATGATTTTACATTGAAAAAATATGCACATGGCATCTTCATGTTATTCTTCTTTGAAATCTTTTCATAAGTATATCCTAGACTTTGAAAATTTCTCTAATTTCACTTATGAGAACCCTCATGTTCTAGAGCACATAGCTTCTGCAAGTGGTGTTGATGCTTCTATATGTTCTAAATATGAGTTGAAATTACTTTGTTATACACATTATTTTAGTAGCTTTGCTTTACTCATAGGAGCATATCCCTTGATATTAGAATATTTAACTAAATTCATCTCTAGGAATACTCATGAGAAAGATGAGAGTGAAAATCTTTTTTCCGCTATAGAATATGATGATGATGACGACGATGACGATGATGTACCTTCCTCTCATCCCAATGCTCTCCCTAGTCAAGATGTAGTATTAGTGGATGAGAAAAGGTCTCTCAATTAAATCCTTTAGGGATAGATGTTGGGTATAATCAAGAGGAAAATAATGTTAATTCAATCTTCATTAATAAACTTTGTAGCAATATTCCAAAGATGATTGTTTGAGGAGCACCTAGTGCACGCTCTTCCTTAAAGATGGTGATTATGGTTCAAGGTAGACCTCCCAATCATATCTAAAAATATGCACAACAAATTTCTCAACCAAGTCAAGATGTTCAAAATGTGTTACAAAAACCACACCACAATGTGATTGCTCACACATACAACACCCATAATAACAAGAAAAGTAAGCACGCACTGCGTGTGCCTATCTCTCTTCCATGTTCTCAACCTATGCTCCCTCCACCACCTTGTCTTACTCATAAAATTGGTCAAGAATATGATCTTGTTGAGCAGCTTCGCACTACTCCGGCTAAGATCTCTCTTTGGGATTTGATACAAAATTTGCCTACATATCATGAAATGCTCCAAGAAGCTTTACAAGAGGTGATTGTCCCACCTACTGCTAAGCCAAATGATGTAGCAGCTGTATTAGATAGTATGCATGCAACAAAAATGGATATTCTCTTTCAACCACACGAATTACCATCAATTGAAGTTCAAAACCAATATGATCCATTTATGATCTTTGTTACAATAAATAAAACATTGGTAAAATGAGTTATGATTGACAATGGATCAGCTCTTAATGTTTGTAGTATTGACCTACTACACAAAATCAAGGTTGACACATCACAAATCAAGCTGGATAAACTTAGCATTCATAACTTTGATAATCATCATAGTCAATTAGTAGGTACTATAACCTTACCTGTACAGGTGGGTCCCGTGATTGTACCTACCTTGATTCATGTCTTGCCTAGTTCTATATCTTACAACATGATTCTTGTTAGACCTTGGATTCATGCATTGGGGGCGGTTCCTTCCACCCTACATCATTCAATCAAATTTATATTCAACGGTAAACTTCATACTATTCATGCTGATCCTGAACCAGATAACTATTTACATATTGAAATGCAAAAACAAGTTTACAATCATATGAGCTTAAACAATTTGCGAGTTGATTCATCAATGTCTCCAGCCACGAATGATGTTGTGCAAAATTCTACACCATCTAATGCACTTTTTGGTGATGATTGGGGTTCATTAGATTTAACTCCTTCCTTTAATGGATAATATAAACTTAATAACCCCGACACATCCAAAGTGGCATCGATCTCATCTAAGCAATCTTTTGAAGCATCTGAGAAAATGTAAAGTCTCCCTGGTAGAAAACAAAGACAATACTCTCACTTATACTACAAATTACGAGACCTATGAGGCTTCACCATCTTCTAAATAAATGGACTCACTCTATGGTCGTGGATTCCAAATATTGTACAAAAATCATGACTATGCAGGTAATGGATGTGGTGTAAATCAACAAGGAATCAGAGTACCTTTACATGCTGTTGAAATTAATTACACTGCCAGTATAGGATATCGCTCTTTGAAGCCCACTAAAGCCTCTTGTTATCATAAACTTAATGTTAATACAATATCAACAAGACTAAAATAACATGAGAGATATCCTAGATATGTATGCTCTTAACATTGGAATGAAACGAGTAAGTATTTCTAACCCTTTATCTCTCGTGATGTGTTATGTGTTGTTTAGGCCTGCTGGGATGACCCTTGATTCTCTTGTAAGGTCCAGGATACTAGGAGACCACCTCTGTTGTGACCCTTCTTCTATTTGTATCATCATTCTTCTATATCGCTTCTCCTCTATTTTCACTGTTGTGTGTTGTGTACTACGGACATAGCATTGCGGTTGGTGACTTGGGGGTACCCTCCTACATGATTGTCACTAAGGTACTTGTTTCTTCTCTCTTAATTTATTGTTTCCCTTCCTCTAGTGTTTCTATCTAGTAGGTGGATGATGAAAAACATTTATACTAATGCAGACCTAGTGTCCCTTTAGGGAGAAATTAAAAATTGAACTTAGTTCCTATATGACGATGGGGTTGTACTATATTATCCGATGCTTGCTAGTAGAAACACTCCATGTGCACTAGATGGTGTCTAATCGCACTTACAAAACATAACATTATTGTTTCTCTGTGCACTTTGTCTATCTTGAATCTTGCATCATGCATTGTTGTTTATCATGATTATATGGACACTAACACTTTTCTTGCAGGGATGTGTTTGTAGGAACATTTGGCAATCATAAGGTACATGTCACCTCCAGGGGGCATGGGCTTTGCGAGAGCTCATGTTCCCTTGTGTGTTTTCTTCCTACCTTAACGTGCTTGATATTGATACCTAATATCAACCACCTTAAGTTAGGGGCATATATAAGGTAAGATGTCTGTTTTAGATGTTAGCAACGTGCTTGTTCTCAGGTGCAGTCTTAAAGACTGGTGGTGATGAGCACCTCCTGCACTCTAAGATTTGTTTGAAATCTTTTGCAATCATTTAAGCCCTTTATGGAGGCGGGAATGGTGTATTTCTCGTGGAGAGTGCACATCTTGTCATTTTCAAAAGTCCTCATCGCGAGGTAGGGAGCAATTCTGTGACTAACTCAACCCTTAAGTGTGTCTTCGGTGATTGTTGTGGCAAAGCCCAATCATCGGTGTGTGCTTGTAATGTGCCTGAGATGGTGATGAGCCTAGAAATAGGAACCTGCCATTGCTTGTTTGTCGTGTTTTCTCTGTGTCTTCCAAGTGTGTGTGTATTGTGTGTTTGTTCCCAAGCATAGTCTTAAAGACTGGTGGCGATGAGTCCCTCCCATGCTTTGGGATTTGTATGGCGTGCTTGATTTGTATGGTGTGTTTTTTGTGTGTGTTGCCCCATATGCATTCTTAAAGACTAGTGGTGATGATTCCCTCTTGCATTATGGGTGGTGTGTTTAATTTCCTTGTACTTACATCTGTATTTCATATATATGAGAAAAAGAAAAGAAAAATAAAATCGTTATTGTCTTCTCTGCATTCATTGTATTCACTGTGTTTTGTGTGTCTTCAGTGTTGTCTTCTTTGTGTTTTGGGTGACTGTAGTTGTCTTCTCCATTTTTGCGTGCCTGTTACTATCTTCTTTGTGATTGGTGTGCCTTCTTCGTGCTTGGAGTGTTTTTTGTGTTTATTGACCGTACTTTAATGCAAGTATTGGCCTTACATTTATAGATACATTAAAGTGGGGGCTAAATGTTACATCAGAAAATGTCCCCTTGGGGGCTTTTCCCTCTTAAGGTTTAGCTCTTGGGTCTTGTTTATGCATTTAGGACATTTTGCATGATTTTGATGACTCTCGATGAGAAAACCTTGATGTTTCATGGCAAATAGGACTCAAGGGATGCACTTAACATGATTCATGCCTGAAATAGGGGGAGGACTTGGGTGCCCGCACCCTAGTCCTACCCTATTTTAGGTCAGGCCCAAATTTTAAGTGTTGGTTTATGACTGTTATTTAGGTCCTAGGGCAACACGGTAAGTTTCAATTACGAAATTCTTAGTTGGAATGTTTGTAGTTGCATATATAAGCATGATTAGTGATTCATTTGTAAACTAGATGGAAATTATGAACTTCATGCATTCTTATGATTAGAGCATTCAAAATATTCATTGTGTTGCAGAGCAGAGCATTGTTATTATGTTTGTAGATTGGGTATTCATCTCCTCCTGGCATGAAGAGCTTCTTCCTTCCATGAGATCTTCACTACAAGGTGATATCATTTGTGTTTTCAATCATTTATCATTTGGATTTCACTTCTATCCTACTGGGATACGCACTCTTTATCTGACAACAATGTTCAGAAGACTTGAATGTCTCTCTGGGGCTTGACTGAGGCAAGCCTTTAAACACCACAACCCCTAACCCATTTTTCTGTGATTGCAGGTTATAGGCTGCAGGAGAAGAAAAGTGGAGTTGTAGGAGAGAAGTGCAGACTATCAGAATTGCAGATCAAAAGAGAAAATAAACACCTGGACTCAGGTACCTGTGCCCTAGTCCTCTGGATCCCGCAACAGGAGAATCTTTGGAACAATAGGAATAGGTTGCAGACAAGATTCCCAAATCTTGACTAAAAGCATGGCAATGGAATAGGGCGCCTTCTCATTAGTCCCTGGCTTTTCCATTTTCTAAGCTTCAAAATTTGGTACACATTTGATTGTCATTTGGTATCTCTGTGTGCAAGCATTTTCTGTAATTTGTCTATTTGCTTCCGAATTTGCATAATTAGGGTTTTGAGCATAATTGGGCATAATCAAACAACTAAATCACACAATTCCAATTTTCCCTAATATTCCAAGTGACTGAAAACCTGATAGTAGATTTCCTACTCAGTTGAAGTCCTTGAATGTTTGAGGTGAAAGGAGGATTCATACAAACCATCACAACAAAGCCTAAACAAAAATCCCTTTCTTTTTCACCTTAAACACAGACAATTTCCAAGCCATGATAGATGGGAAAGTGGAAAATTCAAAGTTGATATGGATTGATGGAGATTTTATTATGGAATGAGATGGATGTACAACTTAATAGATGGTAGGTGTTGACTCTACACATAGTGCTTGTTTGCCAGGTTTTTACCATGGTACTTATCCAAGGCGCTTGTTTACTAGGTTTTCACCAGAGGACAGATTATTTTTGGATTTTCCTATTTTTTAATTTTTAATTTTTTTTTTCTATTTTTTTGATTTCTTTTTTGGATTTTCTAAGGATACTCCGAGGATCAAGCAAAGAACTTCTTGAGATGAACACTATTGAGTGGCTCATCTAGAGGGATGCCTTCAGGTGTTGACAAAGTGTAATCTCCAGATCCACAGACTATAGGATAACATATGGTCCCAACCAATTAGGCTCAAACTTGTCTTTCTTGTCTCTATCTGGTTGGTTCCTCTGATTTTCTTTAAGGACAAGATCACCTATCTGAAACCTTCTCTCCTTGATCTTCTTATTGTAGTTACGACGAAGGTGATTTTGATAGACATGAAGATGGTTTAGTGTTGTTTGATACCTCTCATCAAGTAACTCAAGCTCAGCTAATCTAGAAATTTAGTACTCCTCTCCATCAATTAGGTGCTGCATAGATACTCTAAGAGATGGGATCTTGACCTCGATGGGTAAAATGACTTCAGTGCCATAGACTAAGGCAAAGGGTGTAGCACCAGTTGGTGTTCTAATACTAGTGCGATAGGCCCATAAGGCAGGGTTGAGTTGCAGATGCTAATCACGACTAGCTTCATTGACCGTTTTCTTTAGGATTTTGAGTATGGTTTTGTTTGAAGCCTCGGCTTAGTCATTTGACTGAGGATAATATGGAGTGGAAAAATGATGTTGGATATTATATTGTGTGCATAATGCATGGACATCTTGATTCTTGAATGGTCTACTATTATTAGTGACAATGGATTAGGGAACCCATATCGGCAAATGAGATAATTGAGGATAAATTTATCTATTTGCTTACTGGTGATATAGGTCATTGGAATAGCTACTACCCACTTAGTAAAATACTCAATGGCGGTAATGATAAAATTATGGCCATTAGATGAGGATGGATGGATTTTACCCACGAGGTCAATTCTCCACTATGAAAAAGGCCACGGAGTTGTAATAGGTTGCAGCTCATGTGCTGGTGCATGTATCAGGTCCCCATGTTGTTGGCATTGTAAACATTTCTTAGCAAATTGGACTGCATCTTGCTCTATGGTTGGCCAATAATAACCTATTCGGAGTACCTTCTTAGCTAGAGTTGGACCGGTAGAATGTGATTCACAGACAACTTTGTGTATATCTCTTAAGGTAATGTAGCTTCTTCCGAGTTAAGACATCTAAGAAGGATACCATCAAGAATCCGGCAGTAAAGGGTGTCACCCAAAATAGTGAAACGAGAGGCTCAACGGATGAAGGTTTTACATTGGGTTTTGGATAGGTCAAAGGGAAAGGTACCACTTCGAAGGTATTCATATATGTCTTTGTACCAAGGGGAATTGGTACCAACAAGTTCACAAATGAATTTAGTTGTAGGAACATCGACGGTAGGTATCAACAATTGCTCAATTAAGAATTCACATTTTTGAGTGTTGGTAGGCATGTTCACAAGTGACCCAATGGTAGCCATAGAATTAATAGCCTTATTAAGTACCTTTGGAATTTGATCAAAAGAGATACAAGAGAAGTGAGGTTTGTAGGTATCAACTAGCTGTTTATATGGTATCAACTTGTCATGCTTAGTTTGGTACTCATCAGTGACTTGTCTGATAACTAGTTGAGAGTCCCCATAGACTTGTAGTTCCTTGATATTCCATTCTACTGCTATATGGAGACCTATGAGAAGTGCTTCATATTTGGCAATATTGTTGGTGCATGGGAATGCTAGCTGATATGATTTTGGAATTTAGTCATTTTGTGGTGTGATAAACAAGATTCTTGCCCCTAAGCCATGTTATGTATAGGAGCCATCAAAGTATAACTTCCACTCCACTAAGGTAGATAGAGTGAATAGACCTTCATTTGGAAAGTCAGAGATCATAGGATTTACAACTGTTATTGGAGATTTAGCTAGCTGATCTATGAGAATCTGTCCCTTGATAGCTTTTCAATCAATATACTCTATGGTGAATTCACTCAAGATCATGACCCATTTAGCTAGTTTGCCTGTGAGGGTTGTCTTGGATAAAAGATACTTTAATGGATCAATCTTAGAGATAAGAGTGGTTGTTTGGTTTAACATGTAATATCGCAACTTTTGGGAAGCAAACACTACTGCTAAACATGCCCTTTCCATAGGAGTGTAGTTGAGTTCATATCCAACCAAGGTGTGGCTGATATAATAGATAGCATGTTCTTTACCTAACTCATCATGTTGTGCGAGAAGAGAACCTAACACTACAGATGTAGTGGAGATATATAGGATCAAAGGTCTATTAGGTACTGGTGGTACCAAAACTAGATGATTAGCTAGATATTCCTTAAGTTGATCGAATATCTGTTGACACTTGTTATCCCACTGAAATGAGACATCCTTGTAGAGCAAGTGTTGGAATGGTTGGCACTTAACTACTAGCTGTGAAATAAAGCATCTAATAGACTATAATCAGGCTTGAAGACTCCTTCGTGCTTTGAGATTTTTAGGTGGAGGCATCTCTACAATAGCCTTGACCTTTGTTGGGTCCACTTCAATTCCTCTGCGAGATACAATGTACCCCAACAGCTTCCCTGAAGTGACACCAAAGACACATTTATTTGGATTTAACCTTACTTGATACTTCTCTAGTCAATCAAAGATCTACCCTAGAGCCTAAATATGATCTATCCTAGAAGATTTTGCTAATATGTCATCAACATAGTCCTCCATTACAGTATGAAAAAATTCATGGAATATTACTGTCATAGCTCTTCTGCTATCCTAATTTGATTGTAACTTGAGAATCCATCCATAAGAGAAAGAATCTCATGACCTCCTATCAATTCCACTATGATATCTATGTTTGGAAGTGCAAAATCATCCTTAGGACATGCTTTATTTAGGTGTCAAAAGTCTGTGCATATATAGATGCCCCCATTTGGTTTAAAAATAGGTACAAGATTAGAGACCCATTCCATTAATCGACATGTTGTATGAACTTAGCATCTAGCAATTTTTCAAGCTCTGCTTTGACCAATAGGGCTATCTGAGGGTGCATCTTGCAAAGCTTCTGTTTGATAGGCTTGGCATTTGGAGAGACAGATAGGTGATGAACCATTAGTGAAGGGTCCAACCTAGGCATGTCAGCATATGTCCAAGCAAAGCTAATTTTCCTTTGTAAGAACTTCACAAAGTCCTTCCTCTCTTGTTCTGATAATGATACTACTAGAAATGTGACCTTTAGATTATGATTTGTTCGTAGATTCATCTTTGTTGAGTCCTCTACTAAGAGAGTTGTTTTTTCTTGATACTTAGATAGTACGGGAAGGTCAAATCCTCCATCCTCAAGTACCTCAGAGAGGTTTTCACCTTCGAATATGTCCTTTATTTTTACTATTTTATGATCAAGAGGTGCCACATTGTGGTTTTCACCTAAAGATCTATTTTTATTTTCAATTTTGTGACTGAGGATTTGGCATTCTCACCAAAATAAGCATCTTGATCTAACTCCATGATAAAACCAACTTTGTGGTCTCCAAGTGGAATACCGTCGCGGAGTCTAATGAATTCTTCTATAGCCTCATCATTCTAAAAAATATCGAGAATAGAGGCCTCTTGTTGGTCCCAATCAATGAGTTTAAGGTAAATGAGAGATAGATTCTAGGTTTTCGTGGTTGAAGTGAGTGAGATGGATGATATCATAAATATCGAGGTTTCTTGGAATAAGTCCATGATGTATAGGGAAGAGTCCTTGATGGTATCCTCTTTAGAGATCCAATCTATAGGCCAAGCCTTCACTACCTCGTCGAGAATAAACTCTATGTTTGAGGCTCATGGTCAGGGCTTAAATTTGACAGTCGACCTCGCTTGTCAAGCAATTTTTTTATGATAGTTATTTATTCAATGGTGCCTTTCAAATACTATGACATGCTTTAGTATAAGTAAATCGCATAAAAAATCAAATATATATATCATCATAATCCTATATAAATTTTGATAGTTTGGCCAAAATCTCTCCTTTCATATAATACAGTCTTTTTAAATTTTGATTGTATTTTACAACAAAAATGCCTAAATATAGCTATACAACTATCAAATTTAAGCCCTGCTCGTCATACCTCCTTACCATATCCTAACTCTTGTTGGTTTTATTTATTAGTCATAGTAATTAGTTCCATTTGACCTTGACCATGCTTTCCTAGGCCACATTTTCCTTTATAGCCCATGTTTTTGACAATCCTGAGGCCATTACCATACTTTTTGATAGGTAGTGTGATCGGTTCTTTTTCTTTATAGATCCAAGAGGAGATATCTTCAATAGTTTCTTTTTCTAACAAGCACACATCGGTGGATTTTGTGAGAAGAGTTGGTAGCTTGAGCTTTTTGGTAACTTTAGCAATGGGAGGTTTGTCGTAGGATTTTGGTGAAAGAGGCATCCTCCCCACACAACAAGATTTTGAAATATCATACTTGCCAAATCCTATGTCTCTGATATGGTCTTTGATTTCTAGGAGGGAGTTGGATGTATCTATAGAGGCTTTATGTAAGGTATCTAGACCAATATATAGCGGGGATGGTTGGGTTGCATCATTGTTGGGTATTCGGTTACTATTCTTGTAATGCCCTTGCATAGCGTGATAAAACTCAAATGGATTAGGATCTCCGGGGATAGTGATTTCAGTACCATTGAATGGGAAGTTTAAGGATTGATGATACGTTGAAGGCACAACTTTCATGGTGTGAATCCATGGGCATCCTAGGATAATATTATATGTTAGATCAATACCTAGGACTTGGCATCTTGTTTCCAACATGACGGGGCCCACTTGAATAGGCAAATGTATCACACCATCTTTCTTGCCTTTGGCATCATCATATGCTTTGATAATAATAGACTGATCTGTATCTATGTGATCCTTGGAGTATCATAACTATTTCAACAGTTTGATGGAAAAAATATTGAGACCAGCACCACCATCTATAAGTATACATTTGATTTTATGTTGGTGTATGAAGACTTCAATGTGGAGTGCATCGTTGTGACATGGATCATGATTCAAGAGATATTTTTTAGAAAAGATCTCATTGTAAACTGAAGCAATATTACCTATAATGACTCAAAAATCTGTGACAACTATATTGTCGGGAACTGAAGACTCTTGTAAGGCCTTTTCAATCACTTCTCTGAGCGGGAGATGACTTTAGAAGGTCTAATATAGATATCTATGCAAGAGTCTTCCCTATATGGTCAAAAAGATTATAATTGGAAGTGACTATAGTATTTGGTGTTGGCCTACAAAGGGTACATGACCACGACGAGTTGTGACAATGCAGTCGGGATTCTTGCTCTTAATGGTAAGGGTAGATATTTGACTTTCTTCAAAGTGGCCCATAATGGAGTCATAGGAAGATGAGGCTTTGTTCACGCTCTTACCTTTATCAGGATTTTTACCTTTACCATGTTGAGGGAATGGATCCTTGTATACATTGAGATCTTTGTTTGATGTATGTTGAGGAGGTTCGTCAAAGGTGACCTCATCTCCATGTATGAGGTTTTGAATCAAGTGTTTGAGTTTCATGCAAGATTAAGTTATGTGTCCTTTTGTTCTATGGAACTCACAATACTCTTTATCTTTGTACCATGTTGGTTTGAAAGTGGTTTCATCATATGGACGTGCTTCAGGTAGCGTGATGAGTCCATTTTGTATTAGTTTCTTGAGGACAGATTCAATAGGTTTGCCCAAAGGAGTGAACTGACATCTTGGAGGATAGTCTTGTTTTTGTTGTTGGTTTCACTATTGTTGTTTCTATGGTTCTTATTGTTGTGGTTCTCTAGGAGTATATGGGGTTGATTTTGATAGATTGAGTGGTGTTTGGAGATTTTGGACATGTTTGGAATCCACAATTCCATTATTGACAACATTTTTGTTTTTGGACCAAAATTTAGGTTTGTCATGTGATTGTTGAGGGGTGTTATCTTTGGTCTCTTTAAAGATTTTGATTACACCTTTTGCAATAAGGGCTCTTTCAATATTATTTCCTTTGTGAATGATCTCATCGAAGGAGCACTTTGTACTTACAAATTAAACCTTAGATTTGGATTAAGATTTTGTACAAAGATGCTAATGAGTTGCTTTTCAAGTATTTGAAACAGGAATTTGCTAGCCATATTTCACCATCTTTGTATGAAGGAGGTAAAGGTTTCTCCATCTTGTTGTTTGTTGTTACACAAATCCATCATGGAAATCTAATTTTCCTAATTGTAAGAGAAATGGGTAGAAAATTTTTCCGCTAGTTCGTTGAAAGTTTTAATACCCGTGGGTAGGTGTGAAAACCATTCGATTGCTTGTCCTCCAAGACTATGAGGAAAGAGGCACATAAGATACATGTCATTATGACCAACCTTGGGCAATTAATGTAGAACTCTCTAAGATGGTCTTTAGGATTGCCCTTTCCTTTATACTTGTCAAATTTAGGTATGGCAAAGTTAGGTGGAAAAGGGATCATTGATAAAGATTGATCAAATGGATAAGGACAAACCTCCTCCAATGAGTAGGTTTTCTTGATGTGACCAAATGAAAGATCATCTAGTTGTTTTTGCATTTTGATAAACTTAATTAAGCTCAAAATCTGATGGGGGTGTTGGTAATGCCCAATTTTGTTGAGTTTGGGGTGGTTGTTGCTGCCCATAAGATGTATTGGAATAAGTGTTAAGATTGTATGGGTCATATGAAGTTTGGGGATTGACTTGGGTATGATCGATGAAGAAAGGTAGATTTTGTTGATTTTGTGAATATTGAGGAGGATCATGACATTGTTGTGGAGGGATGATGTATGCGTTTTGATTTTGAGGTGGTTGGTGTTGATTGACATAAGTAGTGTTTGGATGTGAAGAATGCTGGGGTGGATTGACAGGAGCAATGTTGAGGTGGATTAACACGAGTAGTGTTTAGATTTGATGAATTTTGGGGTGGAATGACATGAGTAGTTTTTATGTTTGAAGAATGTTGTGGTGGTGTGATATGGATATTGTTGAGATTTTGGTTGGGTGATGGTTGGAGTGTTTGAACTTGTGGCACTTGCGGCAGAGTGACATAAGCATCCATAGGTGTATAATTGAAAGGCAAAGATGACCATGGTGGGGTAGAAAATGCAAGATTAGATATGGTCGTATGAAATTGTGATGTGCATGGATGATTTTGGGGATTGGTAGGTATGGATGTGTCTAAGAAGGGGTTTGTTTATTGAGCTTGTTTTGCTAATTTAGATTGTTTAGCTAATTTGGCTTGATGATGAAGGTGTTCTTGTTAAACTTTATAAATCTCCATGTGAGTAAGGAGAGGTCCAAGTGATGTCTCTCCCATGGGATTTTGATTTTGAAAAAGAGGATTTACATATTCAGCTGTGAAAGGATTAGATACTTCTACTTGTGACGATGATTCAAGAATTGGTGTAGATATGGTAGACATAGTTTGAACGGGGTTTACTTGTGGTCTACCCATAGCATGAATGACATCTTGAAAGGGATCCTTCTCCTTAAGAGTAGATGTATTGAAGTCATAAGGCAATTTGGCTCCTTTTTGAGCAAGCAAATAGAAGTAGTGATCTTGATTAGAGCTAATGAGCTTATCAATAGCTGCCATAGTTTTGGGATCTTGCATGATTTTATCTAGATCTTAAGACCCTTCTTCTTGAGAGGATTGACCTTCTTGAAAGTTTCACTCTTCTTGAGAGGGGTTTTGTTCAAGGGTATATCTTGTTGGAAGGAGATCATGAGGATGTAATCTTATGGTGTATTGTCTAGCAGCTATCTTTGTGATATTATCCTCTTGAGGATAGATTGGGACAGCATTGTGAGGACTATTTTGAGTTTTTGATGATGGATTATTTGCGATGTCTTGACGGTACTATTTAGGGGTGTTTTTCTTAGCCTCCATGGCTTGACGATACTTTTGTCTAGTGGTGGCCATAAGATTACTCAAATGCACTAAAACAAAGATTTGGGGATTGATCTTTGGACTAATTTGACAAAGTTGAGATTACTAGTTTGATGGATTTGATATGGGTTGCTTGTGGAAGATTATAGAACTAGATCAATAGTTAATTTGGATAATTGATTACCTCTCACAAAAGTAGACTAATGACCTCAAATGAAGGTGGATAGGGTTAATGTTGTTAGATCAACTCAAGAGATGTTCATTCTCTAAGCTAATGCAAAACCAATAATGGATACTATTTCCTCTTCAAAGACCTAAGAGATGTAATCACTCTCAAATCAAAGATGAACTAGTGGATTGATGTGATCTAGAATCTATGGTGGAGACCAAATTACACAACTAGAAAAAGAGTAAGGATTTAGGCTTGTTTGGTGAAGATGGAGTTTGATAGATAGTAATCTCAAGAGAATGAATGGTTTGAAAAGTCTAAGTTTAGGGTATGATAATGGATGAAATGGTCTGATGGTTGGTGGAATAGATCTGATAGTACTGCAGGATGCTATCTTAGAGGTAAATATGATCAAGATTTTGAGTTTGTTGTGTTTTGGGCTAAATGGATGATAGACAGTTTGACAGAGACCAAAGGTGCTAGACTATGGTTCAAAGGCACTTTACTATTTTCCAGAGGTGCACTATGTTTCAAAAGTGCTTTACTATAGTACAAAGGTGCTAGACTGTGTTGCAAAAGTGCTAGACTATGGTGCAAAGGTGGGTCAGGATTATGCAAAGGTGTTGTTTTAGTGGCAATGTGTTTTTCTAGGTCAAATTTGATAGAGGTTGATTAGATTTTGATAGGATTGCTTTGACATGAGAACAAACACAGTAAGCAAAGTGGTCAAGGATTGAAACAACAAATAGTGTATGTTCGAGGCTCACGAAAAAATCCCAATTTTTCATGGGTATACCACAATTGATAAATAAATCAAGCCCTTTTTACTCCTAATGACAAACTTCATTGCGATACATCAGCCCACAACTTGGAATCTCCGTTGACTCAAGCGTCATCACACCTAATGTGGGTGCATACACTTTTTCATCTTTGCGAGAGAGGATAGATAGGGACCTCCAAGACTGGAAGGATGACCCAATCACCCTCTCCCCGAAAAGCTACAAGTAGCTTATGCTAAGCTGGAGATTTTTGTCTCATCTCAAGGGAGCCTTATGGTGAGTAATCTTGGGGGAAAAACCTTCTATGCGCTTGCACTAAAAATTACTACAATGTTCAGAGGTAGATTGGGTAGTCACTAGCTATGTGGTTTTTAGTTACTTTGGGAGACCAATGCCTTGCGAGCATCTAGAAAGCTACTAAAAGATTTTACCAACTTTACTAGGAATGCAATATACCCTACACAAATGCAAATTTTATTTCACAAGAGTGTTACGTACAATTCCTTTCGAGTTTTCACCGTATGGAAAAGGCTAATGCTGGTTAGGACTTGTCTTTTGCCTCAACCAATGTGGTTGTGACCATTATAATTCAAATTTCTTGTCTTCTTTCTTAAGGTCGTCCTATTTCAAATAAGCAATGTGTGTGGAGATGATTCCTTGAAGAATAGTGTTGTGAAGGGTGTTTAGACTAGACTAAGTATGAATTGGGATCCACAAAGTATGTGGTTGTATTTGGAGTAGCTTGTAGTTCATGATAGGGCTTCCCTATGCATGTTTCATGTTGTGTGATCTCTAGCCAACTTGTAAAATGTAATATCCTTGTTAGATTGGCTGACTTGTAATAAAATCAATGTAATGTCATGTATATATTGTAAACCTAGGTTATCTAGGTGAGGTATGATTGCAAAAATAAAAATATGGAAGTGTAAAGAGAAGAATATGAAAATCATATGCATTGTGATGTCTGACTGAAGGAGAAAGAGCAGATGTGTTAGAGGTTGTCTTGATTCATCTTGAAGACATTTTTGTGACATGAGAGAAGTAAGGAGTGTGCCTAATTGATCTAATCATTAGAAGAAGCAGATTTGTAATCATCAAAGGTGTGAGTTTCAATGTCAGTTTTTAGGCAGTAGAAGGACTATCATACTGTAATCTTTTATGAGTTTGTTCTCAATTCATGGAGTAGTTGCTTCCTTGGGAGTGGCCCTAAAAGAAATTCTGTAGGGAGTTGTAGCTTCCTTGGGAGTGACCCTAAATCAAAGTTTTTAGGGAGTAGTAGTTTCCTTGGGTTGTAGCCCTAAAACAAAGTTGTAATTTTGAGCTTCATATATTGTGAGTTACTCCTCACCATGGTTTTTCTCTTCTTAGGTTTTCCACATATATTTGGTGTTATGTGTTGATGTGCATTGTGTTAATCTTTCATGTTTATGTTGATGTTGTAATGCTTAAGTTTTAATCTGCTCTGGAGGACTTGAAGTTTGATTAGATACTGATTCACCCCCCTCTTAGTATCCTAGTGTGTTTAACAAGTGGCATCAGAGCTAGGTTCCTCAAAAGAATCTTAATTGTTTGAGGAAGGTCAGGGATGGCTCAAAATGGTTCTCTCAATGTACCCTTCCTTTTGGAAACTAAGGATGGAAAACTATCTGACCTCTCTAGGGTATGGCATCTGGAAATCAGTCAAGAAGGGCTACACTATTCCTAATAGTGATCCTAAAGATGTAGATGAGATTAAGTTGTATGAGGATAATGCCATGGCAAGAGTACTATCATCAGTGGACTAGATGATTTAGAACTTGTGAAGATAATGGGTTGTAAATCTGCTAAGGATGTCTGGGTAAAACTTGAAAGCATTTATGAAGGAGACAGTAAGGTGAAACAAGCCAGGATGCAAATCTTCAAGAGCAAATTTGAGACACTAAGGATGTCAGAAGAAGAAGATATTTCTAGTTACATGCTCTAGGTGGATGAGGTGGTTAATGGCATTAGAGGTCTTAGTGGAGAAGTGGAAGAAGATGAGGTTGTGAAGGTTCTGAGATCTCTTCCTAAACCTTACAGTCATAAGGTGTCTACTATTGAGGAATCTCAGGATTTGGATAAATATACTATAGATTAATTGTTTGGCTCACTCACAACCTTTGAAATGAGAGAATTTGACAAAGGTGCCCTAAAGAATAAAGCAACATTCAAAGCAAGTAAGAAGGCAGAAAATGAAGCAGCTAATCAAGATGATGACCCTAATGAGGTAGAAGCAAACTTTGTAAGAACCTTGAAGAAAGGGAAAGGCAAATACAGAGGTAAGTTACCTTTCAAATGTTTTAATTTTGGAAAGATTGGTCATTTTGCTTCTAAATGCCTTTTAAAGAATCAAGGGGTAGTAACAAGATAGATAAGTTCAAAAGAAGCCTATATTCCATAGAGAGTAGTTATTCTTTAGAAGATGAGGATCATGATTATTCAAATGATGAAACAATTTTCATGGCCTCGAATGTTGGTGACAAAAAGGATGATATTGGAAAATGTGAAAATATTGATGCCTTGCAAACTGACCAAAACAATGATAGATCAATGGTTGTATGGATTGCCTTTCATGCAAGAGAAGAAGCCAAGGCTTGGGTAATTGACAATGGTTTCTCTAATCATATGAATGGTGACAAGGAGAAGTTTATCAACCTTGAGAAGTGGAATGGTGGAGCTGTCAAGTTCGGTGGTGATGAGTCAACACAAATCTATGGAAAGGGTGCTATAACTATTGATGTGAAGAATAGGACTGAGGATGTACTCTATGTCAAAGGGCTAAAGCACAATCTTCTTAGTGTCAGTCAAATGTGCAGCAAAGGATACAATCTTATCTTTCATGCCAAAGGTTGTGAAATCAAGAAGGCAGGGTCCAGAAAACTAGTTGCAGAAAGTATCAAGACATATGGTGACATCTATCATCTAAAGGATGTAAATGGAAGAACATGCTTATTAGCTCAATCTAGTGTGTGTTGGATATGACACAAGTGAATGGGACACAACAACTTTGATAATATGGTAAAGATAGACTCTATTCATGCGGTGAGAGATATGTCTAAGATAACCAAGCCTACAAACACATTAGGCAAGGAGTGCCAAATGGGAAAGCTAACAAAGACAAATTTCAAGAGCAAGGTGTATTCTTCTTCAATGCCATTGGAGCTGGTTCACACTGACCTATGTGGCCCTACAAGAGTAAAGAGTCAACAATGTGAAAGGTATTTTATGTTACTCATTGATGATTATTCTAGAATGACTTGGGTTACTTTCTTAAGAGAAAAATTAGATGCCCTTGATAAATTTAAGGTTTTCAAAGCTATGGTTGAAAATGAAATGGATGCTAAGATCAAATGTTTAAGGTCTGATAGAGGAAGTGAGTTTACTTCAAATGAATTTGAAAAGTTTTGTGAAGATCATGGTATTAGGAGACATCTATCAGCTCCTAGGACCCCTCAGCAAAATGGGGTAGTTAAAAGGAAGAATAGGACTATGCAAGAGATGTCTAGGGAAATGATGAAAGATGCAAATTTTCCTAATATGTACTGGAAGGAAGTAGTTCACACTATTGTATATCTAATTAACAGAGTGCAACTGAGGGTCAATATCACTAAGACCCCTTATGAGATATGGTATGGAAGACCTCCCACTGTCAGATACATTAGGATATTTTGCAGCAAATGCAATATCAGAAGAGATGAAAAAGACCTAGGAAAGTTTGATTAAAGAAGTGATGAAGGGATCTTTCTTGGTTACTCAACCAGAAGCAAGGCCTATAGGTGCTACAGCAAGATATTAGGGAAGATAATTGAAAGCTCAAATGTCAAAGTAGATGAAGAATTGTATCAGATCTCACAAGAATTAGAGGACTCCGTATTTGATATCTTTCCATGCATTGAAGATGAAGAAGAAGAGAAAGAAGAAAAGGAACAAGAACCAGAGAAGATGCCTAAGGCCCCAGCAAAGTATGTTTAGAAGAACCATTCAACAGATTAGATCATTGGAGATAAGAATGAAGGAGTGTAGACCAGAAGGAGGTTTCTTAAGACACATGAGCAAGTAAACTTGTGTTTGTTATCAAAAGTAGAGCCCAAAACCTTTGTTGATGCTAGAAAAGATAATGGATGCATAAAAGCAATGGAAGAAGAATTGGATTAGATAGAGAAGAACCAGACATGGGAATTGGTTCCCAGACTAGCCAAGAAGAATGTCATAGGAACAAAGTTGGTGTTTCGAAACAAGCTGAAGGAAGATGGTGAAGTTGTGAGGAACAAAGCAAGATTGGTGTGTAAGGGCTATTCTCAAGTTGAAGGTATTGATTTTGAGGAAATATATGCTCCGATAGCCAGGTTGGAGGCAATTAGGATGTTTCTTGCCCTTGTTGCTCATAAGAATTTTAAGGTTTATCAAATGGATGTCAAGTCAACATTTTTGAATGGGGATCTAGAGGAAGAAGTCTACATTGAGCAACTAGATGGTTTTCAAATAGTAGAAGATCCAAACATGGTATGTAGACTCAAGAGATCCTTGTATGGTCTCAAACAAGCACCTAGAGTTTGGTATGCTAGGTTGGATAAGTACTTACTTCAGTAGGGCTTCAAGAGAGGTACTACAGATAACAATCTATACATCAAGGAAGAAGGAGATATGATATTGATAGTTGCAGTATATGTTAATGACATCACCTTTGGTGGAGATGTTGATATGTGTAATAAGTTTGCAGAGGAGATGCAAAATGAGTTTGAGATGTCTATGATTGGTGAGATGTATTTCTTCCCTAGACTTCAAATTGCTCAGCTAGATGATAGTATCTTTATTTCTCAGTAAGTACATTAGAGAGTGTTGAAGAAGTTTGGTATGGAGGATTCAAAACTAATGAGTACTCCTATGGTCACTGGATGTCACTTGAGTAAGGATGATGAGTCTCTAGAGGTTGATCAGACTTCCTATAGATCTATGATTGGAGGATTATTATACTTGACTGCTTCTAGACCTGATATTATGCATGTAGTATGCGTGGTTGCAAGATATCAAGCTAATCCCAAGAAAGCACATGAGAAGGTAGTGAAAAGAATATTCAGATGCTTGAAGGGAACTCTAGATTATGGCTTATGGTATCCAAGAGATAATGACTTTGATCTGAGTGCCTACACTGATGTTGGTTGGGGTGGTTGTGTGGATGATAGAAGAAGTAGAAGTGGTGGTGCTTTATTTTGGGGAAGTAAATTAGTTTCATGGCAGAGAAAGAAGAAAGATTTAGTATCTTTATCAATTGTAGAGGCAGAGTATATTGTAGCAGCATCCTATTGTACGCAAGTGTTATGGATGAAACAAACCCTTAAGGATATCAAGGTGGTGTATGAAGAGCCTATTCCTGTTTTGTGTGATAATATTTAAGTGTTATCAAATTTCCAAGAATCCAGTGATGCATTCTAGAGCCAAGCATTAGCAATCAGGTATCACTTTTTGAGAGAGAAGGTTTCAAATAAGAAAGTAAGGTTGGAATATGTTCCAACAAAGGATCAAATTGAATATTATTTTCACAAAGGCTCTTGCAAAGGACACTTTTGAACATCTTCGACAGAGGTTAGGGGTAATTGTCCCTCCTTCTTGCTAGATGCATAATGGCACATTTGTCTAGGGGGATTTCATGCTATATCCTTTTTTCTGGATTGATGGTGGCTACGTCTCAAGTGGAGTAGGTAATGGGTGTTGCTAATAGGGGGAGCCCTGAGTTGTTTCAAGAAGGTATGAACATCAAAGGGAGAGAGAGAGAGAGAGAGAGAGAGAGAGAGAGAGAGAGAGAGAGCACCTTAGGAGGAGAATTTGTGCCCTAAGAGGAAGAAGCAATTGACCTTTGTCCTTGATGTCAAAGGGGGTGAGAGAGAAATGTATATCTAAGGGGGAGTATGTGTTGCCATCAATAACAAAGGGAGAGATTTTTGGCAATATGTGTTGTCATTGATGTCAACACTTAGAATAAGGTTAGAACTCAGTTTGTGATGATGATATACCCGTGGTGATACTGATGTTTAGGGTTGCTGATATGCAGTGATGTTCTTGAGGTTCATAGTGGGTTATTGATGTTCATGATTGGATTTCATGCCTAGATTAATGTCAAGACAAGGTATATTAAGCATGCTTATGGTCTGCAAAGTAGTAATATGTAGTGGTGTTCATGATGTTCATGGTTGGATGTCATGTCTTATCCAGTGACAACAGAGAAGATATTTATTAAGATAAGAATTAGAAGTTCATGGTTGGATGTCATGTCCTATCCAGCAGAGAAGATATATTTTATGGTTGGATGTCATGTTCCTGAAGCTCATAGTCAGTAGTGATTGCAATCATTGTGTATGATTGTTGACAACAAAGAAGACATATTAATGTGGAAATTAGAAGCACTAAGATGATCAAATGTGTTGCTGATGTTGGGGAGGTGTTACTGATGGTCTGAAGCATATTGTATGCTCTCTCTTATTATTCTTAAGAATGTATGTGTTGATACAAAGAAGTTTTGGCCTCCAGATGTTGGTGAAAGTTTCTGCTATAGAAAGACTGTTTTGAAGACTGTCTGGGAGATTGATCCGCATTTTCATGATTTTGATGTTGTATCTTTTCTGATTGGAAGATAGCCTCATATAGTGTCAAATAATGTATGATCCAAGTTTCATATTGTTTGGACTACTGGAAGAGTGTTTTGAAGTTGACAATGTGGAGACAGTGTTGTTCCTAGAGAAGGTATTCATAGTACTACAATGTTTGGCTCTGCACTTCTCTGCATTTGAAGATAAGGTCTTGTGGTTTAGAAGTTCAATTTAGTATTTGTTAGAGGTGCTATTTCCAAAGGTTCAGGTCTCTACACCTATAGACACTGAAAATTGCCTAGGTTTCTTGGATCTAATCAATCATTTTTCTAGGGTTTTGTTGCAAACAATTTCATCTCTCTAACCCTAGTTTTGTCAAGATTTGCAAGTTTTTGGAGTAACTTGTTGCAGGTGACCTCCTGGGTGAAAATTGACTACACCATTGCGATCAGGAGGCTTGAGAAATGACAATTTACATAAAATTTGACATGTTTTGCTCACTGTGAATTTTGAAAAAAAAATTAGTATGGCAGGCCGTACCATACGAATCCGTACCGTATGGACCTGCCTCTAACTCTATGTAGTCTGCTTCATTCAATTTTCATGTCAGTTTGCTTTTCCATGTGTTGAAGGTTTCACATCGAAGGTTGTGGGCTTCGGGTTTTCTTGTAGGTTTTGTATATCGAAAAATTTGGATTTATAAATGGAAATGATCAAACAATTGAAATGCATAACCTAAACCCAAATAATTCAATACCTCGAAGATGCAAAATGATCTTGATTGATTGATCGCTTTGTTGTGTTGATTACTTGATTCCGCAGCATAACGTTGATAAGGAGATAGATGATGGATGCAAAGGCTCTAATGATATTTCAACAGCATGTGGATACTTGAGGATCAATGCCCTTTTAAAAAATTTGACAGAATAAGGGTGCTTAAGGCTCAATGCATGCTAATGGCTTGTGAGGGGGTTGATTTATAGGAAAGGCTTGGTTCCAATGGATGGCTAGGATCAATTAGGGCTTTAGGTGAAATGGATGGATAGGATTAAGTTAGGTTTCCTTGCACATCAAGAAATTGTAGTCATATGACATGTGGCAAAGGAGGATGAGGCTTAGGTGTGCTTGTGTAGATAAATACTAAAATTAGGTCCCATTAGTTGTGCATGTGAAAGATAAAAGTTGTAACACAACACATGATTGACTAGACAAGTGTTGGAATGTGATGAAAGATAAGTGTTTAATTCAAATAAAATATTTGAATTAGTTGGGATATGAGTTGGAAATTAATTAAATAAATAAGATTTATTTAATTAATTGGATAAATGAATAGGATGGGATAAGATATGGAGGACTTAATTCAAATAAAATATTTGAATTAGTTGGGATAGGAGTTGAAAATTAATTAAATAAATAAGATTTATTTAATTAATTGAAAAGTGGGATTATGTATGTGAAATTAATTAAATAAATAAAATTTAATTAATTAATTGGCTAAGTAGGATAAAGATGGGGATTTTAATTAAATAAATAAAATTTATTTAATTAATTGGCTTAATGGATAAATGGGATTAAGAGTGGGATTTAGGACAAAAATGGCTTATGATGTTTATGATAATGTTTTAACAAGGTGTTGCAAGACATACACAAAGTTGGGACAATTTTGGGTGTCTACATTTTGCCCCTCTTTGAGATGATGTTCGAGATGATGAGCTTTGTGTCGAGTAACATCATTTCAAAGAAGTTAAGGTATGGATAATTGATAGGGATGTTGACAACGACGACGACGATGATGATAGAAAGGATAGGTTGGTGATGCCCCCTCGAGAGGATAGGTGGGTTGGACAAACACGAGTATGCTCTCGAAAAGAAATGGCTTGGCTACAAAAGAAAGATAAGGGAATGGATAGAAGAAATGATGATGCGTTATGCTACAATGAAGGTGAGCAACCATGATGTTTGATATAGCACTAGACGTTATGCACCAAGGTATAAGGACCAGGGTGACGATGTGTCTTGTGCCCCAGCGTAATACAACCTTGTCTAACATATGAGGAAGAAAACTTAGAGCATTGAAGTCCTACTACACAAAAGGTATGATATGACCTTAGATGCAAAGGATAGTGCAAAAAGCTATTCCAACATACACAAGATATGAATATTAGCTGGAATGATATAGATGTGATACAAATGCAAGATAAAAAGATAACACACACAAACAAGCAAGCAAGCAAGCAAGCACAAATGATTCAAAAACAAACAAGGTATTGCCCCTGTCAAGCTGTAAACCAATGATTAATTGCTGATTGTTGATAGTTGAGAGTGTTGTCATTGCAGGGAAAGCTATATCCCTAGATCAACACAAGGTTGTTTGCTGAGTTGGTTGGCTAGTTGATTGATTGATTTGGCTTACAACAAGGCTAGGATCAAGACCATGGATTGCGTTTGGATAACTTGGCTTGATTAATTAACATGATTGGTATGGATTAAGGATGGGCTTGCATTTGGATCTTTGTTTGGAATGGTTGGAAGATGATGAAATGTTGATTAGATTGATTTGATGAAGGATGGATGATTTGTGGTGGATTGAGCTTCTTTTGACTTGCTGAAGTGATTGGATTTGTTTTGATGGCTAGATTGATGTGCTTGAGTTGATTTGCTTTAGTGTTAATGTTGATGATTGATAGGATTTGTTTTGATGGTTGGCTTGATGTGCTTTGAGTTGATTTTCTTTGGTGTTAATGCTGATGATTGATAGGATTTGTTTTGATGGTTGGCTTGATGTGCTTTGGTTGTGATGGTTGCTATTGCTGGGTTGGTTGTTTTGATGATTGGATTTGTTTAGAATGATGATAGTGATGGTGTGATGATGAGAGTGTCCACTCAATCTAAGTATAAGCAAGTGTTCTCAGTGTGCTCAAAGGATGTAAAACAAACAAGGTATTGCCCTTGTCAAGTCATAAACCAATAATTGATTGTTTGATTGATGATGATAATAGTGTTGTCATTGCGGGGAAAGCTATATCCCTAGATCAACACAAGGATGTGGGAATGCTATATCCCATTGATGATGATTGATGATGATTGATTGAGCTCATGACAAGATTTGGATCAAAACCTGTTGATTTGATTAGATAATGTTCCTTGATTGATTAGCTTGCTTGATATGGATTAGTGTGACTTGAATTTTGAGATCATTGCTTAGATTGATTTGATTGATATGATTGGAAGAAGTGATGGATTGATGATGATGAATGAATGTTATTGATAGGAAGAATTGATGATGATGAGGATTTGATGTTGATTGATGTTGATGGAGTGGATTGTTTTGGATGATATGATTGGTTTTATTTCTTGGATTTTTTTGTTGGATATTTGATTTTTTGGATTTTTTTGACATATTTTAATTTTTTAGATTTTTTGGGATATTTTGATTTTTTTGGAATTTTTTTTTTTTTTTTGAAACGTTTTGGAAAATGCCAATGGATTTACAATTTAGGTAACCTTTGTGCTTGATACCAATGACAAGGGAAAAAACCAAGTTTAGGTGCAAGGATGGATGAATGGGATTGGATGGATAAAAGGATGGATAATGGTGGATAGGATGGAAGGCTCATGATAAATGGGTGGATAAAGGGATATGTGATATAAGAGATGGATGCTTGCCTCATGATAAATGGATAGGTAGGCTATAGTGTAAAGCTCATGATAAACAAATGGAGATACGCTATAAGATGGAAAACTCGTGATAAGGATACACCATAGTGGACGGATCATAAGGGAGCTAGGATGTGATCTCCAAAGGCTATGTTGCATAGGAAGAACTTGCCCCATTCTAGGTGGTAATGCTTAGGATTTTTTGCATGACACATGATGGTATTTATATTGCAAGGCTCATGACAAAGGGATGACATGATGGATTGGTTTGAATGGGATGGATAAATGGTCAATGGATAGGCCTTGGTTTGGAAAGAAGGTATGTCAAGAAATATCCAAACATGATTCAACATTTTTCCCCTATGTCTTCATCGAGATCAAAATGAGGATGGATAAATGGGTTCAATAGGATAGGCATATTTATGTAATGGATAAGGATGGCAGGATGACAAGATAGGATAAGATAGGTTGGTATGATATAATGGGATAGATAGTTGGGAAATGGATAGGTTGGATGAGACAATGTGCCCCCAAGTGTAAGTGACATAGAAGATCAACCTACACATGACGCCTGTTTGCCAGGTTTTCATCATGGTACTTATCCAAGGCGCCTGTTTACCAGGTTTTCACCATTTGGATGAAGGGATTTCTCTTTACTATTTTGATTTTTTTTTTTTTTGTTTTTTTTTGTTTTTTTTTGTTTTTTTGCTTTTAGATGGGTTGACAATTACACATGGCGCCTGTTTACCAGGTTTTCACCATGGTAATGGATAGGAGGGACTCAAGTGGCTAGTGCTATGAAGGTTGATAGTGTCCCTTTAGAGATTGATGATGTCTTCACATGGACAATGTCAAGTGTGCTCATAGATGTTGGCAAAGGGATCATGTGGATGGGAGATAGATTAGGTAGATAGTGGATTATGAAAGATTCATGCAAGGATAGATGGATGGGGATAGTGGATTATGGTGTGGATTTATGTAGGACTTAGGCAAAAGCATGGACCATAGGGATAGCATGGGGGAGATATGTAGGATAATGGATAGAAGATGGGGAGATGTAGTTATGTGGAGGTCTTGCAGAGTGGAAGGGAACCATGACCAACGGTTGCACACACCGTGTTAAACATTGAAGCTTTTGATGAGATGGTGGTATAGGAAGCAATGGAGATGTTTGATTAGGAGATAGTTGATGAAGTGATTTAGGAACCCACATAGATTTAGTATTTTTAGTGCTTTTGTTTTGCTTGTGGGATTTTTGAAGGGAATAGAATTTTTGGATGGAAGTAGGCTTTTGGATGGATATAGGTGGTTGGGATTCTTGAGATGTAGATGAGGATGCCTCATTTGACTTGCTAGCTATTTGCTTAGGAACCCAAACCATTTTGCTTTTAGGCTTTGCTTTTGGAGGTATGGGCTTGGATAGCTTTGTGAATGTACTTTGCTTAGAAGATGGATGATTTAGAGACTTTTCACATTGATACCCTAAGGCATGAGGGTCCTTAGGAGTTTTAGTTGGATTTTTAGCTTTATAGATAAAGGCATCAAAATTTTTGCTTTTGAATCCCATGGGGTGGGTGGAGTGGATGGAATGATTAGAGGCTTTATGCTTAAACGATGTGTGCATTTGTTGGCCATGATTAGGGATGTAAGGATACTTAGGAATGATAGGTATGTTAGGTGTTGGAAGTAATGGTGGCAAGGTGGATGGAGGGATATTTGGGGTTGGTAAAAGTGGAGGCAAAGTGGATGGTAGAAGGTGTATGGTCACATGCTTTTGACATTTATAGGATGATAGAGATGGAATGGCTACATATGTTTTGGGTATATGATAGGATATATGATGGTAAGTGGTAGATTTAGGATGCATGAAGGGATTACCAACATCTTGGCCTTGTTTACCTTGGGGTGTGTATCCAAGGCCATATGAGCATGGAGGAATCTTGACATGGTTTGGCTCCAAAATACCTTGTTCATAAAGGCCTAGGCCTTTGCCTTGGTAGTTCATGTTTTGGAGGATGCGATTGACTATGGGACTAGATATGTTTCGGGAGCTAGACTTGAGCTCTTTATTGGATGGAGAAGGTGAAGTGGATAGAGGTTGTTTTTGTCCTAAGGAAGAACATTCATGGACAAAGATGGTAAGACCACTAGGACATGATAGTGGATTTGAAGTGGAATCGATGGTGGATGTAGAAGGAGGATCATTAGGATCTTGATTAGCATTGTGTTCACTAAGATCCAAGTCATTTGTTTGATCTTTTATGCTTACTTGGGGGACAAGTGTCTCATCATGACAAGTGGATGTTTTCTCATTATGGATAGGGCTAGATGGCATGTGACTAGGAGCAATTTGGATATCTTGCTTATGGATAGATATAGGATTATGGATAGGATCAAGGTGCTCATGGATAGCTTCTTCATAGGTATCATCTTGATCATAAAGAAGGTAAATGTTATGGATGGGTTGCATGGAAGTGTTTTGATCTTGAGTTGGACTAGGGCTTAATGTTTCCACATGCTTGAGATTAAACCTTTGATATACCTTTTGGGTTGCTTGAATGGAAATGGAAGGCTCTTGGTCAACAACATGAGAACATGATGACTCTTGACTTGGATTAATGATAAGAGACTCTTGAATAGGCTTGATGGCTTGTATGTCACATGATGGGCTTGAAGGATTAGGCATGTTAATTGAGGGCTCTTGGATAGGCTCAAGGATAGGTGGACCACATGATGGGATTATAGGATTGAACATGACCTTTGGAAGTTCTTTGGTAGGCTCATGAATGGGTGTTTGACATGGGGGTAGTTTATTCCTTGCTAGTAGCCAATGGATCACATCCTTCGCAAATGTATGAGTGGATGGGCAATATAATGGATGGATGATAATAGTAGATGGTTTTGTAGGCTTAGGACTAGGATTAGGTTGGGGGCTAATTGGATTGGGTGGATTAGGATATGGACTAGATGAGGGTGACACACGGGATTGGGATGATGTGGCATGATTTCCCATTATAGGTAGGTACACCTTGTAAATAATTGGGAAAAATATTGGGCATTGATTTGTATTATGGCCTTTGGTCCTATGGTATGCACAATAATCATGTTCATCATATTGACTTTCTTCACATGGTTTGACTTCAGGAAGTTCAATGAGTTTTGCTTCAAGCATCCTTTGTAAAACTCTCTCAGCCGCATCCTTTGGTGAAGGATTAGAATGACTTGGTGATGAAGGTAATGAAGGGCTTGATGGTTTGGAAGGTTGATGGACCAATGGACTAGGGGTAGGATCACATGGTGGTGTTGGGATAGGACTTGTTGGCTCATGTGTTAGCATGGGATTGGATGGTGGAGGCCACTCTAGATTGGTATCTCCCTTGTCAAAGGTAATTAAGTCTTGTTGCATAGGATAACTTGGGTTGTTTGATTTATGTACAAAGGGCCACTTGGAGCTGCATGTGCTTCTTGTTGCAAAGGTGGACTTAGGTCTATCAATGGTGCTTGGTGGTCTTGTTGAAAAGGTGTACTTGGACCTGCTTGATTTATGTACAAAGAGCCATTGGGACTTGGATGTTGTTCTTGTAATATCACTTGATTGCTTTGTGGATGGGCTTGGTAGTGCATTGGAATGTCAGCATGAGGGATTGAATAAGCTTGAGGTGGATATTCATAGGTTAATGTGGCATTGACTTGGTGGATAGGTGGATTAAGTTGATAGGAAGTGGATGGATATGACATGTGGCTATGAGGTGGATTAGGTTGGTATGGAGTGGCTAAGATTTGATGTACTTGTTGAGTTTGACTAGTGGCTAAAAGGTGTTGGACTTGGGTTATGAAGTGTTGTAGTTGAGGTGATTGGCTTGTGTGGGGTTGAGCTCTTTGGAGGAAAAATTGTAATGTTTCAATGGCATCTTGGTTTAGGGGTTGTAATCCTTGATAAATATTTTGGAGGAATCTTTGAAATTTGATTGTTGGGTCTTCTAGTGTAGACATGTTGTCACCCAAGTGTTTGCCTTAAGTCCTTTTAGCAAGTGCTTGTTTAGGGATTTGGATGATGATGTGGATTGTTTGGATGACTTGGCTATGTTTGAGATGAAAGTGATTGGGTTTGAATGTTATTGGAAGAATGTGTAGGATGACTTGTCTTTATGTGTTTGGGGTTTAGAGCTTGATTTGGCAATGTTCAAACAAATGATTATGCATATACACACATGAATCACTCACGCAAGACACAAAAACAAGTTTTAGTTTGGAAGAATGTGATGATGGTTAAGCAAGCACATGAAGACAATTCAACAAGTCCTAGTTAAGGCAAGGCCACTATCACAAGGAGGTTCTAGTGAAAATCTGGGGGACCGGCACCCCACGAGCATCCAGCAAGCCACTTAAGACTTTAACTAACCCTACTAGGAGTTTTAATATACACAATGGTACACCTCCTTTCGAGTTAGCACTGTATGGTGAGCGCTACTACCGGTTAGACTTGGCTTTCGCCTTATCCTCTAATTTTTATAGCGGACCAGATGAAAGTACCGCTTGAGGTCGTTCCCTTGGGGTGGATACCAAGGCAGGCCTCTCTAAGGCTAAACAAAAGCAACACAAGTAAATGTTTTTGATCTCCAAGTTCGTGTTGGGACGCGAGGAGAGAGCATACACATTTACTTGGTCACACTCGCATGGGGTTCATTAACCTTAGAAATTCCATGTGTGGAAGACAATGCAAGCACTTGTTTGTTTTAAAACCCAAATCCAAATGTGATGAAAGACAATGGTTCGTTTTAGCCCAATGTTTTGATGTGAATTTGCAAACAATTGTTCGTTTTATGCCCAAAATCTAAATGTGTGATCAAATAATGATTAGAGATGAGAGATTAGAATGAGTGCACCTCATAAAAATTACTTTCCAAGTTGCTATTATGATTGATCCAAATGTTGCTCCAGCTCCTTTGATTCACTTACAAGTCACTACAAAAAATAAAATGTGATTTGGTTCACTAAATTGGAAGATATGATTTTTTTTTTCTAAAAGTCGCGCGTCAAATTTTTTTGAAAAATTAGAATCGCAGGGTCAACTTCAAATCGCCATAACTCTTTGAATACTGAACCAAATCTTTAATGTAACCACTTTTCAGAAAGCTCTCGAAGTCCTCTTTCCAACGAATCTAAGATCTCCTTTTTACAGGACCTGTGTAAAACAAAAAACCCTCTGCAACAGATCTGGTCATAAATTAAAAAAATAAGTAAAAAGTTGCGCGTCAAAAATTTCTGAAAAATTAGAATCGCAGGGTCAACTTCAAATCGTCATAACTCTTTGAATACTGAGCCAAATCTTTAATGTAACCACTTTTCGAAAAGCTCTCGAAGTCCTCTTTCCAACGAATCTAAGATCTCTTTTTTCCAGGACCTGTGTAAAACAAAAAACCCTCTGCAACAAATCTGGTCATAAATTAAAAAAATCAGCAAAAAGTCGCGCGTCAAAAATTTCTGAAAAATTAGAATCGTAGGGTCAACTTCAAATCGTCATAACTCTTTGAATACTGAGCCAAATCTTTAATGTAACCACTTTTCGGAAAGCTCTCGAAGTCCTCTTTCCAATAAATCTAAGATCTCCTTTTTACAGGACCTGTGTAAAACAAAAAACCCTCTGCAACAGATCTGGTCATAAATTAAAAAAAATCAGCAATATAAAATATCTTCAACCTACAAATCAACGTGCATAAACCTGCAAAAATGAATGATTGACGCTCCAAGAAATTTGATCTTCACAAAAACAACTCAAACAAGAGAGTTAATCAAGGACGTGAGTCCCACCGGGCGTGCCAAATGTATATCGAAAAATTTGGATTTATAAATGGAAATGATCAAACAATTGAAATGCATAACCTAAACCCAAATAATTCAATACCTCGAAGATGCAAAATGAGCTTGATTGATTGATCGCTTTGTTGTGTTGATTGCTCGATTCCGCAGCATAACGTTGATAAGGAGATAGATGATGGATGCAAAGGCTCTAATGATATTTCAACAACATGTGGATACTTGAGGATCAATGCCCTTTTAGAAAATTTGACAGAATAAGGGTGCTTAAGGCTCAATGCATGCTAATGGCTTGTGAGGGGGTTGATTTATAGGAAATGCTTGGTTCCAATGGATGGCTAGGATCAATTAGGGCTTTAGGTGAAATGGATGGATAGGATTAAGTTAGGTTTCCTTGCACATCAAGAAATTGTAGTCATATGACATGTGGCAAAGGAGGATGAGGCTTATGTGTGCTTGTGTAGATAAATACTAAAATTAGGTCCCATTAGTTGTGCATGTGAAAGATAAAAGTTGTAACACAACACATGATTGACTAGACAAGTGTTGGAATGTGATGAAAGATAAGTGTTTAATTCAAATAAAATATTTGAATTAGTTGGGATATGAGTTAGAAATTAATTAAATAAATAAGATTTATTTAATTAATTGGATAAATGAATAGGATGGGATAAGATATGGAGGACTTAATTCAAATAAAATATTTGAATTAGTTGGGATAGGAGTTGAAAATTAATTAAATAAATAAGATTTATTTAATTAATTGGAAAGTGGGATTATGCATGTGAAATTAATTAAATAAATAAAATTTATTTAATTAATTGGCTAAGTAGGATAAAGATGGGGATTTTAATTAAATAAATAAAATTTATTTAATTAATTGGCTTAATGGATAAATGGGATTAAGAGTGGGATTTAGGACAAAAATGGCTTATGATGTTTAGGATAATGTTTTAACAAGGTGTTGCAAGACATACACAAAGTTGGGACAATTTTGGGTGTCTACAGGTTTAATGGCAATTTAAAACAGGAAAAACCCTAGTCAACCACACAGTCACCACCACTAACCTCAATTTCTACTGCCACTCTCAGCCTTCCCTCCACTTGTGTTTAAACCCTAACCCTCTATTAAAGCCACTGCCATAGCCACCATCCTCTCTCCGCCCACTGTATCTTGGTCGCCACCATTTTAAAGTTGTCGCCGCCTCAAACTCACCTTCCTGTCAGCTTCTCTGCAGTCTTCGACTCCTCCCTGTGCGTGGTTGCTTTGCCATTTGACTTGGTCTGTCACCACCACTTCTCTAAACCTCTCCACCGTCGCCACCATTGGTGTTTTAAATCACCACCAGGGTTACCCTCTACTCGTGCACTACCACCCATTGCCTGCCCTCGAATCTTCACCGACTGCATTCACTTAGACCACTGGTAGATTTAGGTTTGGGGCTCAAAATTTAACTTGGTCGTTGGCTTAGCCCTAGCCACCAACAGATTTTGATTTAGTTGCTGGCAATAGATTTAGGGCTTAGCATTTGAGGGCGGTCACATTGGTGACTGAGGGGTGGGGCTTCCTTTAGCTCCCCTTCCCTTTTATTTTTTTGGTTGCGGGCTAGCCCCTGGTCATATTGAAGAACAGGGGCCACTTTAACACTAACTACCCAACATAACCACCGGATCCTAACTGTTACATGTGACTACATCACTGGTAGTCAACAATCAACAGTCAACCTACCCCTCTTTGCATCCATAGGCCCTAATAGGTTGTTTTTTTCAAACTCACACAACTTTTGCATACGGTGTAAGAATTGAGCAAAATTGGACTCGTTGGAAAGATGGGAGGATGAAATTCATAACGGTGTAACTTTTATTAGGTGACTATACCATTTTCTAGCCTTTTTTTGTAGTCAAAGTCAAACTTCATTGCAAACTTCAAATGCTCATAACTTTTGTATATTTAATCATTTTTCAGTGAAATTATTTTTCAAAGTGCATATAATTTTGTCTAGAATATGTTCATGCCATTCATTTTTCTATATCAGTCCATTTTCATCAGATTTATCTTTTTTGCATAATCATTCTTCTTTGCAAAGTTACTTGGACTTTTCAATTTTGGTGGCTTGTAGGAGCATCAAAGGAGCTGGAGCAACATTCACATCAACTTCTATAGCAGCTTGGGATAGCAAAATAATCAGGTGTATCCATTGCATCATAATCTTGTTTGCAAACACACTTCAATTTAGGGATATAAAAATTAAACTTGTTTGCATCACACATTTCAATTTGGGCTTAAAACAAATATTGCTTTAGCAATCACATCAAAAAAATTGGGCTTAAAACAAACCAGTGTCTTCTATCACATTTGTACTTTAGATTTAAAAAGAACCAGTGCTTCAAGTGTCTTCCTCACATTTCAATTTCTAAGGGTAATTTACAAGTACGAATGTGAATCAAGTGTGTGTGTGTGTGTGTATGCTCTCTCCTCGCACCGCAAGGTGATCTTGGAGATCAAAAACACCTCACTTGATTTGCTTTTGTTTACCCTTTACTAGGAGGCCTGCTAGGGGATTTCATCACCCCTAGGGATGACCTCAATCGAGGCTGAATTGAAAGACACCCTCATTGGGAGTTGAAATCTTGTCACTCTTGGCTAAGCTCCAAAGAACTTTATACTTTTGGGAAGTGAAGGTGAAGGGTGGGTTACCCCTTTCTCCTGGCTATGTGGCAGGATTTCGCTTTCAATTCCTTAGTCAACCTCATGTAAACATAGCCCAAAACCTAATTGGCCATACCCTATTTCAAACTAGACATTAGGGCTTGTTGATGTGTCTTCCACGTGTGCTTGTTTAGTCATCACCACATTCTTTATTTTCAAAATCCAAAATTGCTTATGTGTCTTGCGTGAGTGAATCATGTTTGTACATGTGTGATCATTTGATTGAACATTGCCAAATCAAGCTAAACACCAAACACATAAGACAAGTCATTCAACTCATTCTGCCAACACATTCAAATCCAATCACATTCATCCTCATCACCCATTTTTATCCATTTCATCCCTAATCATATCCAAGCCATCATCCCTAATCATATCCAAACCATCATCCCATCACATCAACGTCATCCTAGTCATTACACATCATCCAATCATTCCAAGCCAAATCACATCCCAACTATATTCATCCCAATCCAAATCCAAATCAATCCAATCAGAAATCAAGACCTTAGTTGATCATGATCAAATGCTATCCAAACTTGCTTGAGATCATTAGTCTATCTTGAGTAAGTCAACCAATCAAATCAATCCAATCAACCCTATATTACTTAAGTGTCATTAGTCTACCTTAAGTATAGAGAACCAATCCAATCAACCCTCTTACTTGAGATCATTAGTCTATCTCAAGCATAGAGAGCCATCCATCAAAAAAAAAAATCAAATCATCCTAAGGTCTTGATGTTTGATCCCAATCACTCCACATCAACATCATCCTAAGCATTTACACATCATCCACATCATCAAATCTTCATCCAAATCACTCCACATATACCACTTGTAAGCATGGACAGGGCATTTCTAAACAACACCTATGAGAATGATCCTTATGGCACCAAAAGAATGCTTAATCAACTTCGTCAACTTAGCCGACTATATACAAAAGAAGAAGACCCTATGTCACCACAACATCAACAATTCCCACAACATCAAGTCCTAGGTCAATATCAAACTAATCCACCCACTTATCACATTCATTCCACATCACCTTATCTAACATCTTTCCATAACAATGCCACATCCATACCACAAATCACCCTCACTATTCCTAGCAACACCCCAAATGCAAGTGCTTCCATAAGTCTACCATCCAACAATCCTAACTCCATTGCCATCATATCCCAATTGCTTTCTCAACAAACCTCCAACATCAACCAATGTCCACAACAATCCACCTCACAAAACCTTTCACCTAAAAATCCTATCATGCCACCTCATCACCAAACCTATCCACATGGCAATCAAATGTCCTTACAAGAACAACAAGCCAGTCCAAATGGCCCTATGTACATAAATCAAGAAAGTCCAAGTCATCTTATGTAAGACCTAAAATCCTTTGACAAGGGAGAAACCAACCTAGCAAGTAGCTCCTTTGAGTCACCTTCACCATCCAATCATATGCCAACACATGATCCAACTAGTCCCATCTCAACACCTTTATCAAGCCCTTCATCACCTTCATCCCTATGCTCCACTAATCCTTCATTAGAAGATTCCATGGAGATACTTTTAGAGAAATTGGTCACAGCAAATTTGATTGAGCTATACCCATTAAAAGCATATTCTCCATTTATGATTAAACCTAGAGGGTATAATGAAAACCATTATTGTGCATACCATAGGTATAGGGGCCATACCATATCCACTTGTGTCTGATTTCAAAGATTGGTCAAGAACCTAGAAGATTGTGGTAAGATTGTCTTGGATAAAACCAATCCCTCTAATTCCATTATCTTTCCATCTAGCCCAAATCCTAATCCCATTATCCATCCAACAAATCCCAATCCTAAGCCTTCAACTTCCACTATTACCATCCATCCACTATATTGCCCATTCACCCATACCCTTGCAAAGGATGTGATCCATTGGCTAATAGCAAGGAATAAAACATTTCCATGTCATCAAACACCTATTCTTGAGCCTCCCCATGAGTCCTTAAACACTTTGATTAGTCTTTTAACCTCATCATGTGATCTACGAGCTATCAAGCTTATTAAAGAGCCTTCCACTTCCATTCAAGCAAGTCAAGAGGTATGTCAAGAGTTTAATCCTAAGCATGAAGAAACAATAGCCCCTAAATCTAATCAAGATCAAATCACTTCGATTTATCCTCTCCATAACATGTACCTTTTCTATGATCAAGATGATACCTATGAAGAACCTATCCATGAACAACTTGATCCTAGTCATAGCCCCACAACTATCCATGAACAAGACACCCAAGACCTACATGCTCCATCTAATGAAAGTCTTGTTGAATTACTTGAGTATTCACCCCGTTTCATGGCCTTCATTCAAAGCAAAGAGACCTCTCCACCTAGCCATGATCCCACACCTTCCACTTGTCATGATGAGACATGTGCCTCCAAAGCCAACATAGAAGATCAAACAAATAACTTGGATCTAAAAGAACATGATTAAGATCATAATCATCCTTCCACATCCACCATTGATCCCATTTCAAATCCACCATATCCTTTTAGCCTTTCCACATTCATTCATGAGTGTTCCTCCTTAGAACACCAACAACCATTATCCACATTACCTTCTCCATCCAATAATCAACTCAAGTCTAGTGTCCAAACTACACCTAGTCCTATAGTCAATCGCATGCTCCAAAATATGAACTACTAAGGCAAAGGTTTAGGCCTACATGAACAAGGCATTTTGGAGCCAATCCATGTCAAGGTCCCTCCTCATTCATTTGGCCTTCGATACACACTCCAAGGTCAACAATCTAACGATGTTGGTACTTCCTCCACACTTCTTAAAGCCACTTCCTTCCATCATAAATCCCATCATATTCCTAAAACATACGTTGCCATTCCACCCCCATCATCCTACAAATGTCAAAAGCATGCGACTATTTACCTTCCACCATCAACTTTACCTCCATTACTTCCAAATCCTAACCTCCCTTCATCTACTTTGCCTCCACTTCTACCAACACCCCCTTACCTAATCATTCATCAATACCCCAAATATCCTAATGATGACCAACAAATGCATGCATTGTATAAACAAGAAGCTTCCACTCATTTCATCCACCACATGGGATTCAAAAATAAACATTTGGATGCCTCCGTTCAAAAAGCCACAAATCCTAAGGGTCCTAATGCCTTAGGAAATCAATCCAAAAATTCAAAGCAAGGTACATTAAAAAATCCATCCAAGCCCATACCTCCAAAAGCAAAGTCAAAAACTAAAATGATATGGGTCCCTAAACAAAAATCAATCAAGTCAAATGAGGCATC
Source organism: Cunninghamia lanceolata (assembly GCA_027924645.1). Lineage (NCBI taxonomy): Eukaryota > Viridiplantae > Streptophyta > Pinopsida > Cupressales > Cupressaceae > Cunninghamia > Cunninghamia lanceolata. The sequence continues at coordinate 6,278,022 of BSBN01000907.1, read as the reverse complement.
CACCTCTCAAAAATCCCAACCATCCCCCTCCATTCAAAAATGTCATTCCATTCAAACATTTCAAACATCCCACATGAAAAGCAAAAATTAGAAAAATACTAAGTCCATGTGGGTTCCAAAAGCCCTAAATCATCCATCTCTCAAGAAAACACCACCATTGCTTCCTACACCACCATCCAATCAAAAGCTTCCATGTTTAACATGGTGTGTGCAGCCATTGGTCATGATTCCTTTCCATACCTCCATCACTCCATCATTCACTCATTATCCTACATATCTCCCCCATCACCTTCCTATGGTCCATACTTTTGCATAAGTCCATTATAATCCACATCATAATCCACTTTCATTCCCTACATAATCCACATCATAATCCACTTTTGACCCCTCCATAATCTACATCATAATCCACTATCCACCTTATCCATCTCACTTTCATGCCATCTCCCTACCAACATCGATGAGCACATTTGACATGGTCCATGCGACGACATTCCTTTATAATGGGACTATCACCTTTCATGGCACTAGACACTTCAGTCCCTCATATCCATATTCCACCTATCTTAGTCAAAAAAGTTAAAAAAGTAAAAAAAATAAAAAAAAAAGTAAAGAAAAATCCTTTCGTCCAACGGTGAAAACCTGGTAAACAGGCGCCTTGGATAAGTACCATGATGAAAACCTGGTAAATAGGCATCATGTGTAGGTCGATCTTCTATGCCATGTGCACTTGGGGCCACATTGTCTCATCTTCCTATCATTTTCCACCTTACCATCCTTATTCATACACCTGCATCCCTATCATATCGCATCTATTCATCCTCCCTTCCTCTTTTGATCTTGATAAAGATTGGGGGCACAATCTTGACAAATGTTTTGGGTATCTCTTGACATATATGTCTTGGCATTATCCTATCCAATCCTATCATTATCCTCTAGTCATTACCCATTTATCCATCTTATCCAATCCATCCTATCATCCCATTGCCTTAAGCATTGTCCTGAAAAATCCTAAGTCTACTACCTAGAATGGGGCATGTTATTCCTATGAGACATAGTCCTTGGAGATCACATCCTTGCTCTTTTTTTCACCTATATCCATTCCATTCCATAGCCTATCTTTTTATCCTATCCATTTATCATAATCCTTTCATCCATCCACTATTGTCCATCCTTTTGTGCAACCCCATTCTTTCCTTTGCACCTAGACTTGGTTCCCCTTGTCATTGGTATCTAGCATATAGTCTACTCAAATTGTAAATCCATTGACATTCAAAATCACAAAAAAATCAAAATATCCCAAAAATCCAAAAATCACAATATTTCAAAAATCACAAAAAAATCAAATCCAATTATCAAAATCAATCATCTATCAATCAATCCATCACATCAAATTCATCCAAACAAATCCAATAAAAAACAAATCAAATAACATCATCAAACATCATTTAGTCAATCCCAATCAATCCATAACTTGATCAATCCAATTCATATCATCGCCATCAATAAAACACAAAATCAGAACTACATCTCATCTCTATCGTAAGTGCCTTGATCCCGTGGACATGGGTATGTAGGCAGTCTGGAGCATGAAGGAAGTGCCTAGATTCAGGTACAAGACGATATTCCTCTTTCTTCTTGCTTATTTCTTCTATCATCTATCTTCCATCATCAATAAACACCTACAATCCAATCAAATCAATTCTTCAATCATTCAAATCAATCATCACTTCATTCAAATCAATTCTTCTTCAATCACTTCATCTATTCATCCTCCAATCAAATCAATCCAAGCAATGATCCAAATGCATGTCATCCTTTATCCATACCAATCAAGTTAATCAATCAAGCCAAATTATCCAATTACATCCTTGGTCTTGATCCTAATCTTGATGTAAGCCAAATCAATTAATCAATCATCATCATTATCATCAATGGGATATATCGTTCCCACATCCTTGTGTTGATCTAGGGATATATCGTTCCCCACCATGACAACACTATCTTTATCAAATCATCAATCAATCAATCACTTAATCATTGGTTTACAACTTGACAGAGGCAATACCTTGTTTGTTTGTGAATCATTTGTGCATGCTTGCTTGCTTGCTTGTGTGTGTGTTATCATTTTTAACTTACATTTTTATCCAAATCCAACCCAGCTAATATTCATATCTTGTATTTAGACAAGGTTGTATTACGCTGGGGCACGAGACACATCATCACCTTGGTCCTTATACCTTGATGCATAACGTCTCGTGCTATATCAAACATCATGGTTGCTCACTTTCATTGTAGCATAACGCATCCTTCCCTTTCTTCTATCCATTCCCTTATCTTTCTTCCTTAGCCCATCCATTTCATTTCGAGAGCCTACCTGTGTTTGTCCAACCCGCCTATCCTCTCGAGGGGGCATCATCACCCTGTCCTTTTCCTCTATCCATACCTTAGCTCTTTGAAATGATGTTACTCGACTTAAATTTTATCATCTCGCAACATCATCTAAAAGAGGGGCAAATGTAGACACTGAAAATTGCCTAGGTCTTGTTTACACATGACCTTGTATGTCTTTGCCCTAGGTCCTAGTTACACAACACATTGTCGACATGAACTTGTATATGTCCCCTAGGTCCTAGTTCATCTAACTTCATCCCACTTAATCCTATTTATCCCTAGGTCCTAGTTCATCCCATCGTAATCATCTTCCTGATTAATTAAATAAACCCACTTTATTTAATTAATCCCACTTGATCACATTCTAATTAACTAAATAAATCCTATTTGTTTAGTTAATAATCCCCCTTCACATGTCTCACATAATTCAAATTAAAAATTTGAATTATTCCCTCACCTCTCATCACATTGCAACACATGTCACATGTCTCCATCTTCCATTTAATATGCCTTCACATGTCAATCTAATTCAAATATTTTGAATTAGATTCCCCTTTATTCTCCATCGCACACTTGTCATGTGACTACAATCCCTCTTTGAGTGGGAAACCCTAATCCAACCCTAATCGATCTTGACCGTCCATATCCTCCAACATAACTCTCAATCACAACTGTCTATTCAAATTTGCCTTTTTCTATAAAGGTAGCCTCTCTTGAGCCATTTGAAAAAAATGAATCTTCTTCTAGCATCCTTACTCTGTCGAATTTTCCTCTTAACCCATAATCCATCTATCTTGCAACCTCCAATCTTCCATCTACCAATTCCTATCCTACCATTATGCTGCTGAATCAAGCAATCAACATTCATCTCTTTGGGTAAAGCTAGAGTGCTTCGGGTGCAGCACTCTCCACCTTATCAATGGATCGTGAGTCGATATGAGGTTTGCATTTGTTTGATTTGCATTTGTTATCATTTCCTTCATGTCGATTTTCCATGATTTCAACACCCTCAATAGTGAAAGTTATAAGTGGTGGAGTTTTGGTCTGTATTCTGTATGAGAAAAGTTGAAGGCTTGTTGAAATGCTTCGCATTCCTCCGCAAGAAAAGAATTGCCTATGCAGTTTGGTGGACATGTTTAGGGATGTGTATTACATGCATCCTTGTAGTTTCAAGTGTTTTTGTACTCCGCAAGGTCAATTTCTCAATGACAATGTGTTACAGTGTGTTCCAGATGGTTGTTTGATCTCAATGTGCATGTTTTAAGGTATGCGGCATAATGTATTTTTTGTCCAGAGTTAGATGTGTATCTGAAAGTGTTGTATGAGTGATGAAGACTCATCTAGAATAATCTCATGAAGATCTTTCGTGTTTCCATTACAGCACAAGGTTGTCAAGTGGTTGTGACCGTTATACTTCAAATTTCATGTCTTCCTACTTAAGGCCATCTTATTTCAAATAAGCAATGTGTGCAGAGGTGACTCCTTGAAGAATGGTGCTATGAAGGATGTTTAGACTAGACTAAGTATTAATTGGGATCCGCAAAGTGTGTGGTTCTCTCTAGAGTAGCGTGTAGTTCACGATAGGGCTTTCCGTATGCATGTCTCATGTTGTGGGATCTCTGGCCGACTTGTAAAATGTAATATCCTTGTTATATTGACCAACTTGTAATGAAATCAATGTAATTTCATGTATATATTGTAAACCTAGTTGGTCTAGGTGAGGTATGATTGTGAAAATAAAAATATAGAAGTGTAAAGAGCAGATTATGAAAATCATATGCATTGTGATGTCTGACTGAAGGAGAAAAAGCATATGTGTTAGAGGTTGTCCTGATTCATATTGAAGTCATTTTTGTGACAGGAGAGAAGTAAAGAGTGTGCCTAATTGATCTAATCATCAAAAGAAGTAGAATTGCAATCATCAAAGGTGTGAGCTTCAATGTTAGTTTTTAGATAGTAGAAGGATAGTCATACTATAGTCTTTTCTAAGTTTGTTCTTAGTTCAGGGAGTAGTTGCTTCCTTGGGAGTGACCCTAAAACAAAGTCTGCAGGGAGTTGTAGCTTCCTTGGGAGTGACCCTTAATCAAAGTTTTCAGGGAGTAGTATCTTCCTTGGGTTGTAGCCCTAAAACAAAGTTGTAGTTTTGAGCTTCATATATTATGAGTTAATCCTCATCATGGTTTTTCCCTTCTTAGGTTTTCCACATATATCTGGTGTTATGTGTTGATGTGCATTGTGTTAATCTTTCATGTGTATGTTGATGTTGTAATGTTTAAGTTTTAATCTACCTCAGAGGACTTGAAGTTTGATTAGATACTGATTCACACCCTTCTCAATATCCTGTTGTGTTCAACACATAAAATATTAGGGTTAATATTATGACCTTATAGTTACAATTAGGGTTAGGGTTAGGGATAGAATTAGAGTTAAGGTTACAATTAGGGAAAATATTTACAACCAAAAAAATTGTTAGGGTTAGAGTTAGAATTATTGTTGGGGTTAGGGATAAAAATATGAAGAGACAGACAAAGACAGAGAGAAAGAGAAAGAGATAGGGAGGGAGGGAGAATCACGAGAGATATGGAGAGAGCAAAAGATAGATATATAGATAGGAGAGAAAGAAGTAGAGAGAGAGAGGGCAAATATATGACAAAAAAAATATTAGGGTTAAAATTAGAGTTACAATTACAATTAGGGTTAGGGTTGGGGATATAATTTGGGTTAGATATCTAGGTTAGGGATAGAATCTTATGAAGAGAGAGAGACAAAGACAAAGATAAAGAGACAAGGAGAGAGGGAGGGAGAAAGCATGAGAGATATAGAGAGAACAAAATATAGAGGTATAGATAGGATATAAAGAGATGAGAGATAATTAGGGAAAATATATATAACCAAAAAAATATTAGGGTTATAGTTACAATTAGGGTTAGGTTTAGGGATAGATTTAGGGTTAGCTATAGAATTAGGGTTAGGGATAGAATTAGAGTTAGGTTTACAATTAGGGAAAATATTTATAACAAAAAAATTGATAGGGTTAGAGTTGGAATTACTGTTGGGTTAGGGATAGAATTATGATTAGGGTTAGAATTAGGGTTATATATATAATTAAGGTAAAGGTTAGATTTAGGGTTAGGGTTAGAAATAGGGTTAGGGATATAATTAGGGTTATATTTATGGTTAGAATTAGGGTTAGGGCCATAATTATAATTAGGGTTAGAATTAGAAGTAGGGTTACAATCAAGGTTAGGGTTAAGGATATAATCACGATTAGTGATACAATTAGGGTTAGGGATAGAATTAAGGTTAGGTTTATAGTTCATATTTAAGTTAGAATTAGGACAAATATATATAACCAAAATGTTGGGGTAAGAATTAGGGTTATGGTTAGGGATAGAATTAAGGTTAGGCTTATAGTTAAAATTTAAGTTAGAATTAGGGCAAATAAATATAACCAAAAGGTTGGGGTCAGAATTAGGGTTAGGGTTACAATTAGGGCAAATTTATATAACCAAAAAAGTTAGGGTTATAGTTATAATTAGGGTTAGGGATAGAATTAGAGTTAGGGTTATAATTAGGGTTATAAAACACATTCAATTTATGCCATGCTTTTCATCTACACTTTACTTTGTATCAACTGTCATGTTGACCATGACATTGGCGATGTGCCTGTGTAATTGAAAGGCATGGGAGGATTTATCTAGAAAATCTTTGGTGAAAACATAGTTGATGTTAAAATGTACTTGCAAAAGAGAAATTAGGGGCATGACAAAGCTTACATTGTTGATTGATGCAGATACATGGCTGCCATTAATGCAAGTTGAGCATGAATCTAATGCAAATCCCACTGTGACCAACAGATTGCAGTCTATTGTCTTGCGGGACATGTGCATGGAATGATGCATAATTCAAGCTTTTGATTGCATTGCTAAACTTGGTATAGAAAGCAATATCATTTATCTTTGGTATTACAGGCACTATGGGTTGCAAGTATTGGGTGTTCTGATGTAGTGTAGTATTCTAAACACCATTATGGAGTTTTATAATTAAAGAAAGAATAGTTATTCTAGTGTGTGTTAAAGAAGGTAAAGACATACAAGAAAGGGTGGTCACATTTCATTTCATTTTTATAAGTGTGGGCCTTATCATCAATCATATTATGTGAATGTTGAGCCAAAAAAAACTTATTTTTTCAAAGGGAGAGAATATTTGATGGTAAATGTTGTTAATCAAAGTGACAAAGCATAATGTTCAATAGCTAAGCGAGAAGCTAATCTTCCTCTATTCCATAAGAAAAGGGCAATCTTAAAGTAAAGAATGATTAAGATTGGAACACTTTAATTTGGAATATATTTTTTAAAATCTTAATAAAAAATGATACATTTCAAATTAAGGCCCACTATATACAAAATTTAGTAAAAACAAAATTATAATTTTTTTATAGAAAAACAACTAAGACTTTAGTCAAAAGAAGAGGAAGAATTGTTATTCTAAAGTTTCATGATATATTCGATATAATTTATTCTATATGAAAATTTAATTAAATTGTACAAATATGCTTCTAAATGTGGAAATTTTACATAAAATAACATGGATTCAAGTTTTGTTTACTAAAAAGTTCATCCATTTGGAGTAGTTTTCACTTATCTTAAATTTAACATCTATTTGGCCATCACAAGATAGCTTGGACCATTTTTGCTATTGTGGAAAATTGGAGTAGTTTGTACTTATCTTAAATTTTATGTTTTATTGTTAATTTATATATTTTATTAAGCATTATTTGCTTGATAGTTTAAATAATATCAATGAATTGTATCCATATTTGATGTCAGCCATTGTAAAAACAAGTTAAACTCTTTTGTTGATTTATTGCATTTAAGTTCTAGGGTTTTGATGAAAGATGCATGAAGAGTCTTCACCAATAGAGAACATTGGCACATAAACTATCCTCATATCTTGAAGGTTTATAATAGAATATTACATTTTTTATTATTTATTAATTATTTTAAGAATTATATTTTCTATTAAAAATTATTTATGCTAATTTAAATTATGATGATATTTTTAAAATAACAAATAAATTATTTACAATATTTTATTAAAGATAAAAATTCACTTTACAATATTTTTAAAATAATAAATAAATTATTTACAATAATTTTAATATATTCTATACCACTTATCAATTATTTTTACTATTATTTTTATAAAAAGATAAGTAATAAATTATATTTTTTTATTAAATTACATTACTAATATTATGAGCATAAGATTGTTCAAACCTTGAAAGAAAAAAAAAACGTAGTGGTTCATCGATTAAAACTAATAACTAGTCTATGTTGATCCTTTCAATGGCTCAATACATAAAATATATGGAAACTAACATGGATAGTTAGGTATTAAGATAAAATAATCTTCATTATGTTTAAACATCACATAGCCCAAGGGGTGTTGAAACAAGTCAAAGCTTAGAGTGGCACATAAGCAAAGGTGCGGATTTGCCTTGGGTTCCATTTCTCCCCAAAATGCTTGTATTAAAAAGAACACAAAAAACGAAAGGATATGCCCACACTTCTAAAACTTTACCGCCTAGGCATCATGGTAAGATTAACACGGTTTCCTAGACACCATGATTATAGGATACGTTCGAAATGGATTTGTTGAAAAAGTTTTTAAACCCTAAGCAACTCTTTCTCTCACATCCCTTTCATCCAAGTGCAGTGATAGGGCATTAACTCATTTAAGAGAGCGCCATGGTTGCAATAGGATGTGACATTATGAAGGCCTTATAATAGGATTGGATATGTTTTCATAGCATGGATGAAGGTCATCTCTTATAACCGCGCCAAAATGATAGCTTTGGAACAAAATACAGACCATTATAAAAGCATATAGAAGGAAATTTTTTAGCCTTGATTGTAACTTTTCTCTAAACAATAAGAATATGGATACTTTGTTCTGTGGATTTTTTTCTATCATAGGGGAAAATACCCAATAAGTGTGATAGTTCCAATGGTTGGGAGGGTAATTCTCATAGTTTGATCCATTAGTAGAACATATTTTCATTATTGCTTGAATATAAAAATATCAATAAAAGTAACTTTTTGTATTAATAACTATTGCTTTTAATTCAAACATGTATCATTTATAGACCAAATTTTTTCTGCCCATTCAATAGTACAAAATGAACAAACATCCCTTTTCAACTTTTACCTCTAAATGGAACAAAAGATAATATAATTTATTCCAAATAAAATTCACATCTGAATTTATAACAAAACCATATTAAAATATTGTGTTCAAATTTGTACAATCTTCCAATTACTTTGTCCACCTATAGACACATTCTTGTCAACATCAATACATGCTTCTTACTTTGTATAAAATATTAAATGTACAACTACTGGTCCTCCACCAATTAATCTGGTATTGTAATGAACAATGACAGGTACCCAACTTGACATAATTACAAAATTTTATTTCTAATAAATCAGTCCATCTCTCCCAAATATTGAGCAATAAATGCCCAACTTGGAGACTTCAACAACCAGATTTAGAGTACCTGTAAAATAATTGAATAGATGTGAGGCTCACCATTTAAAAAATCAAATCACAAAATTAATGACACCAAATTTCAAAAATGTATCCATGCTCATTTCAAATGAAAATCAAATCACACAATTAATAGATCAAATTTGAAAATTGGCTCTTTATCCATGAAACACTGAATTTCAAAAAATTGGAGGGAATTAATCTATAAAATGAACCAATTATTCATATCTATCATTTTCATTCTAACGAGTCAGAAAGAATATCAGACCTGCAACAAGTATCAGAATATCAGACTTGCAAACTGCTACAAGGCTTAGGTGGCACATTGTCTTCTTCTCAAATTAGGTTTTTATATTTATTTCTATAATATGTTCTTATATTGATACGTTACCAAGTAATATTAGCTTCTTGGTAGACAAAAATATTTTTGATTCCTTTATGTTATGATTGCAAGTGGTTTCATGTTATAACAACAGACAAAAATATAGTTGTTGTGTAGGAATTATAGTCCTGAAACATCTTATAACAACATTTTAGAGTGGAGCATTCCCTATTCATATTTAACTTGGTCTTCTTGCTATTTCAATGCCCTTTTTATGTTATGATTGCAAGTGGTTTCATGTTATAATAGCAGACAAAAATATAGTTGCTGTGTAGGAATTATAGTCCTAAAACATCTTATAACAACATTTCAGAGTAGAACATTCCTTGTTCATATTTAACTTGGTGTTCATGTTGTGCAAAGATTACTTATGATGAGAATGATATCACTAATGCCATTGAGATCTATGACAGTCCAAGTGGTGCAACATAGTTCAAGACCTCAAATAATTATTCTATTGTTTGTATGTCATTTATAGTATGTTAGAAACCTAAGCTTCCCATTTTCAAATGAAACAAAACCCATGGACTATGTATGTTCTAAATCTACAACCAAAGGTATTGACTTGGATAAATCTGCAACCAAAGGTATTGAATTGGACTATATACATATAATTGTATAATCATTAAAAAACCATAATCATAGTTTACCATTTCATGTTAAGAACAAGGAGAAAGTTGGCATAAAGGACATGGTGCAGTTAAATGTTATATGTCTGTTAAATGTTATAGCTCTCTGTGTCAATGATGCAGTCCAAGTATAGGTCTGAATCTACTCTCCATGATACATGTTCAAGTTTGGAACAGTGATACATGATGTCTATGTCTGTTCAAGAAATTCCTATCCTAAGATGAAGGACTATATTCTTAAACATTTGCCCACTGTTACGTGGCAAAGTGACTGCAAGAATTTAATTGTACCAACCTTCATTTGAAAATTCAATGTCATTTGTTTGAGACAATGAATCACAATCCTGTCAAAGTATTGTACCTTCTTACACAGACTATGGTGAAAGGCATTTAGTCATAGAGTTCATGTGCCTTGTCAAATCTGATACACAACTCATATATTGTCCTGATGCCACATCATTGTCCATAGTTTCAAGTACACTTCCACCTCTTTCAATTATGCTATCAATATACCTCTATTTCGTAATGCTTGCCAATACCTTGAAGCATGACTCTCCCTTTGACAACCTCCAATGAAAGAATAGAACCTGTGTATTTGATTATACCGTCCCACTTAGCAGCATCTCTGATCAAATATATTGTCACATGAGGGACAAAATACAATGGTACACACAACCACACTCCCTTGGACACTTACAACATCTTTAACACATAATTCACAGTCCATTATGCTTTGATAACTGTTAACATCAATTTGAAAAGTTCCAATTTGGGCAGAGAAAATAAAGAGATGCTGGAAAAGATTAAAGGATCTACAAAGATACTCATGCATTTGCTTAGGAGTTTCAATGGTCTTTTGACAAACCCATGTCATTCCATTAGACTACATTTCTTTGAGGCATTTTGTCAAGAGGTTCATGTGCCTTGTCTGTTTTTGCTTTATATATATATATGTCTGTTAAATGTTATAGCTCTCTGTGTCAATGGTGCAGTCCAAGTATAGGTCTGAATCTGCTGTCCATGATACATGTTCAAGTGTGGAACAGTGATACATGATGTCTAGGTCTGTCAAGGCTTCTTATATATATGTAAATACTATAATGTACATGATGTATTAGATTGAAAAAAAAAGCTTATGAAAAAAGCTTGTAATGATGTTTCATAAAGAAGCTTTTTCAATTCAATCTTTCCATTGTAGTTATTTCAATTTCAACCTTCTCATTATGCATATGTAATGAATTTGTACCATCAATGTTATTGATCACCATCCATGATCCATGATGAATAGACATATGATAACATAATTTTGATTTGAATACTTATGAATTTAACTGTGTTCAACTTTTTTCCATATAGAAGCATTCAAATCAAATTTATTATGCGCTGTGGAAATCTAATGTTCATTGTCATGAAGGATCATGAAGTTTGATTTATAACATTTACGGTGAACATTCATTACATTTTCTTGCTAACAATTATTAAATGACATCATTTTATTTAGGCATTATGGCAGCATGAAAGAGAAGATCCAGAAGAACAAGTCGAAGGCCTAGGACCAGGTTGCCAAGGGGAGTCAGATTGAATGCAATTGACTTAGATGATGTTGAGACTTCAATCAACCCACCTAAAAATAACACTAATTGTAGTCCAGTTAATGACAGTGCAGTTAACATTGATGTTTCTACTAGTTCTGCTCAAAAACATGGAATGAAGGCAAAGATGAAGAGAGGGGAATGAATAGAACAAGATATGGATGGTGCGATCAAGGATGTCGAGGACAATAAGTACTCCATAAGAACAGCTAGAAAAAAGTGGGGTATCCCGTGCACTAGTTTGACAAATTGGTTGGCAGGAATAACAACCACGAAAACAAAGGGACCACCAACAGGTTTGTCAATGGAAGAAGAGCTAGAAGTTGTCAAATGGTGCAAAGAATTGGCTCAACTTGGTCATGGTATGGAGGTTACTCAGTTGAAGTCACACATTACACAAATTTGTCAAGGGAGGCCAAATCCTTTCACAAATGGTTTTCCGGGTAGATCATGGTGGGTTGGTTTCCGTAGACGTCATCCAGATTTGACAATAAGGATTGCTGAGGGTCTTGATCGAGATAGAGCAGTGATGTTGCGTCCGAGCATTGTGGCAAATTTTTATGACAACTTGGAAAAACTTTATAATGCTAATCATTATGGCCCAACAAAGATATGGAACTGTGATGAAACAGGTGTTCAAGCAGGTAGAAATTGCAGGATGCAAGTTATTGCAAAGTTGGGTAGTAGAAGTGTGCCACAAATTCTATCAAAAAGTAGAGACTGGATAACCATTTTATGTTGTATTAATGCAGCAGGGCATAGTATACCTCGGTTTTATCTTTTCAAGGGTAAAAGGCAACTAAAAAACTATATAGCAAATTGTGAACCAGGGGCATGCATGGCAACCCAACCACATGCTTGGATGACCAAAGAGCTCTTATCGAATTGGCTGCACCATTTTTCTAGATCAGTCCCTGGTGGAGCTTCAACCACAAATAGACATCTACTCATTTTTGATGGACATGGAAGCCATGTGGTTTACAACACAATTCAAGAAGCTAGATCTTTGGGCATTGATCTCCTTACTTTGTCTGTACATACCAGCCACAAACTTCAGCCTTTGGATGTTAGTGTCTTTGCACCATTCAAGTCATACTTAAAAAATGAAAGGTCCAAGTGGATGGCAAAAAGCCCCCACATTGAAATAAGGAGGGCAGAATTGGCTGAACTAAGTAGCAAAGATTTCAAGCTTGCCCTTACATCTGAAAATATCATATCAGGTTTTCGAAGGACTGGAATTTGGCCACTAAACAGAGATGCTCTTTCCAATGACATGAGACCAAGTGAATTCTTCTTTGTTGAAGAAGAAAATGAGATTGCATGTATTGCAAGCATATTAAAGTTGGCTGGATATGAAGAAGTTGAAGTGCAAAATTGTTTGGCACAAATGGCAAGGGAACAATCAACACTAACAAATGAAGTGAATGATAGCATAAGTTCAGCTACTCGTGTTAGCCAAACACAATAGTCAAATGAAGAAGATGATGCCATGAGCTTGCCAACACAAGTTAACCCACCAAATTGGATTAAAGAAGCTGCCAACAACCTTGGAATGCAGATTGATTTTGAAAATGAAGAAGTGTCATTATCTATGCCTTCCCCTCCTCCACTTCCAACAATCGAGGTTATTCATTATTATGCAGATACCACAGATTGGGAAACTACAGATTTAGATGCTACTGATACAACATTACAGCAAGTGAAATGCAATGAAGGTTCATTGAAGAACTCTGAAGGTAATGAAATAGCAAACCAAAAAGTGAGATGCAGTCAAGGCTCATTAAAGAACTTTCTCAAGCTACCAATTGAAACGGTTCGTAAGAGACCTAATCCCCTGGATGACAGTGCACTGAGGCTAGGTAGGCAGTCCCAAATTCTTACCACAGATGATTATCTAATCTTGTATGAGCAGCAAGAAGCAAGGAAAATAGAACTTGAGGAACTAAAAGTAAGAAAAAAACAATAGGCAGAGGCAAAGAAAATCCGTCTAATTGAAGAAAAGAAAAGGAGGGAAGAGCAGAAGCTTGAAAGACAATTAAGAGATAAAAGAAGGAAGAAGAAAAGTTGCAGCAACGAAGGGCAAGAGAATTGAAGAAAGAACAAAGGCAAATGGTCAAGGATAGGAATTCAAAACATGTTGCAAGCAATTCATGGCGTTTGAGTACTCCATCAACCCCTCTACCTAAACAACATCATATTCTAAGGGATATGTACAACATATTAAGCCCTACTTATGCTACCCTTATAGACCAACAAGTGACTAGCAATACAAATTCAACACATGAGGGAAGCAGTTCAAGGTGTTTGAGTACTCCATCAACCCCTCTACCTGAACATCATCAAATTTTGAGGGATATGTACAGCATATTAAGCCCTGCTTATACTGCCATTAACAACTTCCAAGTGACTAGTCACATCCCCCTTCATTCCCCTATAAAGCAATTCCAATTTTCTGGGCTTTTAGATGAAACAATGTTTGGTCATCTTGTTCCTATCACACCTCATGTGGAATCAGCTCCTCCAAAAAATACTTCAACAAATAGTCGTATAGAGGAGCCAGAGCCATTCCCTGGCTTTATGGTAAACTAGAAAATTAGGACTTGATGTCAAGTTATTGCTAGAATTTTTTTGAATCATCTAGTCAGCAATGCATTTGGGACATCGTAAGTAAAAGCTGACAATTTTGTAATGTTTTGTCGAAGCTGTATTACCGATAAACTAGAAAATCAGGATTTGATGTCAAGTTATTGCTATAAGTTTTTTGAATCATCTAGTCAGCAATGCAATCAGGAAAGACATTGTAAGTAAACGCTGACAATTTTGTAATGCTTTGTCAAAGACTGTCTTACCGCATTATGTAACTAACAATATAATGTTTTGTTGTTTTTGTAAAGCAAGTACCAATATGCATGTTTTGTTATTTTCATCAACAATGTAATGTAATATTCCAAGTCAAGATTTTGTTACAGTGTAACGAATGTGTCTACAATTTTGTGGACTATGCAGCAAACAAAATGAATGTATGTATATACAGACACAAACATGTGTATATATGCCTCTACACACACATATATGAATGTATGTATATAGACACAAACATGTGTATATATATGCATACATCCATGTATATACAAACATAAGTAAATATTTATGTATGTATATGTATATAAATTGCCTCTATACACAGATATATATATCAATTTTGTGCCAAATGTTTGCATGTTTAGAGGATGAGATCATAGGTACAATCAAATCAAGGTTTATAAATGTCATGATAATTGAGTTATGAATGTTCTAAATTGGACTTGATACAACATAATAGAGTATGAGATTTTGGTTTGGGGTTAATGAGTGCACCAAAATATCCTAATTATGTGCTAAGATAATGCATTACTGACTACCATGTGCCAAGTGGCATAAAAAAATGTATATAGTTATAGGGATGGAAGAAGAATTCAATCATAGGCCATAGAAATGGGAGGAGTACAAGTAAGCATAAAGGGTGATTTAGAAACTAGTGGAAAACTATGAGAAGTATGGTTAGGATTTAATGATTGGGAAATGAATGAAAAACTATGTACTCATGATATGCTATATAAAGTAGTGCACACATATTTGATGGTAAGGAACTCTGTTGGACACTCAAAACAATATCAGTAAGCATTCTAAGAATTTATCTTGTTTGAAAATTAGACATACTAATCAACAATATCTGTGGCAGAAATTTGTGTAAAACATTCTCAGAAATTTATTAAATGCACAATATACTTGTAAGATAAAATATTTTTCACACGAGAGCAATCTACAACATGCTAGTTAAGTTTTTTCATTCATATGCCTTGAAATCTAATGTCATGCAGGAAACAACAAGATATGATGGAAATACCATTCGGGAAATACCTCAATAACAAGGGTATAAATTTAGGATGAACCCAAATAGAACTTCTTTGTATGTAATGCTTATGATTTTATGATGGTTATGTTCCTTGAATATTTCGAGAAGATGTAGATGATATTCATTTGATCCTTTATTGTCCTGAATGAATATTTCAAATGGTAACATCTAATCCTCTTGAAATGTATGCATGGCTACTATTTACCTTTTCATTGATAGTTGAAGATACAATTTGTGCAATAGTAAGCTACATTTTTAAGAGAACTAATTTTCACTAACTTTGAACTAATCAGAAAATTTATCTATTAAATATATTAGAAATGGGTTCCTAACAATGGTATGAAAGAAGACTTTATTTTGTAGGTCCTGGGTTAGAGCTATGAGAATGTTAGAAGTGTGTGGCTAGGCATTTCCATTAACAAAAAAGTTCAGGGAGATCATATAAAATATTACAAATTAAAAAAAAATAGTGAGGACGGAAACACCCCAAAAAAAAAAAAAAAAAAAAAAAACTATAGAAGCTTGTAACAAAGGTCATTGTAATCATTGGTAGTTGGGTACTACAGAGAAATTAGCCATTTGATGAAAATATGTAAAGTATTTGGCTCTAGTTATTTTAACTTTGTGAATGAGTTCACCAAAATAGTTTTTGGACCTACCCAGCACAAGTATGAATAATTGATTTTGATTGGAAGCTATTTAGCTGGAACAACAAAATAAATTGTTCATTTTTAATTGCCTTCGATCGGTGCCCTATCCCCTTGAATTTAAATATTATGGTCCATAGTCTTTTATATCTCATTGTTTTTTTTGTGGGGGGGATTAAAGCTAATAAGAAATTACAAATAGCAAATTACAGCTGCACAGTCATTGTCGTCCACAGTTAATATTCGAACTATTATCTATTACATATATTAGAAATGGGTTCCTAGTATGAAAGAAGACTTTATTTTGTAGGTCCTGGGTTAGAGCTATGAGAATGTTGCAATATCCAAATGCAGTACCATTTATTCCATCACAAATTTTTCTAGAGTTGATTGGATACTCTCTCTGGATATTCCATCACAAATTCTATTAAAACGCAGTGTTTAGAAGAGGTGTAAGACTAAATCACATAAGCTTATAATAGAAAAAAAAAAGGGTCATTGCCCCAGTAAGGTCAAAAATGACCTTACTTGTTGGTTTTCCTTCAAACCCTAGTAACAAAAACCCCTAGAAATTTCTTGTGTCAAAAGACACAATTTCTGTGAGTGTATGTTTGAGGAGGGGATTGTTGTGACTGAAAATCTCTCCATTTGACCTGCAAATAAGTGAGATACATGAGCACTGAGAAGGCAGTCAAAATAATCCCCTAAACATTCTTCTAACATTCATGAAATCTGCAAGACTAACCAGTACATTCTGCAGCATGGCAAGCAAGCAATAACAGTGATTCACAGTACAAGAGGTGGGAAATTTGGACTCTAAACCCACCAAGCCCCACCTTCAGTCAAAATAATAAAAATATAGAAATTATGGAAAAATTTCAGGATGCTTAGTTTTCAGAAGGCTAAGCTTATTCAGAATATAGAAATACAAGAAATAGATTTAGATTCACGGGCTAAACTAAGAAAAACTGAAGATACGGTTGCAGAGGTCATTCAAAACCAAGGAAACCCTCAAGATGAATTTAACTCAAACATTTACATCGACGAAATTTCTCATTTTCTTAAAGTGCTTATAAAAATGAAGCACCTAAATTGTTGTACTTGTTGCCTCCATCCACCTCCATGTCAACGGCCTCTGTGCTGTAGGAGTACAATCAACACTGAGAGGGGGGGTGAATCAGTGTTGTGTGAATTCTCAAATCTTTTTACACACTTTAACTTTCAGAGCACAAGGAGAGAAAGATAGCATTGATTTGTCAAATACATATGCACATGACTGTGAATACAGAAAAAGAACAAAACTTCATAAGTAAATCATACACACACAGAGAAGATTATGACACAAGAATTGCATGAGTGGAAAACCCTCTAGGGGTAGAGAAACCACTCTAAACTGCCTCACTGGCTTAACTGATCAAACATGCCTCACTGGCTACAAAGAAGCCTCACTAGCTACAATATGTGTCTCACTGACAAATGTTAAGGTCTTACTGACCTACAAGCCTCACTGGCATACTGTGCCTCACTGGCATAGACAATTTTCAATCATAAAATTCTGTGTGCAAGAATTGATTGCTATTCAATCTGATTTGCACCATTATGCAACCTGTGTTTCATCATACACCCTTATACCTCCTATTTGATTTTCAAATCAAGACCATACAAAACAATTCCTTTTACAAATCTTTACAACACTATTATCTCTGCAAATTTGATTCACCTAATGCATATTCACTTGCACTTTATCTTCATGGTTCAATGTTTATCTTCATGATTCAATCTGTAAGTTTATTGCATGATGTCCTCATGCTGTGTTTGATCCATTCCTGCACAAACATAATCTCACATACAATAAAATGATTCATCTGTAAAATATCTTCAACACTCCATATTGATCCACATCACCACATACACCCCAGTGCATCTGCAAAACCAATATTTATAAGAAATATAAAAATGTCCTTTCATCTTCGTTAAATTGAATATCTTCAACAAAAAAAAAATTCTTTGAAAGAGAAAAATAAAATCTCTTCGTAATCAATCTCCTCCTTTGCAACTATCATTTACATAAAATGATATCTATTCACTAAAACCCCAACACATTTTTCTGACCCTTGACATCTGCAAAAATGACAAACTTGACCTTTCATTTTCTCTGATATTTCAATCAGTGCCCTGTAGGAGAAAATAAAATCTCTAAACACTTTCATCTTAAAACCAAAACTCTGATATTCTTCCATCTCTGGGTTATTCCTTTTTCATCTTCCTCTACATCTTCTTTGTCCATCTACATGAAGAAATAAAGTCTCCAAAAAAATTTACAAGAAAATCATCCCAAAAAAAATCCTCTTCCATCTGATAGAAAAATCCAATATAAAAAACTTCTTTGTATTTCCTTGCCATTTTATTATCTGTAAACAAAAACCTTTGTATTCTTCAATCTTCATACAAAAAAAATATCTCCTCAAAAAAAATTAGTCTTCAAAATCTTCATCCTCTTAATCATTCACTTTCAATTCGTGAAAAGCAAAAATAAAAAAAACATCACTAATAATATATTTTCAACTTCTTCTATGCAAATAGAAAACTCCTTAAAAAAAAATCTTCTCTTAAAAAATAATTTCTAATTTTGTCACCAAATAAAACTCATTTTAAAACTCATAAAAGTGGTATGGACCGACCACTTAGAGTTTATGTAAAGTTTCTAAATAAAACTTAAAGCCATAAAAGGCTTGGGGATCGGGTTTCAAGACTTTCTAAACTCCTCACAAATTCTTAATAGTATTTTTCCTTAATGCATCGGGCTCCTCTTAACCTTCTGGCGGTGATAGTTTTAAATTCAAAAAACATTGAAAGCCTGCCTATTTAGAAGACTTGCTCCATCGGTAAAATGAGGAAAGGGGCCGGTTGCATATGTTATTTATCCCCTTCTGCAGGTTACCATAAGTGAAACGACCTTCAATAGTAGGTCAAAAGCAAATTAGGAGAAAAGAAAACATGACTTCCATTGAAGGCACCTTGTGTAGGCTTATGAGAGCTATTTAGGATTTTGAGTGTTTTAAACATTTTATAAAACAAATCCTAAAACATTATGTGGTGCTCATTATACGGAACTTTGTATAAATTGTAGAGACAAAACTTAACTCTGTCAAACTTCAATGAAACTGCAGTAATCCATTATAAACAATCATCTTGAAGTAACTTAACATACCGGTCAACTTCCAACCTGCACCTTGTTTCAATATTACCTTCACTTAAATCAAATTCTGACACAATGAAGATCCACTGAAGACATGCATGATTCTATATCTGATTTCACAAACACCTCTTGATGAGATCAATATAAACAAAATGATTCAAGACACCATTAACTCTATCAAACCTTGCATCATAACTCATATGTAATGCATCATACCTCCTCCTTTATCTACATTAATATTGCAACTATGTCATGTTGCCTTCATGAAGAATCTTTGTCATGACAAATCATAATCAACTGAGGACTAGGATTTTGTGAACTCCTTCATTGAAAGAACAACACCATCATGTCACCATGACAACCTAAGATCCTGATGATGTTCTTCTCAAAACAACTCTGGATGAAGCAAGAGCAAAATAACTGACAGAGATCAACACATGTTATCAAGATAAAGAACTCCATCACCTGTGCATAACTAGTATATCTCCTCATAACTCTTGACGATCTTGATGTCCAACATCCGTGACAACCTGATATGAAGATCAACTTCTCAATCCTGATCATTATTTGATATGAGTGAATAGAGCTTTGCATCAAGACATCTGATTTTATGCATTAGACATATCAACTTATGAAGATGACAAAAGCACAACCTACATTTTGCAACTTGTTCATGCAACATGGAGACATTGAAAAACATGGACCTCAACCATCAACAAGCATCATGAAAACATATCATAAAGCAAGATCCCACTGTCATGAGCACAACCTGTGACTTTTAAATTCACAACAAGCGACCTCAAATGTATGACATCAATTTTCCAAACTTAAGATCAATGGCATCAATACTCTTACCATCATTACACTAAACCAATTCCATATCTCTGTAAATTATCTCCTCCTGATGTTCTGCAACAACTAAGGCAACTTTGCAACATCAACTCAACACACTTTTGACATCAATGACAACCTGTCACCATCATGTGGTTCCCATGCCGGCGGCCTCCTGGCGATCTCTGTGCTTCCCATGCCGGCGGCCTCTTGGCGATCTCTGTGCTTCCCACGTCGGTGGCCTCCATGAAAGCTGTGCGCTAGAGCAGCGGCGACGATTAGGGTTGAGTGTGAAAAATAGAGTGAGATTAATTTTAGGTTTAGGTTTTTTTAGAAATAGGATAATTTATTATTAGTTTAGGGTTAAGTGCTATCCAAAATAGCATGTTATTATATTAAGTTTAGGGTGCTTTATGGAATATTTTTTGGTTAAAATTATTTAGTTAATAATATAATGTTGTTTAGGTTTATACATAAACATGCACATAAGATATGAGTATAGATTTATTTTTTAGAGGATTCTATTATGGATTTGAGTGCTAATGTTTATAATATACGGGAAAATATGTTCACTCATTGGTGCAAATGTGTGCGATGAAGGGATGTGAGAATTGACTATCATAAGGTAGGTGTTCAAAAAGTGTTTTTTTGACACTTTTTACGATTACGTATAGATCTGGCATCAAAATTGATCATGTGGTCCTAAAACCTTAGTTATAAGCAGTCGACTAAGCAATGAAGTTATTATAAAGTTTTTAAACTTGTTCGACATTGGCAAATATGTTTTTGAGAGGCACGAAGTTAGGGTGCACACCTATTGTGTCTTTTCCCCTATTGCTAGGATTTTACCACGTAAATCCTCTTGTTATTTTTTTGATCGCTTATTCTATTAGTTTGTTATTCTATTATTATCTCTATTTGCTTTGTAACTAATTTGTACGGCAATATTATATGAATCTAGAGCTTAGAGTTTTTCATTAAAACTTAGGTTTTTTCACTGTCACTACCCTTATTTTCAATAATTGATTAATGAATTCAAATATAATTATTTAATCTATTGTCGACTAATTTTGACTTGTGTTTGTGCGAGTCAAGGACACTCTCTCACTCTCTCAAGGGAAAGGAAGTATCATTGAGGCAGAGGGCGTCTAGCTGATTGACGATGACTTGTGTTGAAGGAACCTGCGCACACACAACTTAGACTATATTGCATTTGCATTCATTTTAAATGCATTAGGATAATCCTTCAATTGTTTGCTAATAGTTGCAATAGATCAATTAATTGCATTTTTGGATAATTAAATAGCAGAAATGATTAAGTAAATTATTAGTCGCAAATAAAACTTTGTGCATGCTAATTTCAAATTTGAAATTATGCATTTTCTATTATATCTTTCTAAAACATCCTTCAACATTATTGTTTGAGTAATTACGCCGAGAGGCGTTCCTACATTTACAACACGGATGAAAAATAAGAGCTGAAAGATTCATAAACAGATTCAGATTCTATGAAATTTTATAAGATTCTCATAAAAAAAATATTAAAAAAAAAAAAAAGAAGGTGAAAGGAATTAGAAAAAAAGAAAAAATTAAATGCAAGTGGGATGGAAAGGAAGGTGGATGGTAGTTTCAAAGAAGCCATCACTATCCACTAAGATCAAAGAAAGAAACGTTACATGGCATATCAAAAAACACACATTCATCTCTATTTTGCGTGAGAAGGATATCTCTCGGCATACTTTAGATATATTTTTAAAATATAGATATACTAGTTATTTAATATTTTCGTCACAAATGAAAAGTGGAAGTTTTTGTGACGGGTTCTTTAGAAATTATTATTTATTCTCAATTTCAAATTAGTGGGGCTAATTTTAGAAGATGTAAGAGTCAGAGGGATAGTGAGCATTTAATGTTTTTGCTATTTTATTTTTGAACAAATACTTTTTAAGAAGGATTTTTGAAAGGAGAAAAAGGACATTCTTCCTTGCAACGAAAAAGAAACCCTCCGTGCGAAAAATTTGTTTAAAAACTCCTCTTAGATTCTGCAGGGATGAGGTAGGGAGAACTTTGGTCTAACTGAAGGTTTCAATCTTCACCTATTCGTTGCACTTTTCTGAAAAGAGAGGCACATAATTATGCAAAAAGACCTAGTATGTCTGGATAGTGCATTTTGTTTTCTCAATCTGGAATTTGACCATGATGTTCAATCTGTTCGTCTCTGGCAGTCATCGAATTAGGAAATCCTCTGTATGTGCTTTCTACATTTTGTATACAATCGCTTGAGTTGGGGATTGTTGATGTTTTGTAGCTTCTGGAGGTTATAAAGGGCAGAGTTTAATGAAACACATTTCATTATGAAACAGAACAATCTGCATATGAGACAAAATGGCACCAATTAGAACAGTCACATCTCTTGAAATCCAATTGGGTACAATTAGAACAGTCACATCTCTTGAAATCCAATTGGGTATATATATGGTAGTCAATCCACCATCCAAACACACAGATGAAAAAAGATACATATCAAGTAAGAAACTATTTCATTACAGAACATCTGATCTGAAAATTAACAGGGATATTATGTTGGAGGTGTGTTTTAACAGCCCTTTTACCTCGCCTGCATTAACATATGAAGCATCTAAAAATAGAGTCACTGTTATGCTTTGAAACCTATATTCTTGTGTGATCCTCTGGCGCCAGGCATGTGCATTCTCTCAGTCACCTCAGATTTTATTTGCATGTTTTCCTACGCTTTATCTACACCTTTTTCTTTCTTATGCGGCATTTAGCAAATGTTTTGACTCTAGTAATAACCCTACGCCTTGTTAAAGAAACATATTTCATCTCCTCAAGGGAATGATCACTGTTCTAAAGTGGAAACAGTTCACATCTTCTATAACAATTTCTCTTGTAGCAATCTTGGAGATAAGTTGTAATACAGTGCAACAATTATCTCGTACTCAAGGTTCTCAACAACTCTCATGTGTGCCTTTTCGTCACTTTCCCCTTAAATAAAACAAGAAGTCGACTTCCTGTTAGCCGAGGAAAGCATAACGACCAAATTCCTGACCTACTTCATGAATGAAGCGAATACTCTTTATATAGTGTTTTTAACGTTTTATATGTTCTTGTTCTCAATGGGGAGTCAGGCATTATCTGTCTCATCTTTTAACTGTGTTCTTATGTCCCAAGAACACCGATTTAAAGCATCTTTGCACAGCCATTTTTGTGCTTATTCTTCAATCTTTGTATTCAGCAAGATGTCATCTCCTGAGTCACTCTGTCAAACCGATCTGTGTATTCTGAGGATGTCATCTCTTGAGAAGCCAGTAGTTGAAGGAGGTTCAATTGTTGTTATAGTACTTGTGGGTATAAGAGCTAGTACTTGTGGGTATAGGAGCCATTATTTGAACACCCTATATACTATATATTGTAAATGATTATTCCAAATGTAAATAAAAAATGACCAAATGTTGAACATAAGTTCTTATAATTGAATGAAATTTCTAAAAAGTAACAAGTCATGTGATGCCTCATCCGTGCACCAATAAAACATGACTTAATGCACAACTATCAGTCCAATCTTTATTTTGGGTCTTTTTGGACACCTCATAAAAAAGTATGCCGATGTGGTATCATATATGATGATGTGGCCCTGAAACCTTAGTTATAAGTAGGGGCCTTGTCAAGTAAACTGTTGTAAAAATTTCGGAGTAATTTGAAATTTCCATGTATGATTTTGAGAGGCACGAAGTTAGAGTGTTCAACTACTGGCTCCTCTCCCCTACATGCATACCAAAACTTTTGTTCCCTTCTTTTAACTAGTGATTCAACACAGATCAATTTATGGGTGCAAACCATTAATTCCTCACAAATTGTTGCATTTAGGCCTAGCTGGGTACTGGTTTGTTTTCTTACTGCCTGTAGGATTCGAAAAGCCACTATCATTACTTATCTGATTCTTAATCTTCTAAGTTTATCACTTGTAGTGTAGAGGTACTAAGATAGTACTCTTAACTCTCTTTTACCTTACGTTTTAAAAATTAGTGGTGCCTCTTGACACTCAACTTTCTTATGCATAAAATCTACCTTTTAGGAGTCAAACCCGGTCTAGGCGTTGATTTAGTAATTTTCGGATGTTTCTATTGATACCCTTAACTTTATGCAATTTATAGCAAAGCATGTAGCTCAAGCCAGCCGCAAAGCTAGAGTTGTGATTCAATTCTTAATCTTATAAATTCGTTTTTATATGTTTAAATAATTTGGTTACTTCTTAAGAATTTGTTTAATGTTAGTATGAATACGTAGTACTTTTTGTTATTAAACAATGATTAATTGATGTTAGTGTTATGGAGTAAAATGTTTACCCTTGTTAATGAGGATCTATTTTAACACTTTCTTGAACATTAACTAATTAAATCTCGATCCCGATGAATAAACCCGACAAAATAAAGTTAGGATTGGTCAAAGCTCACCTTGAAAGGGAGTTTGTGGGGCTAAAGGACTAAGGTGCTTAGCGCTCTTGTCCCATATGGTCACTTTAGGCCTATTTTTGTGGTGTTGGCTTAAAACACCTCCTTAGCTTTTACATGTTAGCCCCATTTGGTTTTATTCATTGTTGGTGAGCAGGAATGCATATATAAAGAAGTATTGGTATTCATTTTACACCTAGATAGACAAGAGGAGAATTAGAATTGCTTACATGATTGATCTCCTATGCTCAAGTGCTTGGAATTGCTACATGCTTGTGGATGTTATGATGCTCATTTACAGGTATTGAAGGAAGTTCAATCTATCTTTATTTATCTCCTTATCGGTGCATGATCTTGAGTTATCTACTCCAACTAGGGTTTTACCTATTGTGGTAATATTTATCATTTTCATTCATACTTTCAACATATATTGTTGATCTTGCCTCTGCCCTCCTAGGGCATGCACTCTTGGATGGCTAATCATCACTGTAGTGGCGGTGGAAACACCAATACGGAGTTTGACTAAGGCAAACCCACATTTTTCTCTTTACTTGTGTGCAGGCTGAAGAACATGTTTCAGAAGACAAGATCCAAGAAGAAGGAAGGTTTTGTGGGTACAGATTTGGTGAAGCTCAGAGTTTTTGTAAAACCCTAATTAGGGTCTAGGGTGCCCAACACCATGGTACTTTTGTGCTCCCAAACTCAAATCTAGGTTCTTCTCTATCACCTGATCTTTGTTGTACTTTCAAAATCTTTGTATCTATTTCTGACAGTCATTTATTTGCAAATCTTGGTCAATCTTTTGCCCTAGTTTAGTTGGTTAGTTTGGGTTGAATTTGGTTGGCACTCCTCTATACAACAAAGGGAAAAAAAACCCATGTAGTTTGGCTCTTCATCATGGGTAGAAGGCAAGCTCAGCTTGTGTCTCAATGTTAAATGGAAGAGGGTTTGACCTAGTTTAACCTTTTGGGCTAGATCTCTCTTTTCCATAACATTTTGGTGAACCTGACGTGTCTTGCACCCTTGCATCCTTCTTGCTTTAGATTTGAGTTTTTTTCTACCCTAGATCTGATTAGGATTGAATTCATTGATAATTTTGCATACTTATATAACTTATTTTTACATTGTTTCAACATTAGGGTTTACAAAAACCTTGCATTCCTAGAAAACCTAGCTAGTCTTGAACCTAGGGTTTGTAGATTAGTGATTTAAACAATTGCTTTTGGATTTCACTGTGTGTTTCTTTGTCTCAATGTTTTGGATCACACTCATCCTCCTCCTGATGATGGATCACTGAGTGTGATCCAAAACGTTGAGACAAAGAAACACACACAGTGAAATCCAAAAGCAATTGTTTAATTCTATGGACTATGGAAAACTGATGCCTACGATTAGTGATTTGTTTTAGATCTTTGTAGCATGGTTAAATTGATTTTATTTGTTGTAGCATATCATATTTGTGTTTAATAAAAAGACATTCTTGCATATATTGCATTGAAAGTGAAAAATAAAGCATTTTAGGCTTAGAAAAAACGTATTTATTGCATTGTTTTGATTTCATGGGTTTTTAAATCATCATAGAAAGATTTAAATTTCTAATTTTTGCATCAAATCTAATTGATATTGCAGCAATTAATCATTTCATAGCTTTTTATTTTGCATTTGAACATATTCATTGCTAGGGTTTGTCAAAAAAGTTGCATTTTTTTAGAAAACTTAGTTAATTTGAAATTTAGGGTTTGTGAATCATATCTTGTTTCAGATTTTTCTGGTGACATTTGCATTTCAAATCTGACTTTTCTTTTCTCTAAGACATCATATATGTCATCTTGTTTTAAAATTTGAAAGGCTCCATACAAAGGTATCATAACCTCCATACAAAATTATCATAACCTTTTCTTATACCCGACTATATTTAGCTAGTCAAAGATACTCTTCTTACATTCACTTACATTATCATAAATAATTATGAAGATGGCTTATCAAATTAGCAAACATTTAACTTCTCATTAGTTGTCTTGTCATAAAATATTCCTACCACAAAAATAGTTTCCACTGTCATTAAATCTAACTTATAACTCCTTAATAATAGGTAAATGAATTATCATAAAAGCTATCAAATGATTTGAGAGTTACATTATCTAATCTCCATAAAATCTCACACCCTTCTTTAAAGAAATAAATAATAATAATATTTTATTAATCACTTACTCCTTTTATAAAAAATGAAAAATAATAATTAATTTAGATCTAAATAATCAATTTTAATTAAATTTATTTTTTTAACAAATTCTCTTTAACCCATAAGAAATATAAGAGTGGACATTTTATCCCAAAATTAAATTTAATTAAAAATAAAACATTACGCTAAAACACATAAAAGAGAGAACATCTAAAATAAGTGCAAAACATATTAAAAATTGTCTGATATGAAATTTGGTTATTACAATAATTTCTAATGTTGACGCCATCAAGAATGGATAGCACACCTACTTCTACCTTGATTTTTATGTCTTAGCATTCACTAAGATTAAGTCAATGTAGGCCCCTTGGATGAAAATAAGAGGGGATTGACAAGGAAGATGCAGATGAGTTGTACATTTTAAAGATTGTGTTGCCTAAGTATAAGAAGATGTAACAAGGCAGATATATAAATAGGGGAAAGGACCTAATAGGTGAGATAGTTCCAATGGTTGAGATAGTATATGTGCATTTAAGGTCCAATATTTTTTGAAGTTTAGTACTAGTAGTTGTGACTTTAAGGTTGTTAGTGTTACTATAAGTACGAATAATTGAATGAAATGTACCCTTTAGATTTAAAAAGCAACCAATCATGTGATGCCAAATCAGTGCACCATCAAAGGAGGTCTTAATGCACACCTATTGGTCCACCCTTTTTTGGGGGGAACTATTTGACACCTCAACAAAAAATATGTTGATGTGGCATCATATTTGATGATGTGACCCTGAAACCTTAGTTATAAGCAGGGGCATTGCCAAGTAAGCTACTGTAAAAATTTTGGAGTGATTTGAAATTGCCACATGATTTTTAGAGGTGTGAAATTAGGGTGCACCACTACTAGGTCCTCTCCCCTATGTATAAATTTCTAATCTATAACTTGGATTGGCTTGGTGTCATTTTTTCATATTTTTTTTTAATTTTCCTTCTTTGACTGTTGTCCAACCATTTTATGGTTGGGGTTAGATTAGCTTGTAGTTGTGTCAATTTTTTCATATTCTTAATCATTTTTTTTCTTCTTTGACTGTTTTCCAACCATTTTATGGTTGGGAATAGATTGGCTCGTCGTTGTGTCAATTTTTTTATATATTTTTAAATTTTTGCTTCTTTGACTGTTTTCCAACCATTTTATGGGTGGAGGACCAGTTTCAACTGCCATTTTACCGATCCAAAATGTTGTCTAGTGACATTGCACTGCCGTGTACAATCACTTGTGTCATAAGTTAACAAAGACTATTTGCAAGGATAATCTGTTTACCACGCTGTAAAATGTTGTACTTCTCTTAAATTTTATATAAACAATTCAAATAAAAGCACTATGATCATGCATCTTAGCCCAACAATGTTTATGCACACATCCATGAAATTGACACCTAACACCCCCTTCATTAGGAAAATGGCTGAGGTTGATAATGAAAAAACTTGAAAGCAATGAATTCTTGGATCGAAACAACTTCCATTGAATCGTTTGCACCAGTTACATTTGAAAAGCCAAGCAAAAGAAAGAAGGAAACCTTCTCCACACTTTACAAATTACTTAGAAACCAGCCATATTGCTTGTGACAGGCGTGCACAAACGCCCACTTGTGCTACAAATCTGCAGCATATTGAATGTTCACAGCCCACCTCTCACTCACCTACTTTGGAACTTGGGTGAAATCCTAATCCTACCAAATTCAAACTGATAATGCCTCTTATTCAATATCAGCAAATCACATCCCATGAATTTTTGAACTCAGTTGCATTGAGACACAATGCTGAGAGCTCTTTTCACTAATAAATAAATTGATAAATGGCAAGAACTTGCAGAGTCAAGAGAAGACGTCCTTGCAAATATTTGCAAGGGGTAAAAATACCACATTATGTAGAAACTTAGGAAGACTATTTGAAGCTTTAGAAGTAACAACAGTCCTGAGGAGAAAAAGCAGGCTGCAATCCTCTGTTAAATATATCATGCATTAAGAATAAGGAATGCGGCAGAATACAGAAATGTGATTTTAAGGTGTAACACCAGGTGTGTTCCTATCAGAGGGAGTTTGTTGTTGGGGAGTGTGATTATTGGAGCTTTTGGATTTGTCTTCAGAAGATGGTCTGTTTTCTGTATCAAATTGTCTGACTTCCTCAATCATTTTAGCCACCTCTGTCATTTTGGGCCTCTGATCAGGCATTCTAACAACACAAGCCATGGCAATCTGTAACATTTGGACCATCTCCTCTTCGATATTATGATATCTCATCAGTTCCACATCAAATACTTCGGCAGTCCACTCCTCGCGGACCACTGACTGAACCCATCTTGGCAAATCCATTATCTCCTCATTCATGGAGGCCTGGATTGGAGCTTTACCTGTGAGAAGCTCCAGGAGCAGAACCCCAAAGCTATAAACATCAGCCTTTTGTGAGACTTTGTTTGTTTCCATGACCTCTGGAGCTCTGTATCCTGCAATGCGAGTGGAAGCAGCAGGCATGCTTGTCAAAGGAGCTACACCAAAGTCGGATATACACCCATCCATGTCTGCACTAAGCAGGATGTTAGAAGATCTAATGTTTCCATGGCTAAGTTTGCCTGAGCATTCTTCATGAATATGAGCCACGCCTCTTGCTGCATCTAAGGCTATCTTTACCCGTGTGACCCAATCCAATGGAACCCTTCCTGCACCTCTCCCACCTGTAGTTTAAGATTCAACAAATTGGTATCTGCTGCACATATTGCACTCAAAATTGAAAATAATAAACAAAGTTTTGCATAACAAGCATCAATACTTTTTTTTTTTTGAAACTCTCTTATACCCAACACACACATAAATTTCAAAGCACTTGAAAGTTTGAAACCTATTCTCTATGGCAAAGTACCAAGTAAAGAGAGCCCAAATTTTTGAGCTTAAAGATCAAGGTTTTCAGTAATCAAATAAGATATCCTAGCCAATCATGTATTGGAAATATAATGTGCAGACTCTGTATTCTAAGGCGCACGTTGCTGTCAAATGTGCACGAACTGTAGTCATATATATGAAATTCTTAATTTTTAAACCACAGTAGTATTGTAAGAATGATGAAAGGAGAAAAGGCTGCAGTTAGTTGAGTATGTATTATGTAAGGCCAAAATGGCTAGGGTTAAAAACACTTGTATTATATGAATAGACAGAATGGTAAGAAAGAGTAGCTAAGTCTTCCTTCTCTCATCTTATTGCTGTCGACTTATTACCTTCTTCTTTCTATCTTCATGTGATTTCTACCATCACAGCATTTGATCGGCCTTCATTTGTTTTAGATCAGAAACTTGATAAGATTGAGGGTCATATTCACCTATGAGTTTCCTTCACTGACATTACATTGGAAAACATATACCCAGATTCCTAATACCACAAAGAACAAATGCAATAGAAACAATCAAAGGGGAATTGAAGAACGAGAGCACTTTACCATGCAGAAGAGCTGATAAACTGCCTGTGGGCATGTAATCATAGACAAGGAGCTTTTCATCTTTAGAGTAGTAGAAGGCCCTCAAAGCAACCAAATTTCTATGACGAACCTTTCCCACCATTTGCATTTGCTGCTCGAACTCTCTGCGTCCAGCCACCACATCTTTCAGTCGCTTCACAACAACAGTAGTCCCATCTTCCATTACTGCCTTATAAGTTGTTCCAACACTTCCCTTACCCAAAACTTCAGCCGAAGCCCTAAGAAGGTCCTCCAAATCAAATGTATATATACATCCCTCAAAAAATACAAGTTTGTTCCTTTCGGCCTCTTGTGCAGAGATCATATAGTCATCCTTATCCTTGGACGAGCTTGCCTTCTCTACTGCCCTTTCATCTTTTTGCCCCTTATTTGAAGATCCAGACCGCTGCTTCCTCAACAAACAAAGCAAGAAAGCAACACAGATCACAAATACCAAAATACTTCCAGCTACTGCTATTGCTACAAGTGCTCCGGTAGTAATTTTCTTTGATGCTCTACTTTTAGGATTAACATGAGGGGACAATGCAGGTGATTCAGATGGAGGAGTTGGAGATGGAAACAGTGGTAGACACTGAGCCAATGGAGCACCACAAAGGTCATCATTCCCTTGGAACGATGATTTAGGAAAATTCAGCAATGATTTGGGTATCGAACCATTCAAATGGTTGTTAGCCACACTAAATGTCATTAAATTGGGGAGACTGACATTGGCAATAGTGCCTGTAAGAGAGTTGTTTTGCAAATACAAAACTGTAAGCTGTGTAAGATTGTTGAGGGAAATCGGTATGACACCAGTAAACCGATTAAAAGAGAGATCAAGAACTTGCAATCTTACCAGAGAAGATAAAGCAGTAGGCAATGGACCAGAAAGCATGTTGTCCTGCAGATACAGGAAGCTCAGCAGCTTCAAGTTTGCAAAATCTGGAGGCAATAAGCCAGTAAGCCGATTAGCCCTTAGACTTAAAACTCTCAGCTCCGTCAGCTGCCCCAGAGTGCCAGAAGGAATCGTTCCGTACAGCCCAACACCCGGCAAACGAACAGACAAGATCCGATCTTGATTAGAATTGCAGGCTACTCCCACCCAATTGTTGCACACCGAGCTATTGGCTTGCCAGTTGAGCTTTCTCCCATGAGGGACTTTGTTTAAGAAATCCAGCAACGCTTGCTTATCCCCTGTAGGCTCACCCATGCTCTCACTCACAAACACACCCACAACCACAACCACTAACACCACCCTAAAATGTCCCACCTTGCCCAGGAACTCCTTCATATCACTCATACTTGTCCTCTGCTCATTCATCCTATTCTCAATGTTGGGTATCTGAAAAACATGTACCAGCCTTCTCTCCTAAACACATTCTACTGCTGACCCTCATAACAGCTCCAGACAGTGGAGAAAATAGATGGGTTTTCTCAGATCTGAACAAAAACCTATATGAATGCTGGATAATGCTGCTTCTCCTAACCAGATTGATAAGCTCCAGCATAGAAAATGGAGAAGAGTAAAGGGCAAGGCAGAATGATAAGGCTCTAACCAACTCTCTTCTTATCTGAGAACAATCAATTGTTTGAGACAAGAAGAAAGGACCTAGGTCTCATCAGTTAAAGTGGTGTAGTTTATCTGTATGTACTCAAGGTTACAGAGGAGGCATATTTCGTATTGGATTAATGGTTTTGAAAGGCCAACGTTTAGCATAAGCATGAGCAGAAGCAGAGGAGGACTTATTGAGGGCGACGTGAAACTTGACTTGTTTCATTTTATTTATGCCGACGGTGCGGTGCACCTCCCGTGACCCAATTTTTATTTACTCTCAACCCTAAAATGCTGGGAGCATGGCCTCATTAGAATAGGTAAAGGCAAAAGTCCACACAACTAGATTTCGAATTAACATTTTTTTTTTAATTATTTGATGAGGTGTAAAGTTATATATCTTGTGTGTTTGTGTGGAGTGAATATGCATTCTCCTACACTAAAGTTCAATATTTAAAGTTAGTTAATAGAAAATTAGATTTTTTAAAATTTTAGTAACTTAAGTAATGAGAGTAGGATTAGATGTTTAATTTGTTTGGTTTGGTAGAGGGTTGACTTTTATTGCTGACTTTAGAATGTTGCGACAAAGATGTTAGTTTATTATATTTATGTATCAGTTTATTTTATTATTTTAGTTAGCTTATGCATATAAAATACGCTTGCTTAGGCATCTTCTCACACGTGTCATTTTGTTAAGAGCATCTTCTATCTTTAATAAGTTATAGTTTACTTAGTCTCCTTACTATAGTGACTCATATGGTGATTTGGTAGTAGTTATGTGTTAGGACTCTTCTTAAGCATCTTTTATATATGCTCGCTTCTACCTCACTATCTAGTAGAATGGATTCTTAGAGATATAGTTTTTAGGAGAACCAAAAATCACTCCTTGATCCTTGGTGTTATTGTGGAACTTTTTGCTTGCATGTTCCTCTATTTGCACATTTCTCTATCTGTTTCAATACATTGTTCATATTGATGAATCTTTTTTGTCAAGCACATGCTTATGGATGGTCTTTGGCTATAGGGATTTCCTACGTATGTGTTGTTTGAAATCAACCCAAGCTCAACACTAGTGAGTCAAACTTCGACGTAGCACATGAACTGTATCCTTGCTAAAGGTGCTTGCCTAGTCACTCTTACCCTTGTGGCAAAAGCCAGTCGAGTTGTGGTGGAATCGAGGGGGTGTTCTATTATCATGTTATTTGCTTGTGTGCAGTTGTTGATTGTTGATGTTTGGATGATGTTGATGAAAGTGTTAAATTGGTGTGAAAATTGTTATTCTTATGTGAATTAAAGGGTCACTTGCTCTAAGTTTGTTTAGTTCGTTCACCATATAAAGGAAAAATGTGTCCAATTTCCTTTGTTCAAGTTCAATGAGTTATTTGAGGAGCCTAAGTTCTTTATTGTGAAGGTCCTTTCTTCAACTTCTCTATTTGTTTTGTTGTTGAATAAGCATCAAGATTTCTTTTTGTTCTTGGGTAGTCTCCTCAGTGGGATTGTCTTGAATGGGGAGGTTCTCCCTAATTTCTTCTAAGATTGATTTGATCCAATCTTCTCTCACACCAAGGCAAATTGAGTGATAAGTTGAGGAGGTGGATGCTTGTTTTTATTTTGAGTTGAAATTGTTGTGTTGTGCGCCTCATGATGAGATCAAGGGCTTACCTTTGTGTTTTGAATGTTTGTTTGTTCATTGAAAGTTGCAAGTTGCGTGCCTCATGACAAGGTCGAGGGCTTTCCTTATTGTTTTTATTTTTTCTTGAAAGTTGAATGAATCTCTACATGCAACTATACTAAATGAATGCAAGTTTTCTGTTCTTTTTCCAATTTTTAGATGTGAATTTATTACTACTAAAAAATGAAATATGAATGCAGATCTAAATTATTTTTCCTAAATGTAGTTTGTTTATGTTTTTTGTTTTTTGCATTTTGATTTTGATGTAAGCTACTTAGAAAATTATAATTACTCTAAGGGTAAGTGCAAGAAGATGGGGGGCCAAAAAGGGGTCTTAAGTGGCCACTTTTTTTTTAAATCAGTAAATGTTGGCCTTGGATGAGAAATTGAGCATAGTTACACTCAAAATTTGGAGATGCAACCAAAACAATGTTTGTAATGCTCCGAGTCTACTTTATAAATTACTATTTTTTTAAAAAATGGTATAGATTAAGGGTTTCAAAAGAGGGAGCCACAGAAATTGGTGTTGTTTCTTTCAAAAAACATAACATAGCATGTTTTGTGGCTCCCTCAAAAAGTTAACTTTTTTTTGGTATTTTTAAAATCGCTTCGGTGAGAAATTAGCTAACAACATGTAGTTTATGCCTGATTTTTCTGATAATTTTTTGATGAATATTTGATTTTTTTATTAATTTTCAAAATGAACACATCCTAAAAAATAGAATTTTGGCCGTGCTACCCCTATAAATTTTGAAAACTAATTGAAAATTATTTTTTTTAATGTGTAGAATGGAGTCTAGTTTCTAAAAAATATATTTTTTTAAAAAAAATTCAATGAACGGTTAATTTACAATGAAAAAAAAGACCAAACACTGGTTTTTGCCTAAAAACTGACACACAAACAAAAGAAATTAAAGATGAAAGGCTTAACACTGTCAAAATATGAAATAAATTACATCGTTAAATAGCTAAGAGAAATCCTAACATTACTCAAGTGTTCAATTTGTTTAACCTTGAAACACATGCAAATCTGAGGGTTACGACGAACGAAATTATGTGAAATCCTTTAAAATTTACAAAAACACGTTTGCGGACGTTGGGAAGGCACTCCAAGCCTTTGGGTTGGAAATTTAAAGCAAAATATAACGCGAACGCATTATAACACGCTTGTGTTATGTTTTGTTTTGCACTTTTTCCTTTTTCACAAAAGTTTGCCAGATGTTTGTCATGTTCGACATAACGTGAGCGCATTATAATGCACTCACATTATGTCTCCCTTTGAATGTTTTATGTTCAAGGTTATTTAGCATGTATGTATGTATGCCTATATGTATGTATGTATGCCTATATGTATGTATGTATACTTGTATGTATGTATGTATGTATGTATATATGTATGCATATATGTATGCATGTATGTATAGTGTCGAGGGTAGAGGAGGGTAGAGATGGGGGTGAGGCAGATAGGGGAAGAGAGGGGTGGATAAGGGTTGAGGGTTT
Source organism: Cunninghamia lanceolata (assembly GCA_027924645.1). Taxonomy (NCBI): domain Eukaryota; kingdom Viridiplantae; phylum Streptophyta; class Pinopsida; order Cupressales; family Cupressaceae; genus Cunninghamia; species Cunninghamia lanceolata. Next base: position 6,243,028 of record BSBN01000907.1, on the reverse strand, counting down.
AAGTTCAAGAGGGATTAGGGTTTAGGGTTGAGGGATTAAGGTTGAGGGTTTAGGGTTTAGGGATAGGATTTAGAGTTTAGGGATAAAGGATTAGGGTTTAGGACCTTGAGGGATTAAGGTTGAGGGTTTAGGGTTTAGGGATAGGATTTAGAGTTTAGGGATAAAGGGTTAGGGTTTAGGACCTTGAGGGATTAGGGTTTAGGGTTGAGGCTTTAGGGATAGAGTTTAGGGTTGAGGGATTAGGGTTGAGGGTCGAGGGATTAGGGTTAAGGTAGAGTGTTGAGGATAGAGGGATTAGGGATAGGGTTTAGGGTTGACGGTTTAGGGTTGACGGCTTAGGGATAAGGGATTAGGGTTTAAGATATAGTGTCAAGGGTTGTGGGTTTAGGAATAGGGATAGCGTTTAGGGTTTAGGATTGATGGATGTGAGAGTTGAGGGATAAGGAATTAGGGTTGAGGGTTGAGGGATTAAGGTTTAGGGTTGAGGGTTGAGGGTTTATGGATAGGGTTTAGAGTTTAAGGATAAGGGATTAGGGTTTAGGACCTTGAAGGATTAGGGTTTAGATTTGAGGCTTTAGGGATAGCGTTTAGGGTTGAGGGATTAGGGTTGATGCTCGATGGATTAGGGTTAAGATAGAGTGTTGAGGGTAGAGGGATTAAGGATAGGGTTTAGGATTGAAGGTTTAGGGTTTAGGGATAAGGGATTAGGGTTTAAGGTACAATGTCAAGGCTTGAGGGTTTAAGGATAGGGTTTAGGATTTAAGGTTTAAGGGTCGAGGGTTGAGGCTTTAGGGATAAGAGAGAGGGTTGAGAGATAGGGGAGAGATGGGGTGAGGCAGATAGGGGAGGAAAGGGGTGGATAAGGGTTGAGGCTTTAAAGATTTAGGGTTTAAAGGTATAGTGTTGAGGGTTTAGGGATAGGGTTTAGGATTTAAGGTTTAAGTGTTGATGGTTGAGGATTTAGGGATAGGGTTGAAAATCAAAATCGTAAGTCTAATTTAATTTATTTCAACTTTCAAAGCAAGGATTTCAATTATAGCTTTATCGGGAGGATTGGTATAACAAAAACTTAATTATGTTGTAGGCCTTTCTTTGAAGAACCCTGAACATTATGGACCCTATCATCTAGAAAAGCACATGACAGTGAACTCTACCTCACCTTTCAAATTTGATAAACCTTTTTATTCAATGAAAATGAAGTCACAGATGTAAACCGACCATACATAGTAGTAAGATCAAATTCTTTGCCTTCTATTCTTATTACTCTTACTTTATTAAGAGAAGTGTGTCAAAAAGAATGGGTTTAACAAGCTAACATAAGGCAAAACAATTTTGTTATTACATTTTTGTGAGGGATCTCTAATAGTCTAATATAATGCAGTCTTCTATAATATGAACATCTGCATTTGTGTGAATGCTAAGCTTTAATAGTAGTGTATTAAATCAATGCAATCAACTATTTATTGGGTTAAAATAACTTAATTTTTGTAATGGTTTGGGAATGTAGGAGTTGCCAAAAATAGGTGAATGTCCTCTACAATTACCAAGAGAAAAAAATTTAGTAGTTCTTGTGGATAGAACCAGTAAACAATGGGAGATTAGTTCCCTGTTTCATAACAATAGACCTGCCCTAAGTGCAGGGTGGGCATATTTTGTACGTCATAATAATATCAAGGAAGGAGACATTTGCATCTTTGAGCAGGTGGACAACAAGAAACATAGATTTATGTTTAGAGTTCATATAGATTGAAAGATAAAATAAGGATCCTTCTGAAAGAGAGGAGGGAAAAGACAAGCCAAAGATAAAAGGAGAAAATTATACAAGAAAAGATCTTCATGAGGATTGTAATATTTTGTTTTAAAAAAACAAAAATTAGTTAATTAAAAATAGAAAATCAAGAAAGAATTAGTACTAAAATGTATAGTTACTGATATCTAAAATGTATAGTTACTAATATCTATTTTTAAAAGACTAATTTTTATGGGCAAAGTTGTTTATTTTACCTAGTTGATGGTTTTAATTACACCCATACCTTATACAGTGGGAGCAAATGTGTGCAAATTTTTATGGCCCTGATTTAAATTCAAGCAAATAGGTGGAGAGAGCACGCTGATCTTTTAAAAAAATCTTAATAAAAAAATGTTCACTTAATGTTGACTAGGGGTTCTGATTTCAACCATTCATTGCCCACTGTGGATGTACCCCAATGGAAAGCTTTTCTCATAAAGATCATCCTTCTGATTTCAACTGTTAATTACTCACTGTGGATGTACCAGATGCAAAGCTTTTCTCATAGTGGGTACACCTATTGGCATAATGAATCCTAGATGGGCTAGAAAAAGATGCCATATAATTCAAATATTCACTTCAGGTAGAAAGTTTTACTGATGGACCTAGAAACTCAGAGAATTGACAAGGTACAATATGGCCCAAGATGTGAGATGCAAGCAAGGAAAGCTCATGAATCTAAAGAGTTAAGGTGCACTTGGACCTTTCCTAATTTCAATGGATGACATTTTCTCTTGTTTGTTGATGGTAAATTATACTACAGTTTTGCAAACTTTATTTTCATTATCTAAGAGAGAAGCATATAACATAGCACCAGTCTTGGATAGTATACCTGGTCTTTATGCCATTTTTTTTTCCAAGACAAATAGGTTCTCATGTGCCAGGGATAGAACTCATTGTAAACAATTTTTAATAGCATTGCATAAAACCTGCCATTGGGTTCTTTGTAGTCAATCAAGTCTGATTTGCTAGTTCCTTCTTTACTAATTAGCTAACCCTTGAAAACTCAAAAAATATCCTCATGGAAACCACTTAAAATACACATAATTATAATAAATATGGTGTAAAATTCAACTATAAATTACATAAATAAATAAGATCATAAATTCATCATGGGCTGGAGATTGGAGATTTTGTTGTGTTCAAGTACATATCCAAGTCATATTTTAAGGTTAAGATATTTCAAAGAACAAGGTGTGTGAAAAATATCAATGCTCTTCAGCTTATGAATACCAACATTGATACAGATAAAAGATGCCCTTCTTCTAATAGAGTATGCAATTCAAGTCAACCAATAGGCATGTTGAAGCAATGGAAGAAAATCAATATTAGGGTTGAGGGTTGAGGGATTAGGGTTTAAGGTATAGTGTTGATGGTTTAGGGATAGGGTTTAGGGTTGAGGGATTAGGGTATAAGGTATAGTGTTGAGGGTCAAAGTTTTAGGGATAGGTTTTAGGGTTTAAGGATTAAGGGTTAAGGGTTGAGGGATAGGGTTTAGGGTTTAGGGATAAGGGATTAGGGTTTAAGGTATAGTGTCAAGGGTTGAGGGTTTAGGAATAGGGATAGCATTTAGGGTTTAGGGATGAGGGATTAGGGTTGGGGGTTGGGGGATTAGGGTTAAGGTAGAGTGTCAAGGGTTTAGTGATAGGGTGTAGAGTTTAAGGTTGAGGGATTAGGGTTTATGGTTGAGGGAATAGGGTTTAAGGTAAAGTGTTGAGGGTTTAGGGATAAGGTTTAGGATTTAAGGTTTAAGGATTGAGGGTTGAGGCTTTAGGGTTTAGGGTTAAGTGAGACCTAGATGGCTAAGGATGGATGGAGAGGTAGACAAGGAGTGACTGAGAGACATAGAGAGGGGAGAGGTAAAGAGGTAGAGAGGTGAGGGAGAGAGATAAGTGAGATATAGAGAGGTGAGAGATATAATATGAGCTAATGGAACTAGAGGTGTGAGATATTGCAAAGGTGCTATCAAAGGTGAGATAGGCACAAATATTTATGGATCAATCTATAGCAAGACAAAACGTGAGTGCGTTATAATGGGCTCACATTTTGTCCTACTATACAAAGGGTAAAAAGGCTTGGACCCCCATGATCCAAGCCCACATGCTCTATTTTCATGTTGTTTATGCGCGTGTTCTGACAAAAAAAAGTGTTTTCATACTATTGGGAAGTTCATATGCACATTTTGCACATTCTACCACCTTTGCATGATCTTTCCACCAGCTTTTTTGCTTTGCCAACTTGAGGAGGAAATAACATAGTTTTCACATCAAATTTTATATATATCTATTCAAGTTTTAATTTTTGTAGTGTTGCAATGTTAATTGTGATTGAATTTTAGGAATTTAACATTATAGATTGGTTAATAGTATTGTTGTTACTAATTCTATTTGAGTGTTATTCAATTTAACATTGAAAAGGAAGCAAGTGTTGCAAAACTCAAATTGTTGAGGAGTTTGATGCAAGAAGAAAAAAACACTACATAATTGGATACTCTCTCCATTCGAATCTCCATTTTTTAGGTATGTCAAGTCTTTACATGCATGTTCTTACATTTTCCTTAATTCTATTTGAATTACTTTATCATGCTTTATCATACATGTTTATATCACTTGTATCTAGTATGCATAATAAAAGACTATGTATACATATCTTGTATTTATATAATAGACTATGTTTTAAATTAGTTCATGGTATGCATAATAAAAGATATCTCAAAGGTCAACATTAAATAAAATAGACACAATCACGATCAAGAAAGTAGCCTACAATCTCACATGGTTCCATGTATATTTTCTACACTTGGGCTCTTTAATAATTATGTGTAATAATGAATTAAACAAACCTTAACATACCGTGATGTCAAACCATACAAGAATAAATCCTTACAACATATAAATATACAATCCCTTAAGCATAATGAAATACTATTATCTTGTTATATTAACAAGTTAAAATATAAATGAATAGGTGCCAAGATCATACAAGTATGCACATGACATGATGATTTGTATGTACATATCTTGGGCTAGGACATTCCTTATGCACCTATTCATGATGATTTGTATGCACATGACCCAAAAATATTTCAAAATTTCCTAATTGTCCTTTGTTAGCACATGATGGTGGTTACCTTCATTGACTATATACCATTCAATAGCCTAAATTACAGAGATTAGTCTAATGATTTTTATGACAGTCCTAGGTATGTCTCCAAATATTCATGTTTCCAAGATAATGTCCACTTGTTTCCAACTTCTTAGACATACAAGGAACAATTTTGAGCATTATATTCATCATAAATAAGTCACTTATAGTCAATAGAAGACAAAATACATCCATTTGCAATCATGGATTAGTTAAGGACAACTAGGTGGCAAATTTGTTGCCATTGGCAACTTCACAAATTTGGTGTCTTATCTTGTCCTCCTTGGTTTTCTCCATGGATCTCCATCATTGTCTTCATGAATCGTATAATTCATCATGTCATAATGGCTTCATCAATCCATAATTATCTTCTATTTCCCTTGTAGGACAACAAACATGGTTTTTGTAGTATATCTTGCAGAAAACAACCCCAACCCACAATCCAAAAGTTGTTTAGGATACCCTTTTGGGAGTTTTAAAACATATCCAAAATTTAAGGGTCGTTGTTTTGTAATACAAGACCTTAAAATTGACTGTCCCACTTGACTAGAGGCCTAATTAGGCTTGTGCAAATAAGTCACTACATGTTTTTGATCTCCTGGATTCCAATCTTCAAACCAAGACTCCAAACATGTCAAATTGGGTCTGCCTCAACCTTTTCAAGCATTACAAACACCTTCCAAAGAGTTTCTCTACAATCCCTAACCCTTATGCAACTTAATTGCCTAAAAACATGAGTTTTTAGCCTGGAATAATTTGCCTCTAAAATGCACATGATTATCTACTTGAGTTTGGCATTTCCATATTAATGAGCCTTGACTTTAATAATCATCTCTTGATATCCCTTCTTCACCCTCTACACTAATCCAAAGCATGCCCTAGTGTGATGTCTCCCACGATCTGAATCACATATCCTTTCATGACTAGATGGTTATCAACAAGTAGTCAACATGAAGTCCCATGTACTCTTCACTTTTAGCCTCAATAGGTGACTCGCCTTTGACCTTATCCTCATAGGACTGAAGTGAACTTTGTACCTGTGATAGGTAAAAAATTAGGTTAATAAGATCAAGCATAGCTGAAAACCTAACCCTACCATCCTCAAAGAATCTAATCGAAATGAAATTAGAAGCATGCAATTCAAGAACAATACCACCTAGATTGTATGATTCCTTGTTTATAATGTGGATTGCTTCTTCAACAATGAACAATTATGAAGATTAAAGCTGCCATGATGGATGGATGATAATGCTAATATGCTAGATAGATACTAAAATGCTCAATATGCTCACGATGATAATGTAGATGCTATATGAATGCTGGATAGATGTAGTATGGAATGAGAGGGTGCTTATATAGAACTCAACCAAAATCAATCAACAGTGGAGATTTGGTGGCTATGTGAATGGCTAAGATTAAAAGATAATAATAGATGAATGTGTAGATGACAAGTGGAGGGAAGATAAGGCTTATGTGTGACCGTGTACATAAAAAGTACTACATATGAAAGATATTAAATAAAAGATGTGTAACACATGTCAGTTCATGAGATAAAGGATAAGAAAAATTAATTAAATAAATGAAATTTATTTAATTAATTGGAAAGTGGGCTTTTGAAAGAAATTTTAATTAAATAAATAAGATTTATTTAATTAAAATAGATAGAAAGAAGATAATTAAATAATTAAAGATTGTTTAATTATAGTTGAGAGGAAATAGATAATGAATTAATTAAATAAATATAAATTTATTTAATTAATAGAATAAATAGGCGTGTTAGGGACATTGCTCAAGTGTGTTAGACAAATGCAGATGATAGATAATGCAATATTTGAATGCTAATGATATAATGATAATTAGGCCAATTTTGGGCATCTACATTTTGCCCCTCTTTGATATAATGTTCATTAGAGCGTTGTGTCAAAGAAGATACAATAATTTGCTTGATAAACAAGGTGATGCCCCAGTGTAACTAGTAGGTGATGCGCCCTCGAGAGGTAAACCAGGCTAACTAAGAAGGGTTGGGTTGGCTCGCGATAGGATGAAAGGCTAGAAATAAGGTTGACACAAAAAATGGGGGTTGGGTAGGATAAAATGGGATGATGCAGAAGAAAATAGGCTTTGGCATAGAAGAATTAGGGTTTGGACAGGGGCTATATAAGTAGGGCTCTCAAGGGCAAATAGGCTCATTTGTGTTCAGAAGTCTAGAGAAATCCAGAGCTCCTTAGAGGTGTTGTGCGATGAGAGTTGGAGAGCTATTAGGATGGTGATTCCACGCAGAGATCATCATGCCGAGCGAGTGAGGACACATGGATGACCAGAGGGTGCAGGTGCACTAGTATGTATCGAAACTTTTGCTAAAAGCATGATTTTTATTGGCTAGAAGCATCATAAATGCACACATGTCACCATAAGCGACTAGGTTTTAGGATAGGTCATGCAGGTCGCTTAGAAAGAAAAATAGGTAGCTTAGGGTAGTTGAGGTTGCTTATAGGCATGGCTTAGTCGCATATGGGAAAGCAGGCCGCTTCCAGTTGGCTAGACAAATAGATAGGCAAAATGCGCATATGGATAAAAGCAAGTCGCTTATGGGCTAAAAGTAGGCGCATATAGATATTTAGCTTGCTTAAAAAGAACAGATGCTCGCTTAGGGGCAAAAAGTATGTGCATATAGAGATTGAGCTCGCACTTGGTCAATAAGCAGTTGCATAGGAAAACTAGGTTGCATGTAGGCGAGAAATAAGCGCATGTCGTAAAAGGGGTCGCTTACGATTAGCAGATAGGTGCATATAGAAAAATGAGTTGCTTGTAGTAGATAAAAGCAGGTAGAGCAAAAATAGTCCATTTTTGTATCAGTTGTGTGTAGCATAAGAGACTGACAAGATGAGTGAAATGATGCAGGATGTACTACCGCCTTTGTTATCATGAGAGCCACATCCTAGGGATTTGCAGTTGGTGAGATTGCTGGATGCAGAGGAGCAGCTAGTGTTAGAGATCCTCAGATTAGAGCATGTGTCAAGATTGGAGCCGGTGTAGGCACATCGAGGATTGATGACGACGATGGTGGAGCAATGGATGAGTGAGCATAGTTCTTTCTTGTTACCGACGGGAGAGGCTACGATCACCTTGGAGGATGTGTTCCAGATTTTGTGTGTTCCTATTGATGGGGACCGAGTAGATTATGATCCTGATATGGGTCCAACTGCATTTAGGAGATTGTTTGGGACACCAGACATTGGAGCAGAGGGCTCAGAGATTCCGATGGTGAGGATGGAGGAGCTATGCGATAGACTGTGGTGAGCGGTAGTAGCTATTATCAGATGGCTAGTTAGAGACAGGCGAATGAGAGGATTCCTAGTAGGATGAGGGATAGTGATGGAGGGGATGTTCTCCTATGGGACAAAATATGCATCGGCGGAGTGTGTGCTAGGACAACTCTATCATTTCTTGCATGATTGCGCATATATGTTCGGGGCTAGTATGTCTGTAGGAGTCACAGTTTTGCACGTGTGGGAATATGAGCATATTCCAGTGACGAGGCCAAATGGATGGGTGGCTAGAGCAGTAGGAGAGCCTTATGCAAGGATGTATAGAGGAGCTTTGACATATCGGCAGCATAGAGGATTAGTGTACTGGCGGAGGATATTGGATGAGGTAGACAAATTTATATGAAGGCCATGGCTAGGATGCGAGAGATGGGATGAGGAGGATAGAGAGCTTGTTTATGCTAGGCAGACGAGATATATTTTTGGATGTGGGATATATATTATAGAGCGCTATTTGCTCGAGAGGGTTTTGAGATAGTTCGGGTTACCACAGGCAGTACCAGTTGGTGATGCCAATTTTGGGAGGACTCGACAGGAGGTGTTTGATTGGGGGCCAGAGGTAGTAGTTGACATAGCTTTGACAGAGAGAGGGGCTACAGCCAGTTGTATGGCAGTGGGGATAGGGTCCTGCAGATCCAGGCACGCTACTAGATTATGATGCATACTCGGTGATAGCGAGATCGACGTGGCTGACACGGGTTGGAGAGATAGGAGAGATAGGTATGGAGAGACCAGTCAGGAGGAGACAACGATGGGCTTCACCAGCATAGGCTATTGTGCCGGCAGCTCCATGGATATAGGTTCAGGGACAGCTGCAGGGGCAGCCTCAGGGTTAGATATTAGGAGGTGATGATGTTGGGATTTAGTAGCTGTGGAGGAGGATTAGAGAGGAGAGGAGATGGAGGTAGCGAGCTTAGATGAGGTTGAGGAGAGTGGAGCTAGACATGCATTAGGCAATGATTGGGTTATGACATGCTAGAGCCTAGACTCAAACATACCAAGCACAGTTACAGGCTAGAGTGTAGGCTAGTGATGGGCAGGATGATGGTTCACTTGCTAGGGTGACAAGAGAGAGAGAGAGATGCAGTGAGACAGAGTGAGCAGATGATGAGATTAGAGTGATACACTGCTATATAGTAGATACAAGCGATGAGGGCTAAGAGAGATGGTATGCGGATAGAGAGGGATACAGTGGTTCAGCAGGTACAGGCGATGACTGGCAAGCGGGATAGAGCAGTGGCTGCATTGGGTATAGATGGGGCTACGATGTATTTGGCCACACCGTTGACATAAGTACAGGGAGAGTTGTGAAGAGTGTAGGGTGAGGCAGAGTATTAAAGAGGCTTGTACTATGGGGCTATGCCAACAGAGCAGAGACAACCTAGCTTCAGGAGCAGATCAGGAGCTTCAGGTTCACGGAGGACAGGTGGGTCTCGATCTATAACATCAGTGATGGGGCCACAGAGAGATAGGGGAGAGGTGCAGGACCTAGTGGTGGCAGTTAGGGAGAGGGAGATGCCAATAGTCACTAGGGCTACCTTAGTTATGTATATGATTGGATCATGATGAGGCCTAGAGTCGATTGTACATACATTCTTGATGGCCCAACTTGTATATGTAGACACTTGTATATTGACACACACACACACACACACACACACACACACACACACACACACACACACACACACACATATATATATATATGATGGCATGTTGGTTATCTACATGATGTTGTAATGAGGATGCACTGTTGGTATTATGATGGTTATGCATGTTGTATTTGTATTTTTTATGGATTATGTATGGATGTTTATGCAAATGATATGTAAATGCAAATGGAACTAATGGAAATGTATTATGATAATGCAAATATGTAAATGGTAATGATATGATATGTGATGGACTTATGCATATAGATAGATGGTAATGATATGATATGTGATGGATCTATGTATGTCTAACACACTTATTTTGCAAGATAAGAGATGTGGAAGAAGGATGATGGAAATGATTGATCTTGGTTGAGGACTATATAGGTGGATAATGAGATGAATAGATGGTGTGATGGGAAGCTTTAAAAGTAATTGCTTAAAAATGAAAAGAAATACAATCCTTATGTTTGATATAGCATGTGGATGTTATGCACCAAGGTATAGAAGACCAAGGTGTTGAGATATCCAATGCAAAACTAGCATACTACAATCTTGTCTGAACATATGAGGTCAAGATGTTGAACCAACATACACAAGATATGAATAGCAGCTAGTGTTTCGAGATGGACTTTGATGCTACAAGCAATGTTTTGAGCTTATCCCCACTACACATAGTGACACCTTGCTAGTTATATGTATGGAGCTAGTCTTGACATAGAATAGTCTCATGTGCATAAGAGACTGTTTATCTTCTCAAATGCTAGAGATATTGATATGTACGATGCTAGTCCCAACACGTACAAGATACCAATATGCATAGGAAGAAAATAAGATCATCCCACAAAAATGGCATATGAAAGCAATATGACCATGCCCCATTCCTCACTTCATTGCAACATACCAAGATATGATAGATCAAGGCAGTCTTGATTAGGCATAGAAAAGGGACAAAAGATAAATCAAAAGATAAAAACAAAAGATATAGTCATCACGTTCTCTTGCCAAATTTAGGCACTCTTGGATGGATTAAGCTGGTGCCTTGTTAAGAGGAAAGCTACATCTTGTTGAGGCTAAAGATGTTGATAAAATGCTATAGCAAATGTTGGCTTAAGGCATGTGGAAAATAGCTTTTGGCTTATCCCTAATTAGTTAAAGTGCTTGAGCCTTCAGTATACACATAGTCTGCTTCCTGCTTGAGCTAATCAAAGAGAAGAAGATGGAAGATGAAAAAAGATGAGGAAGATGGGGCGAATCATTTGTGCTTGAGTACTGGATACTTCCTTTGTAATCCAGACTGCCTACATACTCTGTATCCATGGGATCAAAGCACATTGACAATGATGATGAGACATGATGAATATGTAGTTTTGGGTTTATTGATGATGTAAGTGATGAAAGATAGAAGAAAGAGATATGAAAGATTGGAAGATGATCAGAAGAAAAATGAAAGATGGATGATGAAAAGAGGGGGCTATCATTTTTGCCTGAATTAGAGTGCTTCCTTCGCATCTTAGATTGCCTACATACCCTGTATCCACAGGATCAAGGCTTTAATGATAGAGTCGGTGATGTAGTTCTTGCTTATTATGCTGATGTTGGATGTTGAAAGGATCAACTTTATTGCTTGGATTTTTTGCGATGTTTTTTGTTGTTTTTTTTTGTTTTTTTGAGGTTGAATTGATTGCGAAGATATGAATCCTGGTTGCAAATGTTTGCCATGTTTGATGTTGGATGCATGCTATGGTTGAAGTTGAAATTTTGCTGTGTTATGAGCTTAGGTGTTCGCTATGTTATGAGCTAGAGTTGGTGGTATCCACTTCCAAATAAGGTTTAACAAGTGCCCCCAGTATGGGATGAGGTTTATTGTGGAGAAGCAGTAATGGAGGGCATGTGCGAACAATATACTAAGGTGCCAAATGATATAGCTACCCCAACGATGTCCAAAGTATGATAGCTAGCATTGATAGAGGCGAAGATGGAAAGGCTTTTATTATGGAGAAATGGGTTATGATATTTGTACAAGGTGAAATGTGGATTATGTAGGATAAGATGGGAAAGTATGCTAGGAAGAGTGGTGATCAAGCAAACAAAGCAGATGATGGGAGCGGGTCACTACACATAGCGCATGTTTGCCAGGTTTTCACTATGGTACTTATCCAAGGTGCCTGTTTTCACTATGGGAGCCGGTCACTACACATAGCGCATGTTTGCCAGGTTTTCACCAGAGGACGAATTATTTATCTTGTACTATTTTTTTGTTATCCAAAGCACCACAAAGTAGTTTTCACTATTGGATGGATTTTTTTTTTAGGATAGCTGAGATTCATGGATAAAACTTCTTGAGATGGATGATGTTGACTGGTTCATCCAAGGGAATGCCCTCAGGTGTTGAGAGAGTGTATGCACCTGATCCATAAACTACTGTGATGATAAAAGGACCAAGCCAATTTGGTTCAAACTTGCCCTGTTTCTCACGATGTTGTTGATTCCTTTGATTCTCTTTAAGGACAAGATCTCCGACTTGAAATCTACATTCTCTGATTTTTTTTGTTGTAGCTACAACGTAGACAGTTTTGATAGACTTGGAGACGGTTGAATGCTGTAGGACGCCATTCATCTAGTAGCTTAAGATCATTGAGTCTGGATACTCGATATTCTTCTTTTGAGATGGTATGTTGTAGAGATACTCACAGTGAGGGAATCTCGACCTCAATAGGTAAGATAGCTTCAGTGCCATATACAAGAGCATAAGGTGTAGCTCCAGTGGGAGTTCTGATACTTGTTCTATATGCCCATAATGCAGGATGGAGTTGTAAATGCCAATCACGACCAGCTTCATTGACTGTCTTTTTAAGAATCTTGATGATTGTTTTGTTAGAAGCCTTAGCTTGGCCATTGCTCTGAGGATAATAAGGTGTAGAGAATCGATGTTGGATATGGAACTTGTTACAAAGATCTCTAACTTCTTGGTTCTTGAAAGGCTGACCATTATTAGTGACAATAGCTTGAGGAACTCCATGATGGCAAATGATATAGTCTAGGATGAACTTGGATATTTGCTTGCCAGTAATATAAGTCATTGGTATGGCTTCCACCCACTTTGTGAAATATTCAGTGGCGGTGATAATGAACTTATGACCATTTGATGAAGTAGGATGGATTTTACCTATGAGATCAAGTCCCCACTGTGAGAAGGGCCATGGAGTAGTGATAGGTTGAAGTTCATGTGCTAGTGCATATATTAAATCTCCATGTTTCTGACATTGTAGACATCTCTTTGCAAATTGTTGTGCATCATTTTCCATAGTTGGCCAATAGTATCTAGCTCATAGAAGTTTCTTAACAAGACCAAGGCTAGTGGAATGCGAGCCGCAGACACCTTCATGTACATTGCGTAAGGCCACTTTTGCTTCCTTAGAATCAAGTCATTTAAGAAGGATACCATCAAGACTTCGACGATAAAGGGTGTCTCCCAAGATAGTGTAACGAGAGGCTTGGCAGATAAAGGTTTTGTGTTGGGTGTTAGATAGTTGGAATGGAAAGGTTTGATTGTAGTGATACTCGTATAAGTCCTCGTACCACGGTGAATTGGGGCCAATAATTTCACATATAAGCTCAGACTGCGGTACTTCGAATGCGAGAATTAGAAGTTGTTCAACCAGAAACTCACATTTGTGTGTATTAGATGGCATGTCTAGAAGGGATCCAATCACAACCATGGCATCTACTACTCTGTTTTGTAGCCTTGGGATTTGCTCAAAGGTGATATTATCAAAGTACTTTTAAAAATCATCAACCATTACCTTATATGGGAGAAGCTTCTCATCTTTTGTTTGATATTCATCTAAGACTTGTTTGATAACCAATTGAGAGTCACCAAAGACTTGTAACTATTTGATAGCCCATTGTACTACCATGCGTAATCTTGTGATTAAAGCTTCATACTCTGCTAGGTTATTGGTACATAGAAATGCAATTTTCTATGATTTGGGTATACAAGCTCCTTAAGGGGTAACAAACAATATCCCTGCTCCTAACCCATCTTGTGTGTAAGATCCATCAAAATATAGTTACCACAATGTTGGGGAAGTTAAGTTGAACAATCCTTCATCAGGGAATTCTAGATGTACTGGATGAATATCTTTGATGGGTGCTGTAGCTAATTGATCAACGATGACTTGTCCTTTTATAGATTTTCGATCCACATATTGTATGTCAAATTCACTTAAGATCATAACCCATTTTGCTAATCTTCCCATGAGGATTGCTTTGGAGAGAAGATATTTGAGTGGATCAACATTAGATATGAGCTTTGTTGTTTGGTTCAACATATAATATTGCAACTTTTGGGAAGCAAACACTAATGCTAAACATGCTTTTTCCATAGATGAATAATTAAGTTCATATCCCACAAGAGTTCTCCTGATGTAGTAAATGGCTTGTTCTTTCCCTGAATCATCATGTTGAGTTAGAAGGGCACCCAATGTTGTTGTTGTTGATAATATGTAGAGCAATAATGGGCGATCAAGTACAGGAGGTACTAACATAGGAGGTGTTGCCAGATATTCCTTTATTTTGTCAAAGACCTATTGACACTTTTCATCCCACTTAAAAAGTTCACCCTTGCAAAGAAGATGTTGGAAAGGATGACATTTGTCTACTAGTTGTGAGATAAATCTGCGGATGGACTGTAACCTTCCTTGTAGACTACAGAGTTGCTTGAGATTTGTTGGCAGAGGCATTTCCATGATAGCTTCTACTTTGGCTAGGTCCACTTCTATCCCTCATCGAGACATAATGTATCCTAACAGTTTTCTAGATGTTACACCAAATACACATTTCTTTGGGTTCAGTCTGACTTGATATTTCTCCAGTTGATCAAAGATTTGTACTAATACCTGTAGATGTCCTCTTGTCTTAGATTTCCCTAGGATATCATCCACATAGTCTTCCATGATAGTGTGAAAAAAGTCATGGAAAATAACTGTCATGGCTCGTTGGTAAGTAGCTCCAGTGTTCTTGAGACCAAAAGGCATTACAACCCAACAGTATGTGCCCCATGGACAAATGAATGATGTTTTATCTTGATCTTCCTCTGCTATTCTGATTTGGTTATATCCTGAGAATCCATCCATCAAAGATAGCATTTCATGTTCAGCTATGAGATCTACGATGTTGTCTATGCTTGGTAGCAGAAAGTCATCCTTAGGACATGCTTTGTTAAGATCTCTAAAATCTGTGGAACAATGAACTCGTCCATTAGGTTTTGCTATAGGTACCAAGTTTGAAACCCATTCTGGATAATCAATAGGCTTTATGAACTTTTCTTCTAACAGCTTCTGAATCTCTGCTTAACCAATAGAGCTACTTGCAGATGCATTTTGTGCAATTTTTGTTTGACATGTTTTGCATTAGGAGATATTGCTAGATGATGTACCACAAGTGATGGATCTAGACCTAGCATGTCAGCATAAGTCCATTCAAAATTTATAGCTCTTTTTATGAAAAATGCTATGAAGTCTCTTCTTTCTTGCTCTGATAGTGATGCTACCAAAAAAGTGATCTTTGGATTCTACTCTGTACCCAAGTTCATGTCTTGTGATTGTTCAACTAGCACTGTTGATTTCTCATGATAGTCAGTGGCAACAAGAAGATCAAATTCCCCATCCTTAGGTGCCTCAGAGAGGTTTTCACCTTTGGATACGTCCTTTATTTTTACCTTTTCATGATCAAGAGGCACCTTTCAGTTTTCACCTAGTGACCTATTTTGTTTGATTTTGTTTATTTCACTTTTGCGATTGAAGGATTTGATACTTCCACCAAAGTATGCTGGTTTAGGTAGATCCATCATGAAACCTTCTTTGTGATCACCCAATGGAATGCCTTGTCATAAGCCCATGGATTCTAAAATAGCTTCATCATTCTCAAATGTATCTAATATCGGTGCCCCCTATTGGTCCCAATCGATAAGGTCAGGATATACGAGTGAAAGGGAAACAAACGAATGGTTATGGCTGGAGGAGGTTGTGGAAATCATGAAGATGGAGTTTTCATGAAAAAGATCGGTAATATGAAGGGAGGAGTCATCGATGGTATCCGAACTAGAAGTCTCTCCTACCAAGGAAGGTCCAGCATCCATATCGGAAGTACACTTAATATCTTTGGAATGCAATACCTCTGGCTAATAGCCAAGGCCTTGCTTATTAAACTTCTTAGACACAACCATGGGTTCAATAGGTCCTTATTCTTGTGATCCCAATCCACCATGTCCTTTGTAGCCCATGTTCTTTATGATGCGAAACCCATTGTTATATCTCTCCACTTCAAGTTGGACTTGGTCGTTCTCATCAAAGAATATCCAAGAGTTGATATCATTAATATCTTCATCATCCAGGAATCCACCTTTAATGAATACTATGGGTGGGGCTTTGATGACAACTGTGGATGAAGATGGCTTGGATGTAGAAGGTTTTCCATGAGATTTGGGAGACAAAGGAAGGGTACCCACACAACAAGATTCTTGCAATGTGTACTCACCAGGGCCATGTTCGGTGTACTTGATATGGAGATTGGAAGTGACTTTACTAGATGATGGCTTGAGTAGTATAGATGGATCTACATATGATGAAGATGGGTATGCTTCGGTGTTGATAGGAATGCAATTTGGACTCTGATATTTAGCTTGAAAGGCATGACAAAATTCAAATGGATTGGGATCCGCATGGAAAGTAATCTCAACACCGTTATGTAGAAATTTAAGACATTGATGGTATGTAGAAGGAACTGCTTTGAGGGCATGGATCCATGGACGACCAAGGATGATGTTATAAGGAAGCTCTATATCAAGGACTTGACAATGGGTTTCAATAGTGATCGGCCCAACTTGGATATGCAAGTAAATAATCCCTTCCGTATCTCTCTCGGCATCATCATATGCTTTGATAGTAATGACCTTAGAAGTGTTAACATCTTTCTCAGAATATCCCAATTGTTTTATTAATTTCAAGGAACATATATTAAGACTAGCTCCGCCATCCACTAAGATTCTCTTGATACGACATTGTTTGACAAACACTTCAATGTGGAGGGCTTCATTGTGTGAAGGATGAATGAAGGGCTGAAGATCTTTGTCAGAAAAGGTTAAATGACAAGGGGCTGTAATGCTAGCGACCATAGATTAGAATTGTGTGATATCAATATCATTGGGTACCAAAGATTCTTGTAAGGATTTGTCAAGGATAGCTTTGTGAGCAGGGGATATACGAAGCAACTCAAGAATGGAAATGTGTGCAGGTGTTTTGCCAAGGTGATCAAGGATATTATAGGTAGAGGATAGTCAAGGAGGATGGATAGGTACTACTTGAATGGTAACACGACCTCTTCAAGTAGTTATAGTACAATCAGGTGCTTTGCCTTGGATGGTAATGGTAGAAATGCGAGCATGGTCAATGCGGCCAATAGTAGATGATTCATAGTTGTACTGAATGGCATTCCCAGCATGAGGGTTACTTGGTTTGTCATGAGATGGAAGTGGATTCTTGAAAGCATCTAGATCATAATTTGATGTTGGTTGCTGTGCAGGTTGAGTTGTTGGAGGTGTAATTTTGATGAAACCTTGATCGGTGCAATCTTGGATAACATGCTTTAAGCGCATACAACCATTTGTTTTGTGTTCTTTAACTCTATGGTAATCACAATACTCATTTTCTTTATACCAAGGAGCTTTGAAGAGCGGTTCGCCATTGGGTGGTGCATCCGGTAACATGATATCTCCTGCTTAGAGAAGATTTCGAAAGACAACTTCCATAGGTTCCGCTAATGGTGTAAATTGTCAGCGAGGATTTGAAGTTTGTCGTTGTCGAGTTCGTTAAAAAGGTTGTGTTTTTGTAGAAGCAACTGAATGTTGATAAGGCTTTCATAGTTTGTATGTTCTTTGTGTCTACAACACTGTCGTTGACAACATTCTTGTTTTTGTTCCAAAAGCGAGATTTATCATTGGAATTTTGAGGGTAGTCTTTCATATCGTGAAAAATCTTGCTAGTGCCTTTAGTAATTAAATCTTGCTCAATGATGGTTCCTTTGGAAACAAGTTCATCAAAGGTGCTAGCACTTTGCAATTATAGTTGGAATGATAGCTTGGGATGGAGATTTTGAACAAAGATATTGAGCTGTTGCTTTTCAGGTATTTCCCATGATAGTTTGCTACCCATGTTACGCCATCATTAAGTAAATGAAGAGAAGGATTCACCATTGCGTTGTTTATTGTTGACAAGGTCATTCATGTTCATTTCATGTTCAATGTTAAAAGTGAAGTGTGATTGAAATTTATTTTCTAACTCCGCAAAAGACTTAATTCCTGGAGGTAAATGAGAGAACCATTCAAGAGCTTGTCCCGCTAAGCTTCGAGGAAATAGTCTCAGAAGATATGTATTGTCGTGAGCAACATCGAGACATGCCACAAAGAATGCTCGAAGATGGTCTTCCAGATTTCCTTTTCCTTTGTATTTGTTAAACTGTGGAATTTCAAAGTGTGGCTAAAAAGGTGTCATATGAAGTGACTTGTCAAATGGATAAGCGCATATGTTTTCTAAGGAAAATGTCTTATTGCTTTGTCCTACCGCTTGGTTAATCATTTGTTGAACATCCGTTGGAGATAATTGTTGTTGTTGCAAAGGGGGTGGTTGGTTGGGAGGTGAAGCATG
Organism: Cunninghamia lanceolata; assembly: GCA_027924645.1. Classification (NCBI taxonomy): domain Eukaryota; kingdom Viridiplantae; phylum Streptophyta; class Pinopsida; order Cupressales; family Cupressaceae; genus Cunninghamia; species Cunninghamia lanceolata. The sequence goes on along the minus strand of BSBN01000907.1, from coordinate 6,224,412 downwards.
GTATGATGTATATTGAGGTTGTTGCTATGGGATATATGAAGCCATGACCGTTTGTTGAGGTTGCGTACTTACAATGTATGTCAAAGGATTGGTATGTGACACATATGGGTTGAAGATTGTTGTCCTTGAGACACAAGTGGTGATTGGGTATATTGTGATGAATTAGCACCAAGGTTTTGCATCACATGGGAAGTGGAATATGGATTGGCGTTAGTTAATGGTTGTGAATTTGGAGTTGGATTTGTGACATGGTAAGTGATGGAAGGATTGGTGGATGTGGAAGAAGGATGGACATTTGGGTTTGTATTTTGGACAACATGAGGATTGGTATATGTCATGTGTTGGGTGACGATAGGTAAACCTTGGGTAGTATAAGACGGATTGATGTTTTGTGAAGGATTATAAGAAGATGGCAGAACGGATATAAGTTGATCAACATAAGAGACTGTAGTGCTAGGATTAGCTTGAGAAAAAATAGGCGGGTCACTCATGTCAATGAGACTAACATTGGGATTGTATGATGTATTGGATGGATTAGTGGATATAGTGGAGACCATTTTAGCAGTGGTAGGAATATGGGATGTGGTGTCCATATGTGATGCAATGGGGGTAGCAGATTGCGACGATTGTGAAGCTTGGACCGTTGGTGTTGTTTGGATAGCTTGAGAAGCTTGCGAAATATGGGATATGGGGATAGCTTGTGATGTTTGAGGAGTTTGCACTTGGGCAATATGGACAGTTTGTGTTACTTGAGGCATAGAAATAGTCATGGTGGGAGGAGTATGTTGGGAAACATGGAAAGGTGGAATGTTCAGATTTTATGAAAGAAAAGGGAGTACATTGGTTGGAGTTATCAAAGGTTCTAAAGTGTACTTCGAGTGTGGTGGATCGAATGAAGTAACAATAGGAAATGAAAGAGATGGGTTGGAAGATGGAGTTTGTAATATGGTATGGGATGGTGTGACTATGGTAGATGGTCCCTTTGCAACAATAGAGGGAGTGTTTGGATCGTGTTCTCTAATAGCAGATATGTCAAAATCCCTTGGTAATTTAGCTCCCATATGGGCTAATTGCAAGAAGTAGCAGTTAGGATCGGATAAAACACGTCTCTCGAATTGATCCCATAAATATGTATCTCTAAATTTTGATAAGTCTTCTTGGGATTGTTCTTCATAAGTCTCCGAAAATATTTGAGGTTGCGCTTGTTGTGAGGATGACTCTCCAATGGTGTACCCATGGGTCACAAACATGTGAGGAGGCATACCGGTCGTAAATTGAGTCACGTCTCTAAGAGGTGTTGATCTAGATTGTTGCATCTTGGCTTCCATCTCAGCTTGCAATTTGGATTCCATTTCAACTCTATATTGACTCCTAGTTTGAGGCATGATGGTTGATGTTGAAACTTAAACTTTAGCTTGTCGAGATTTTGAGATCCAAAAAGTTGATGGTTTGCTGATTATTTGGTTGCTAGTTGTTGGTTGCTTTGTTGTTGCTTTGTTGTTTGCTTTGTTGTTGGGTTGCTTAGTTGCTTTGTTGTTGGTTGGACTTCTCTAGAGAATAGATCACACACTCAAGGGAAAAGGTTTGCTAAGACTGTTGTTTTGCTGATGTTGCTAAAGCTAAAGCCAAAAGATGATGTTTTGCTGATTGATCAGGTTGACCGATTGATTGATGTTTAGTTTGTTGGTTTGGAATCTCAAAAAGATGAAAAGTTCACAAAGTCCAATTGGTTGGTAAGCTCAAAGTAGGAGACAAAGTCCAAGTATCTACTAATGATCAGAGATAGGTCTGAAAGCTGATGCTGAAGCTAAGCAAGCTAAAAGTGTAGCTGATTCAACTGAGTCACTAAGATTTGCTGATAATTGACCACAGGCGATAGATAATAGCTCAGATGCGACTCAGAAAAGGCCAAAAGCGACTAGTAATAGCTTAAATGTGATCTAGTTTTGGTTTGGGTAACAAGCTACAGTGTTAACCAGAGGCAATCCAATTTGCTATAGGTGATCAGTATTGACTCAGAAGCGATTTATTGTTTATCAAAGGCGACGTAGTTTAGACTAGAGGCGACTGATTGTTGTTTAAAAGTGATCCAGTTTAGGCAAAAGGTGACTGACTGTTGTTTAAAGCAATCTTGTTGTCTGTATACGGGCAATTTAAGCTCAAAGGCGACCATGTCTGTCAGGAAATATGTCTGAATTATTTTTTTGACAAGAAAACACTAATTTCAGTCACTCACACTCACAACAATCACAAACTTGTACAACCTAGGCTAGGAAAGGACTGTATTTGTTGAGTCCTCTGGCTGTGCTTATTCAAAGTGGATAGCTTCAGGATCTTGGTAGCACTGGCTCCCCTCCACGACACACACTTCTCATACATACCAAGATCCAGGTTTTCCAAGGCTTGTCCCCCCACCAATCCTTAGGATTGTCCCTGCTATCTCTTCTAAGAACCACGTGAATTAGGATGGCTTCAAAGGTCCCACCTTTTGCGTCAACAAATAGAAGGTTTTTAGCTACTACACAAAGTTGCTAATAAGGGCATCCATTCGGGTGGCTATACGTGCGGCAGCGCTACTCTCCATTATGGAGTCTCCCAACCTTTAAGGGTTACGCCTTAGAGGGTTTTGGGGGAGGTTGGCTGTCAGTATAACACAACAACACCCATTGTTTGTGGTTTTCGACACAAACACTTTTTTTATATAGTGGTTCAGAAGGACTTGGCTTTAGCCCATTACCACTTGGGTCGTACCCCTTCTCACACTGGGAAGGCAAGCCCTCTAAAGATAATAACAAGTTCTCATACACCCAAGATCCATTTGATAGGTAAGGGGAGAGGATACTTTTGCTATTAAATTTGGATTACAATCAAGCACATGCAAGCAATCAAGAAAGATAAATCAAGGACGGAGCAAGCAATGATTCTTTTTAAGCACCAAGCCCAAATGTTCCTAAATTAGTGAAAAACCACAAGTCTTGGATCGATCGAAGCTGCAACAAATATGTTAGTAGTTTGATAACCTCCTTTTCTTGGACAATCAATAATATGCTACACAAATACCCAATTAGTAGCTAAGAAAACTAAACTACAAATGATAAAGATTGAAAATGACATAGTTTACCAGAGGTGATCAACTATTGATCACAAGCGAATTGTATTCTGCCACAGGTGAAATGTTACAGATCAAAACCGATGCCAGTAAGGCCAGATGCGGAATGATAAAGTTCATAAGCGATGCGAAAAAGCAACATGCGACTGGTTATGGGTCATAATCGACTCATATCTGTAAAAAAAATAGAATATAACAAAAACCCTAGTTTTGCAGAAAGCGATCCAGATAGCTAAAGGTGATCACTGTCAGGTTAAAAGCAATTCAAATAAAGGCATAAGTGACCACTGTTAGCTTGTAAGTGATGCAAAATAGGTAATAAGTGATTACTGTTCACTTAGAAGCGATCCCAGGAATGTTAAAAGCAGCAGGTTTCATCTCAAAAGCGATGCATATACTCAGAAGTGACTGGAACTTGTCGTAAGCGCTCAGAAAATTTGATCTTTACAAAAATAACTTCAAATAACAAAGTTAATCAAGGACGTGAGTCCCACCAGGTGTGCCAAAATGTGATAGGTAAAAAATTAGGTTAATAAAATCAAGCATAGCCATGAAAACCTAACCTTACCTTTCTCAAAGAATCTAATCCAAATGAAATCAAAAGCATGCAATTCAAGAATAATATCACATAGATCATATGATTCCTTGTTTATGATGTGGATTGCTTCTTCAACAATGAACAGTTATGAATATTAAAGTTGCCATGATGGATGGATGATAATGCTAATATGCTAAATAGATACTAAAATGCTCAATATGCTCAGGATGATAATGTAGATGATATATGAATGCTAGATAGATGTAGTATGGAATGAGAGAGTGTTTATATAGAACTTAACCAAAATCAATCAACGATGGAGATTTGGTGGCTATGTGAATGACTAGGATTAAAAGATAATAATAGATGAATGTGTAGATGATAAGTGGAGGGAAGATAAGGCTTATGTGTGACCATGCACATAAAAAGTACTACATATGAAAGATATTAAATAAAAGACATAGTACCACACATCTTTTTAAATGAAAGAGGCACACATGTCAGCTCATGAGATAAAGGATAAGAAAAATAAATTAAATAAATAAAATTTAATTAATTAATTGGAAAGTGGGATTGTGAAAGGAATTTTAATTAAATAAATAAGATTTATTTAATTAAAATAGATAGAAAGAAGGTGGGTGGTTGGGCGGGAGCCTTGCCACCTCAGTAGGGGTGGCAAGGCCGAGACAGTAGAGTAGCTAATCATGGTTGGGAAGGGAGAGCAGTCAGCACGAGCAGAAGGGACGTTGGCATTCATTTCATTTAGTGCCAAGCTCGGCATTAGTTGGCATTCCATCCCCAGTTTGGCTTTCAAGAAGCTTCAGGCAGTCTGGAAATGATATTAACGCAGGCAGTGTTTCCATTCTGCATTGTCCTCTTCATTTAGTGCCAAATGCCTTCTCATTTTGTAGCCATAGTCTTAGCTGAGTCCATTCACTATGGGGGGATGGATACTCCAGTTAGATTAACCAGTAGGAAGAGGTAAATGGCCTTCCTCGGCGCCATCATCGACCTCCATCTGCAGAGAATGCTCCGCAGGTCAGACGAATTAATGGTGGGGGTTGTGAAGATGTTACTGGGTAAAGCTTTCATGGAGAATGGTGAACACTATCGGGTTGACACAGATATCTCATCATGGGTCTTAGCTATGCTGCTTGAATTGGGGACAGGTAAATCAGAGGCGGATTTCATATTGAAGGGCATCTTCAATTCGAAGCATTTAGGGGATCTGGAGATGTCTTTGCAGGTGGCCAGCCCTGGGATTGGAATCCCGCATCCAAAAGACTAGAGACTCCTCGATGACCCCGGCGCAGTGATCAAGATCTTCCCTTTCATCCTGGACATCAGAGGCTTCGATCTGGTGTTGCTGAAGGACCAGGTAGTGGCGGTGGTGAGCTTCATCAAAAGGGTTCTGGGTCTGGAGGAGGTTGATGGTTTTCAATGGTTGGAGGACTTCAGCTTGAAATTAGCAGAGTATGTTAGTAATTAGAAATTGTTTGTCTCCCTTGCTTCATTTTTTATAGTAGAAACAAGCTATGATATTCTTAGATAGTGATAGTCTCCTCTGGTGGTTAGTAGCTGTGACCTTGTGTGGTCTTCTTTCCTTTTCTCTCTGTTCGAATAGGTTGATAGATAGACTCTGACTGCCAGCCATGGATAGGCTGATGAAAATGTAACTTTTTGATATCTTTTAATATAGTATTACAATTACGAATAAAAAAAAAGATAGAAAGAAGATAATTAAATAATTAAAGATTGTTTAATTATAGCTTAGAGGAAATAGATAATGAATTAATTAAATAAATATAAATTTATTTAATTAATAGAAGAAATAGCTGTGTTAGGGACATTGCTCAAGTGTGTTAGACAAATGCAGATGGTAGATAATGCAATATTTGAATGCTAATGATATAATGATAATTAGGTCAATTTTGGGTGTCTACAATACCATAATATTTTTTTATAGCTGCAATAATGCTTTGTACCATAATGCTTTGTATGGCTGCAATAATGCTTTGTATGGTTGCAATATATTTTAGTTATTTATATGTATTCATTTCTTAGGAACTAATATTGGTCTCTTTATCAGGCTATAGATAAATTCTCCGTCATGCTGAGGAAACAATCAAGAATTAAACCAACATAGGAAGAGATAGAAGCTAAGAATGCAAAGAAAGCAGTGACTATGAGGGACTTCATGAGAAGAGGAAATTGGACACGATAAATGAAGACATGCCAATTGAAGAGGAACCACAACCATCACAAAGAGATATGGTATTGGCGGCACAAAGAGAACGAATGCAAAAACTTCGTGCTATGAGAGATTTGAATACCATAGTTGGAGACACGTCCTCTACCACAAGTCAACATGTAGGGACACCATCTACCGCATCTCAAGTTGAGAGTATATCATCACTCACATGTGATGAAGGAGGTACGCCATCATTCCCACCTCAACCTCAAGGTATGTCATCTATTCCATCTTCTATCGAAGGTATGCCATCTAGCCCATCTCATTTAAATATTGATGAAATTCCTAATGTTGAGATGAATTTACCTATCTTAACACCACCTAGAATTTTACAGAAAAGCCAAAGTATTTGATTGATATTGATGAAAATATTTGCAGCCAATGGAAGGTAAGATTCCAAAATGCATTTGTAGATGATATGCTCATAAGATTTGGAGATTGTTCTTTGAAAAGTTAAATGAGACCACAAGATGTCAACTATTCGTTGAAATGATGCGAAGTATAAAGTATAGATCCATCATGAAGATTCTTGGGTTGAGAACATCAGAGGCTTCAAGTGAAAAATCTATTGTCAAGAATCTTATGAGGGCATATAATAGTGTGGGTAACACATCACGTACAAAAGATAGTAATGCAACACGGCATGTGATTACATCGACTATAGTAAGTAGTCAATCGAAGAAAGTTCATCTCATTAGAAAGACGAGTCAAGAATTGAGAATTAATAGGAAAACTTTATCAAGAGCCGTTGGAAGGCGCCAAAGAATTGAGGACACCAATGCCAATGAATTATGGGCATTCTTGAGAAGACTACCACAAAAAGATAAACTAATTGTTGAAGCATTAAGATCACTAATTGAAGACTTTTGAAAGAATTACACAAGGTTATCTCCGAATCAAAGGGATGTGGTAAGAAGGAGAATCGATAGTTGAAACCAACATTCAAAGCATTTTTTGGATATGACTCAAGCACAATTTTTTGGTAAATTTCTAGAGATGTATCCTCAAATTAAAATTTGTCAAAGATATTTTGAAATGCTAAAACCTTTCTATGTTAAGATAAATCACACATGCACTACTTGTTGTTGTAGATTACATATTGAATTTTCTACCATTTTGATGTTTATCAGTATATATGTTTAGATTTGCATACTATCAATGTTTTGTAGGATTGTGGCATACGTGCCCCACCAACATCTTCAAGAGACTTCATATCAAGAATTTTATGTGATAGAGAGGAAGGTCAAATATTCTACAGGAAATTATGCTTGATGGCACATGTTAGCATTGCGGTGGCTTGCAACGTAAGCCAATATATGGAAAGAACACATGTAGTTGGAAACAAACTAGTAGAGTTTGGCAAGTATAAAATAGTGACATACAATATAAAAGATGGTAAAGAAGCAAAGAGGTGTGAATTGGTTATTGAAAAGATTCTAGTGTATCAGTTTATAGCTATATTTCATGATAGTATAGTGTATGAGTATGCAAGACATACCCATAGAACTCGATGGTTGGACTTGCAATTCAAGTTATGCAAGGACACATTTATAGTTGGTAGCATTGTTTTAGTCATTGACTTTGCAGAGAACTACAGTCTACAACCACAACATGATGTGCAATCACAATACTACAACTTGACACAGGTTTCTATATTTATGCACATCACATTCATACATGCGAATGATAGTACAGAGGACGACAAAAAGATCATAAGGGAGTATCATTTATATATTAGTGATGATCACATGCATTCTATGGAGTTCATGCAAAGTTGTTAGGTAAAAGCATAAAGTTGTGTCACACTTTCAACCAACTTATCAGCACAAGTGAATTTAAGTATTTCTAACTAAAAATCAATTTTGGTCAAACATATGATCTTGTAAGATTCAATCTAGCTAAGTTAGATATGTCCACAACTTTTCCAACTAAAATTGCTGGCTAAATGCATATGTAGCACCACTATGAGGCCAATTTACCAAAAAAATAAAATTATTTGAAAAACTTGATATTTCAAAAACTTCTACTCATGTAAATAACATTTTAAAAAAAATATAAAAATACCCTTTTGTAGATCTATAAGTTTAGTTTTCAAACATATATATATTTTAATAGTTTAATTATTATTTATATTTTCCTTTCTATTTTTACTAAAAGTAGGTTATCAACACAAAACATTAGGTCAATTACCATGTCAAGGAAAAATAGTAAAACTTATTAAAAAAATTTGAAAAAAATATGATGCACTAGATAAAAGAATCTATATCAAGATGGTATATTTTTTATTTTATTTTACATAAATAGTTAATATGAAAGTTGACATCGAATGGAAATAACTACATTTTAATACACACACATTTTATTATTTATTTAAAAATATATATTTATCAAAATTGGAAAAAAATATATCCATGCACTGAAGTTTCAAGTTATACATACACAAAAAAAAATTGAAGAAAAAAAATTACTATATGATAGTACAGAGGATGACAAAAAGATCATAAGGGAGTATCATTTCTATATTAGTGATGATCACACACATTCTATGGAGTTCATACAAGGTTGCTTTCAGGTGTTCTACAATGATTTGGCTAGAAGGGGCATATCGTTCAGTCAACATATCCTATGGTCAGACAACTGTGCATCACAATTCAAAAACTCATAGAATTTCTATTGGCTGAGTAGGAGGCATAATTTTACAGGTGTTTAGCATATGTGAAAATTTTGTGAGATCAGGCATGGAAAGGGGGAGCATGATGGTGCAGGAGCATGTATCAAAAGAGCCATAACATGAGAAGAGTTAAAGTATAAAGACAATACAAAGTTGACATATGCAAAATCAATCGTCAAGTATTGTAATACTTCCATGGGTCCAGGTAATGAAGGTAAGTCTTCAGTTCGTAGAATTTTTTGATTGATAGATGATACTAACATTGCACCATATGAGGACTATTGTACACTAATAGAATCAAGTGAGATGCACTCTTTCAGAAGCTCAATTGCAGGTTCATGGAGTATCCATATGTGGAAGATGGCATGCTTTTGTTCTTCATATACAATTCAAGCCTGGGATGAGTGCGAGTCAAAGGAGTGGGTTGACAAATGACAGTTAAGTTATCTTAGCCCACTTGACATGTATCGAACCTCGATGACATTGGAACTAACAAAGATGGAATCATCAGTTGACTTTGACCACATATCAGATCTAGTTCAACTAGGTAATATATCTATTTGCATAGTTTTTGAAATTCCTAATGTTATCTTACTTTGTAGTGTTTTTGTAATGTTGACTAATTTCATCTAATTTGCTACACATATCAATGTAGGGCATGTATATGCAGTTATTGCAGATGAAGATAACGAAGAGGGAATAAATTATTACTTGTGTCATTGTGTTGAGACAAAAAGGAAATTGGAGGCCCTAGTTATAGATGGAGAAAACATTGAATACCCTACAGGATCAGTTTTTGTTACTAGAACATGACTTAGAAGGTACCCACATAAGAGTGTTAATGTTTGGCTATTTCAAGATTTTGACACACATTAGAAGATTCTTCATTACTCAAACCTTGTCGTGGCATCCAATGTTCATTTGATACAATATCGGGGTAGACCTTTGAACAAGACCTTGTGGAAGGTGCGTGAGTCTGACCCTGAGGCAATACTTGACACAATAAAAAGTAGAGCAGACCCAGATGGTTCATTGGATTAATTTGTAAGTATTCACATTGATTTTGTAAAGTCATGTTACATTGGCTTGTAAGTATGCACATTAATTTGTAAGTTTATATAGGTTTGTATTTTTTTATTTGCTACTACATTTTTACACATATACACATTTTTACATCATCATGTTATGCTTCATGGGGTTAGACCTAAGTGATGGATGAAGTTGATCCTGAGAGTAATGTATAAAATATAGGTAATGTATAAAATATAGGTGTCTCTAGGTGTCTTAGTTTCTAACTAGATAATAGTTGTCTCTACTTGTGTCTTAGGTATATACTATATGTCAACTAGGTAGATAGAAACTAGAAAAAAGGTATTTAATCTAATCTAGGTGTCTTAGGTAGCTACTATATATCAACGACCTGTCTAGAGACTAGAATAAGGTATAATCTAGAATGATCTAGGTGTCTTCTAGGTAGATACTATATATCAACTACTTGTCTATAGACTAGGATAAGGTATAATTTAATCTAGGTGTCTTAGGTAGGCACTATATGTCAACTAGGTATACCATATTAGGTGTCTTAGGTAGAACTATAATCTAGGTGTTTAGGTGACTAAGGTCTAGACTATGTATAAATACTAGATGTCTTAGGTCTACTATGTCTATAAAATCTAGATACATACTATACAATAGGTGTCTTAGGTGTCCTACATCTACTAGAAGACATGTGTCTTAGGTCTTAGGTGAGGCCACATGAGCTTCCACCTTCATGTGGTTGGCCTTGTTAGTATAGAATATTTATATTTCTTGAAGCTAAGGGAAGCTCTTTTTCTTAATAGGAAAACTTTATTGACTTCAGTGTCCTCATGGTCCAGGGGCACCCAAGTTGTCATGCCTCCAAGTGGGGTGAAAAAGTGAAATTTTGTTTTGATTGAGTCAATTGTATGTAATAAGGTCTTCTAAGACTATTTCATATATTTTTTAGTCAGTTTGAGTCATTTGGGGTCAGTTTGAGTCTTTGAGTCTTGTTGCAAAAAAATGTCAATGTTGTCAAATTGCACAAAGTAACTTTTGCATTTTTGGTGTCCTACTCCTGATGCGACCAAACTGATAGTTCCAACACGTTCGGATGGGTATGTTTAGGCTAGGCATGGTCCTTTTTTTCACCCAAACATGCTGAAATAGTCAGAGCTACATTGTACCAGCGATATCCCTAAAGAGTCCAAAGTGCAAAAAGGCAACAATCTTTGATAAGCTGTTACTCTGAAATTGTGTCAATTAGAAACATTCTGTCTAAGGAAACATGATCACTTAGGGTCCCTCTACAATAACCTCTCTCAGTTTTTTATATCTCTAAGGTGTTTGCCTGTGGTGAAAGGTTTTCTGCTGCCCCAAAAATCGTTAGAAGGAGGTAGTGTAAAGTTTCAAAGGGGTGTAACTTTTGTCCTGCTCCTGATGCAACCAAATTGACGGTTCCAATGCATCTGGATGGGTATGTTTAGGCTAGGCATGGTCTTATTTTTCACCCACACATGCCGAAACAGTCTGAGCTATATTGTATCGGCGATATCCCTGAAGAGTCCAAAGTGTAAAAAAAAAGCAATCTTTGATGAGCTGTTACTCAGAAACTGTGTCACTTAGAAACATCCATCTGAGGAAATGCGATCATGTAGGGTCCTTCTACAATAACCTCTCTCAGTTTTTTATATCTCTAAGGTGTTTGCCCATGGTGAAAGGTTTTCTGCTGTCCCAAAAATCGTCAAAAAGAGTTAGTGTAAAGTTGCAAAGGGGTGTAACTTTCGTCCTGCTCCTAATGCGACCAAATTAACTATTCCAACATGTCTGGATGGGTACCTTTAGGCTAAGCATGGTCCTATTTTCACCCAAACATGCCGAAATAGTCCGAGCTACATTGTATTGGCGATATCCCTGAAGAGTCCAAAGTGCAAAAAGGCAACAATCTTTGATGAGCTGTTACTTATACACCATATCACTTAGAAACAATCTATTTGAGGTAACATGCTCATGTAGGGTTCCTCTACAATAACCTCTCTCAGTTTTTTATATGTCTAAGGCGTTTTCCCATGGTGAAAGGTTTTCTGCTGCCCCAAAAATCGTTAGAAGGAGGTAGTGTAAAGTTACAAAGGGGTGTAACTTTCATCCTACTCTTTATGTGACCAAACTAACTGTTCCAATGTATTTGGATGGGTATGTTTAGGATAGGCATGGTCCTATTTTTCACCTAAACATGCTAAAACAGTCTGAGCTACATTGTACCGGCGATATCCTTGAAGAGTCCAAAGTGCAAAAAGGTAGCAATCTTTGACAAGTTGTTACTTAGAAACTATGTCACTTAGAAACATTCTGACTAACGCAACGCGATCACGTAGGGTCCCTCTACAATAACCTCTCTCAGTTTTTTATAACTCTAAGGCATTTGCCCGTGGTGAAAGGTTTTTTGCTGCCCCAAAAATCATCAGAAGGAGGTAGTGTAAAGTTGCAAAGGGGTGTAACTTTTGTCCTGCTCTTGATGTGACCAAACTGACTATTCCAACATGTCCAGATGGGTACGTTTAGGCCAGGCATGGTCCTATTTTTCACCCAAACATGCTGAAACAGTATGTGCTACATTGTACCGTGGCTATCCCTGAAGAGTCCAAAGTGCAAAAAGGCAACAATCTTTGACGAGATGTTATTCAGAAACTGTGTCACTTAGAAATATTTTGTCTAAGTCAAAGCAATCACGTAGGGTTCCTCTAGAATAACCTCTCTCATTTTTTAATATCTCTGAGGTGTTTTCTCGTGGTGAAAGGTTTTCTGCTGCACCAAAAATCATCAGAAGGAGATAGTGTAAAGTTGCAAAGGGGTGTAACTTTCATCCTTCTCCTGATGTAGCCAAACAGACTATTCCAACACATCTAGATGGGTATGTTTAGGCTAGGTACAGTCCTATTTCGTACCCAAACATGCCAAAATAGTTTGAGTGACATTGTACCGACGATATCCTTGAAGAATCTAAAGTGCAAAAAGGCAGCAATCTTTGACGAGCTATTACTCAAAAACCATGTCACTTAGAGATATTTCATCTAAGGCAACATGATCACGTAGGGTCCCTCTACAATAACCTCTCTTGATTTTTTATATCTCTGAGGCATTTTCCCGTGGTGAAAGGTTTTTTGCTGCCCCGAAAATCGTCAGAAGGAGGCAGTGCAAAGTTGCAAAGGGGTGTAACTTTTGTTCTTCTCCTCGTGCGGCCAAACTGATAGTTCCAACACATTTGGATGGGTACGTTTAGGTTAGGCATAGTCTTGTTTCACACCGAAACATGCTGAAATAGTCTGAGCTACAAACATTAACTATTCTTCAATCTTTAAACACTGCAAATACCATGATATCCTACATAAAACTGATCAATCCTCATGTAGACATGTAGATATTCCTTCCAAAAACTCATATCAATGACCAAAATCTCCAAACATGTTGCATAGATCTCATTCTGAAATTTACTGGCCCTCTACATCATATTACTAGCCCTAAATGATAAAATTCCTTCACAATTTCTCTGTAATTTCTTTCAAAGACACCATTCAATCATTAGTTATTCTTCACTATTCTTTTCATGTTACACATCATCACTTAGGTATGTCTTTGTATGCGCTTAGGCTTATGAGAGTTTACCAGAGAGGCCGGTTGAGTTAGGTTGAAGGGCTGGTGAACTAATGACTTAAGGACCCTTTAGTAGGTTGACTTAAGTGATAGTACCCTGTGATTATAAGTCAATATTAAATTAAAACAAAAGTGCACTTTACACATGACAGGCAATTGAAGGTTTTAAAGTCTTAAGAAAAGTAGATTCTTTTTAGGGTTTAATGCCTAATATGTGAACCCTAACTATCAATAAAAAAGACTTAAACATTCTAACTTTCATTAAGAGATATCTAGGACATTTCAGAGACCTCAGGGACATTAGAAAGAATACATTAGAGTATGACACTTATCATAGGATTAGGGTTCTAAGACATGAACAACTTCACATTTGAATCAAACTCATGACTCCCCTTGATAAATATAACTCTCCTTGATGATGACATTGAAGTATGATTATGAAAGCTCGTGTCTTCTCTGACTTCTTCTTGTATGAACAAAACCACATCCACCATGAACATGAACCTTGCATCATATCAACCTTCCAAGATAGACCTTATCATGAAAACCATATTCACAACAAAACCTTGCATGAACAAAACCGCATCCACCATGAACATGAACCTTGCATCATATGAACCATATTTGTCTTGTATAACATCAACATGAACTGAAAGACCTTATCATGAAAACCATATTCACAACATCATGCACCTCATGACCATCACCTACCTTGAATCACTATATCACCTTATCAACATCATGGCATCAACCTTGATATCAATGACAAACAACCTTGACCCTTTGACATCAATGACAAACAATCTACAAATTGCTTTATGGAATTAGAGTCAAATTGGTAAATGTGATGACATGATACATATTAACATGGTGAGATGCAAAGTATACATTTATAATATTAACCACATTCTCAAAGGGATTGTTGATGACTTATGGAAGCCTATAGCCCCAATGTTATGTTGCATACTCAAATTAGGTAAGACTCAATGTACTCTCATAACCTCGCCTTATATGCAAGAGGAATTACATTTAATAACCACAATGGTCATCAGGTGCTCATAAGCATATGATTTTGACTATCTTATTCAAGACAACAAACATACTCTTTACATCCCAATATGGTATAATAACAAGAAATTAAAAAATATTTTTAATTGAGCAACTCATAAAGAATATGAATATTTTCTATTCAACATGATTCATTTTTATTTTAAATACAACTTTTATCTTTTAGTTCTAGAATGAGGTTTAGGTGATACTTGAATAACAATAGCTGGATTATTGGATCAACAAACATCCTATGTAATACAATTGGACTTTAAATATTTGAAGTAACCATCTACAAATATCCATTGAAACGTGGATTTATAATGCAAATATGGACGCCATCAATAAAAAAGATTTGTATTAACCAAATATCCATATAGGCATACATCAATATCTGTCGATATAAGTATAACATATATACAAAATAGCCATATAGGCATACAATGTCTCCTATATGCAATACAAAATATATGTCCACAAATGCTATATAGGCATACAACAAAGGACCCCAATAAGCATTCATTCCCCTCTGTTCAGTCAAGGGAATAGATCATGGGAGGTGTCTCCATAGCCTGCATCATCTGAAAATAAAACAACATTATTCAATTACGAAACTAGAATAGTGATGCAAGTCATGGCTCCTAACATACACACATGTTCACCTAAACATGAAAGTACACACAATAAAGCACACTATGATATTCATTGTCACCAATGCATCACTATGATACAACTAGATAGCTAATACACATAATCATAATGAATATTTTTCTCTCTTGGTGATATACTATAGCTCTTTCTTATGCTTCCTCAAGTCTCCATTGTTGTTGTGCTCTTTTAGTACATGTTTATGTGAGTTCTTGGAGGATTTTGTGCTCTCTTCCATCTCAAAAAATATAGTAGTATTAAATTGATGTAGAGGCAAAGGCAACACACAAATGCAAGATTTCATTTACCACTTGACTGTTCACACATTGTCTTGACTGTCCTCTTAGAATGCATTGTTTTAAGACTAGGAAAAGATGCCATTTCATGGTTTGAATGTATAAGCTACCCACCAAACTTCCCAACTACCTTGGACCACACTAAAATGACCAAGGTATACTCACCAAACTCATAAAACAACTTAGTAACCTGCTGTTCCTATTGTCCCTTCACAACTAGGTCAACTTTGCTTGTAGCCCTTAGAATAGAGTTTTTAGGGCATAACTTGCAGAATCTATGACAAACCCATAAAAAAATTACCTTTTTGAATACCCATTAAGCCCTTCCACAACATATCTAACATGAAGGGTAGGTTTCATTGGACCAAAAGCCTCAAAAATAGACTGTACCTGTTGTTCCTAGGCCTAATTAGGTCACTTTTACAAAGGAGGTGCCTCCAAATCACCAAATTTTTACCAAAAATCAATGGACAGTCTTTAGTTATGTATTAAAACAGAGGAATCCACCATTTTTTTGATTAGGACCCTCACTTATCTCATCAAACTCAAACATGCAAACTAGAAACCCTCATTCTTCCTAAAAATTAGGAAATTGCAGCAATAAGAACTTTTCAAAAACACCAAGAAAACTCATTTGTTTGATCCACAAGTGAAGAAATAATTTGAAGGACTTAAAAACCTGTCATTCCACCATTTTGTGTCATTTTGGCATGGTCATAGCACTCAAAAACATGAAATTTCTCTCTAGGACTGTCAAAACCTAGGTTATTGGACTGTTTTTAGTAAAATGAGCATAAAATCTACAAAACATGAGATCAGACTATAAAATTATATGCAAAAGAAAGGTAATACAATACCCCATCCAACCATGTGTGTTTTAGGGTGATATAGGTCTGTACCAGGCTGTACAAGTGCAAAGAACAGCAAAAAATGTAGAAAAACTAAAAAATAGAGCTAGAACAACAAAAAAAATCATTTTATCTTATTTCCTTCATTCCAAAAGCTTCATATCCTTCTTCCATGACCTATATGTCATATAAAAAGAATGTTTTACAATATATAACTTCACTCCACTCCATATAGAAAACTCAAAAAGAAAGGCTAAAAAATAGCCTCTCCATTAAGGCTATCAAAATAGAAAATACTAAACTTAAGCAAAAACTTAAAGAACCTAGTCCTATAATTACCCCCACTACAAAAATACCTCAAATAGGCTTTATTACTATAATAAATGGTCTTTTAAGACCTTATTTTATGCAAAATGCAACACTAAAGCCTAGATTTTAATAATTGTCCATTTTTGACAAATGGTGCTCCTGCACCATACACCCCAACATAGAACTTTTCCAAGTCCCTTGGAAGGAATTTATCAATTTGTCCTCCATTATGATTTACTTGTCTCTAACCTTCATGCTTGCCTTCAATAGGTTCACCTTGCTTTGGCTTTTCACTATCTTTGTAATCCTTGTTCTTGTCTTCTTTTGAAGTTGGCTTCCTGCTGTCATACAATATTGCCATCTTCTTTTGTCTTTCATGCATAGTTCCATGCTCAGTATCCTTCACGCCTACAATTTTTTCTCTGTCAGTCTTACAAAAATCTATACCAATGAATTTAGTGGTCTCGATTAGACCTACACCTACCTTTTCCACTGTCCAACCACCATCACAATCCATTGTCCTTCAATCCTCATGATTCACTGTCTTCTCTTTCACTACCCTACAAGTTTCAACATCACTAGGCTGCCTTACCACAGGACACATGACTATCCTTATCAATATGCCTTCTTGTACTTCAAACTTGCTCTCCTCTTTCCATACAAAAACATTCTTCTTCATCTCTGTCTGCACATTGTGTTTTTCCTTCTCATTTGCTGTCCCAACAGCATCAAACTGTGACTTGGCTGCAAATTTCACACTCCCACCTTCCTCATTGCTCACATATTCTTTTCTCCCTATCATGATGATCTCACCTTTCTCTCTTACCTCTTCAACCAGTGGGGTTAGAATGAATGATCTCCCATCCTTTTCAATGTTATATGTATTTTGTCTCCCATTATACACTGTTGACCTGTCAAACTACCAAGGCCTTCCAAGTAAAACATGGCAACAACTCATAGGTAGAATATCACAAACAACTTTATCTCTATATTGGCCAATTTAAAATTCAACAGTAGCTTGTTCACTCACCAAAATGGTTTGGTTTTCACTAACCCAAGACACTTGATAAGGATTTGCCATAGGCAATCTTTGCAAGTTCAATTTGTCCACCATATCACTAGATACCATATTATCAGTGCATCCAGAATCAACTACTACTTTGCATACCTTATTTTTTCATCTGCAAGTTGTCCTAAACAAGGCTCTTCTTTGAATTAGCTCTTTCTCCCTAGATGTCTTCAAGAGTTGTCTTCTCACCATCAATGATTCACCCACCTCTGGTGCAGGATGAACACTTTCTCTTTCATCTTCCTGTACAATTTGGACTCTCTTTTCACCTCTTCTTTCACCTCCACTTGAAGTAGTACCAATCTTGTCAGGGCACTTATAGGCTGGATGACCAAACTCACCACAGTGATAGCACTTTCTAGTAAACACATTTAAACCTCTTCCTTGATCTGCATATCTACCCCTTAAACTTGTTCTTCCACCTCTCCATCCTCCTCTAGACTCAGGTGCTTGTTCTTTACTCTTATCAGCATCTTCAAAATCTTCTTTGGATTGTCTTGGTGTTGAAAATGTACCTCTGCCCCTAGAAGTACTGCCTCTTCCTCTTGTTGCCTTCTCTTGTCTCCTCTTGAGTTTTTCTTCTACTCTTATTGCCATTTGAAAACATTGTTCCACTATTTTTGGTGCCAACAAACTGATTTCATCTTTAATGTTATACCTTAGGCCATTGAGATATCTAGCCACTCTTTCTTCCTCATCCTCCTCATGCTTTGTCCTTATACTTAACCTATAAAACTCCTCAGTGTATGCTTGGACATCTAAGTCCTTTTGCCTAAGATTTTGTAATCTTTTTAGTAATTGAACATTATAGTCACCAGGAAGGAACTTACCTTTTAGTTTTGCCTTGATTTTCTCCCAAGAAGTGATCTTGTTCTTCCTTTGTTTCTATCTTTCCTCTTGCACAAAGTTCCACCACAGCAAAGCATGTCCTTTCAGTTTGGTTTTAGCCTTCCTCACCTTGTGATCTTCATCTATCTCTTCACTTTCAAAGTAATTTTCCATTGCTCCTATCCAGTGTAAGAGCTCTTCACCATCTAGTTTGCCTCCATACATTGGCAAATCCATTTTGCTATGTCCATCACCTTTCACAGCTTTCAAAAACTTCACCATCCTCACATCCTTTGGATCTGACTCTTCTTCTTCACCAGAAGTTTCTTCTTCTTCTTCAGACTCACTTTCACTCATAGTGCCTCCAGATTTAGACTTCAATGCAGCAATCTCCTTCTTCAAGGCTTCTAGCTCTCTAGCTTGCTGATCAATCTTTCTTGCAACTAAACTTCCTTTAGGAGGCATCTTGGCTTCTCAGATTCCACTTTGCTCAAACTCCAACCTTCAACTCTCAAGAGACCTACTTCCTATGCTCTGATACCACTTGATGTAGAGGCAGGGGTAGCACACAAATGCAAGATTTCATTTACCACTTGACTGTTGACACATTGTCTTGACTGTCCTCTTAGAATGCATTGTTTTAAGACTAGGAAAAGATGCCATTTCATGGTTTGAATGTATAAGCTACCCACCAAACCTCCCAACCACCTTGGACCACACTAAAATGACCAGGGTATACTCACCAAACTCATAAAACAACTCAGTACCCTGTTGTTCCTATTGTCCCTTCACAACTAGGTCAACTTTGCTTGTAGCCCTTGGAATAGAGTTTTTGGGGCATAACTTGTAGAATCTATGACAAACCCATAAAAAAATTACCTTTTTGAATACCCATTAAGCCCCTCAACAACATTTATAACATGAAGGGTAGGTTTCTTTGGACCAAAAGCCTCAAAAATGGACTGTACCTGTTGTTCCTAGGCCTAATTAGGTCACTTTTACAAAGGAGGTGCCTCCAAATCACCAAATTTTTACCAAAAATCAATGCATAGTATTTAGTTATGTATTAAAATAGAGGAATCCACCATTTGTTTGATCAGGACCCTCACTTATCTCATCAAACTCAAACATGCAAACTAGAAACCCTCATTCTTCCTAAAAAATAGGAAATTGCAGCAATAAAAACTTTTCAAAAACACCAAGAAAACTCATTTGTTTGCTCCACAAGTGAAGAAATCATTTGAAGGAATTAAAAACCTGTCATTCCACCATTTTGTGTCATTTTGGCATGGTCATAGCACTCAAAAACATAAAATTTCTCTCTAAGACTGTCAAAACCTAGGTTATTGGACTGTTTTTAGTAAAACGAGCATAAAATCCACAAAACATGAGATCAAACCATAAACGTATATGAAAAAGAAAGGCAATCCAATAACCCATCCAACCATGTGCATTTTATGGTGCCACAGGTCCGTACCAGGCCATACAAGTGCAAAGAACATCAAAAAATGTAGAAAAACTTTGAAAAACAGATCTAGAACAACAAAAAAAATCATTTTATCTTATTTCCTTCATTCCAAAAGCTTCATATCCTTCTTCCATGACCTGTATGTCATATAAAAATCATGTTTTATAATATATAACTTCACTCCACTCCATCTAGAAAACTCAAAAAGAAAGGCTAAAAAATAGCCTTTCCATTAAGGCTACCAAAATAGAAAATACTAAACTTAAGCAAAAAATTAAAGAACCTAGTCCTATAATTACCCCCACTACAAAAATGCCTCAAATAGGATTTATTACAATAATAAATGGTCTTTTAAGACCTTACTTTATGCAAAATGCAACACTAAAGCCTAGATTTTAATAATTGTCCATTTTTGACAAATGGTGCTCCTGCACCATAAATGAAGGGTACTCATTAGACTTAGGTGGGTTATATGTAGGATCAGATGTAGGGATGGAATAAATTGAGCCAATAGGATTGACATAAGTTTGTAGGTGAAAGGGTTAGTGTAGATTTGAAGATTTTGGTTAGGGGTGAATTGTTGCCCCCATAATTAATACCTAAAACCTAGATGATGTTCGAGTCAATCATATGCTATATAAGATGTCATAGGCTGATGCCCCTCTCTGGTGTCATGTCCTAGGGTCTAATTTGTGGTAATTGGATGAGATTATTAGAGAGACTTTATCAAAGAATAGTGTGGAGGGGATCAACAAGATTTGGTAGACATGTATGGAAAATGTGGTAGCATAGACAAGGCAGTGAGCTATTTGAAAAAATGCCTCAAAGAAAAGTGGTCTCATGGTGATGTCCTTGTCTATGCATCTTATTCTCATGGAATTCTATGAGAGCACATTTCTTTGATGCATTTTTTCAAATTTAACTATATTGTAATTAAAATTTTGTCATCTATCAACATCTAGCTATTAGTTATGCAATGTCTAATAATGGTTTGAGTTTGAAAGATGTGCAATGCAATGTAATCAATGATATGAATATGAAATATAAAAATCTAGTAAGTACAATTCATTAGTTAAACTATTTATTTTATTACCTCAGTGAAGCTTTGAACTACACCACCACTAGCAGGTGTTGCTGTGAAATCTCCAAGATTAACCTATTCAACATTCAAAATCAGATATTAGAATACCATTCATATAACAATGCTATTCACATGTAATATTTATAATTGTTTACTAGTTACATACCCTAGCAGTAGACGTCGTAGTGTAAAATATAGGTGGAGTACTGCATCAATGCTATGACCCTGAAATTTCATCAAAATCATCAAACTAAATTAGTTAATCTTGCATTTCCAAAATGAAATTTAATAAATAAAATTCAATGAATTTGCTAACATTTACCTGAGTATCAAGGCCGAAAGTCTCACTCATGAGGGTATCTTTCATCACCATCTGCTCATTTGTAGATGTAGCCTGCGCACCTGCTTCCTGAATATCCATGGGGTCATAACCATAGGCTAACCTGCAAGTCTGACAAGTATGGGGTGGAACCCTACTCCTCGCACTCTCCCCTGACCCACGTTGTGCTGCAGGATTGGCATGCTCTATGATGCTCTAGGTTAAGGCACTAATGGACTGAAGTGTCTCGATATCAACACTCTCCTTCACAAGGGAAGGGATAGACACATGCTCATGGGCTGGTTTGTTGACTACTCATCTCACTAGCTGCTATGGGTCAACATGTGCCCCTGGTCTATCTTGTGTTGACCCCCCACCTCTACCCTGAAACTCCCATATATCAAAATATTTTGGCACTTTATTGAGTACAAACTCACAGTAGAATTTCCTCAAAAAGTATTGTGGGACCTCATTATTGTTGCATGGAGGATGGTAAAAAACCATCCACCACCTCTACCCAAAATTGTTCCTTATCGCTTGGTTGTTGCACCAATGGATAGGGAACCTCTTGCATGTAATGGGTGGAGGTTGATTTGTTTGTGGGTTTGTGAAAATGGAACACAAGTCCAATTTTGTAATTTGTAACTTTTTTACTTCTTCATATGATAGCTTGTCTGCATAAAACTATCTAAATTCTCTCCTCTTTTCTGACCAACTAGATATTTGCTTGCTAATTGACTCTACATTTGATAACATAGATTCAAGATATTGAGCAAGCGTGGATCTATGCAAGGTTGAAGTTGAAGGATCTTTCAACCTTGCAATTATGTCTTCAATTTCTTTTTTATTATTTTCAATTTGCCCCATTAGATTTTCTTGTATTCTAGGGGCATGTCGAGGAATGGATGGAGGAGTTTATTGTTCAGGTTGTTCTTCGACAGGTATTTCCTATTTAGGTGATTCAAGATTTTGTGGATTTTCAGGAGGAGGATGAGGTGCATTAACATTTCTTGTCAATTAAGGAAATTTACATCAAAAATCAACTTAAACCTACCTATTTAGAAACAAATTCACACAAAAAAATAAATAAAACTCACTCCTTTGGCCTGCTCAACGTCGTGGTAGCATTTTGGCAATGAATCGATGAGATTTTGGTTTTGAATTTGGTCTTCAAAAACGTGAGCGCGCTCCTTAGGGTTTGCAGGCCACGGGTGCAAAGAAAACAAAAGGAATGAATGAGCATAAATGCTCTTTTTTTTATATATAGTTAAACATAATGAGAGTGCATTATAACGCGAGCGCGTTATGGCTTGGTTTTGCCAAGCCTTAGGCTTGTCATCACCAAACCATAATGCGAGCACATTATGTATTAATTTTTTCTAAAAAAAAGTTGGCCACTTTTTGGCCCCCCAACTTTTTGCACCTGCCCCTAAGCACAATTGAAAGTAAATATAAATCTAAAAAGAAATGAAATCTAAACTAACCAAGACAAAATAAACATGAATTTTACTTCCTCAAGGGTAAGATAATGAGCTAATTAATTAAAGGAACTTGTGAATAATTAGGTGCCAATGCCAAGCTTTTGTCCTTAGAGATCCAATAACATTTGTCTCCTCCTCTAAAACAATGGGGTCCTCCTATGATGACAGGGAAAAAGATAGGGATATGAAGATATTGATTATGACTTAGAACTAACAAAAAAATGTAAACAAAAGGCTCACAAAGTCATGTACGAGCATAATCATGCTATGGGGGATATTATGCATAAGCTCAAATCCTTTAGAGATGAATTAGCTCAAAGAAAAATACAAGAAAGCTATGGTGATTAGGGAGTTAATAAGGATTGAATGGAGAGATAATTGGGTTTGATTGGGAGATCACAAAAGCTGAAGAGGAGAGAATAAAAGACTGATTGGAAGATCACTATGGATTGATTAGGAGTGAACAAAATAGTGATTGAGAGTTGAGAATCAATCAGGGGAAGTAATGGATCAGTTGTGCATGAAGGAACTCTTAATAAAAAACTGAAATGAGAGTAAAGTGGGTGGAATTGAAAGAATCATGCATGCCAAAACATGATAGGGTCACCCCTTTTGTCAGGACAAGTCGCTCGAGTGACCTTGCAACTTAAGGACAAGTCACCCAAGCGACCCAAAGGTCTCTCAAGTGACCCTCCTATTAAGGATTAGAAAATGATTATTTGGTAATTGTGAGGTTTTGAAACTCAATTTAGAGGCTAGAAAATATGGTCAAAGGGGTAAATACACTAGGGTTCACATGTCATCAAATGTGAGATTATTGAGAGGAGTGTAATTCATGCCTTCATGAGCTATAATTTTGATCTCTATATCATGATTTTACTAGCATGTAGGCCTATACACTTTTTTGTACTTACATATTTATCCCCTTGGGTACAATAGTCTACATGATAGGTAGGTACTATTCTTAAAGCATAGTGCTTACCTTTGTTTTTATCCCACATCTAGACCTATAAATTGACAAGATGGTTCAAGCGTAAGTTCAATACATGATAAGCTCGAAGTAAGTACAAAAGGGAAGGCAAGAGAATGTATCATTAATGTGTAAGTCTGATGTTTACCTGTGTTGCCTTGCCTTGTTGTGATAACCCACCTGATGATAAAAGACATAAAATGAAGATAAAATCTACACTATAAAAAGCTAAACTAAGAAAACAAAGGGTCATTACCACATGCTAAGATAGAAAAGAGAGAGGAGAAGAAAGAGAGAAAGTGAACAAATGATGACAAAATTGCATAAGGAAATAGTTGACATAAAGATGAGTATGAGGAGATCAACATTATGGACACCATTTAGCCTCCCATGGATCCCAAGTATGAGAAATGAGAAAACCCTCTTTGAAACCCTAGACTCTTTCTCACTTGATTTTGCTTGAAAATGTTTGTTGCACTTGAATCTTCATGTTACATTTTCCTAGGTTTTAGGTTTTACTATTTTTTTTGTTTTATTTTTCCTATTTCTAATTGATTTTCACATTTTGTAGGCTAACTAGGGCATGGCCATGGGTTGCCCCCTTTTCCAAGGAAAATCACCCAGGTGACCCTGCCACTTCAGCCTAGGTCACTTGAGAGACTTGCCAATTCACCTAAGAGACCTTGTTAGGAGGTTCTAATGAATTTGATGCTTGAATTTTTTCACTTTCTTTGATTTAATGCTAACTTCTTTGTCTATTCTTGGTTTTTAAGAATGTATTCAATTTTTGGCAATTTTAAGAATTTTATGGTTTTTTTTCAATTTTTGAGGTGTTTCTAATTTTTATGATTTTTGAAGTTTTATGATGATCCAACCTGATGCTCTCTTCTTGCAAGACACCTATGTAATATGATGGAATTCTACCCATGAGTAGGCTTGGTATATGAATTTAATGATCTAAACTGAGATTTTAACTTTAAATCAGATCTAAAAATGAGTTTATTTAACACCACCAAAAAACACCATAATTTCACCAAGACTAGCAAGCTAGTCATACACAGAACAACACCCAACTAACACAATTTTCCAATAACTTATGAAATTGATTTTATTTCATTTTAATCTGATTTTCTCATCCTCTCTACAACAACTAAATTTGCAAATCTGGAGCCAATACAACTAAACCCACAAAAATTGCCACATACCAAATGAAGCCAACATCACTGGAAACACCATAGAATGTTTTTTATTTGTTTTTCTGATGCAATTAGTGTGTATACAGGTCTGATATACTAAAGAATATAGAAGAAAACTATATAAGTTCATACAACTAATTTTATGGAAAACCCACAAAAATTAAGAACATTGAATAACACCAAAAATCACTGCAAACCCCACAAACTAAATTTATTTGAGATTTTCTGTCATAGACACCTAAGAACAAGTCTAATACAACATGGAAATGCTACACCAAGCTTCTGGAAAAACACCCACAACACCAAACTATAACTACACAAATATTGAATTACACAGTGTGTATTTCAACACACACAATCTTCACATGCAACACTCCTGAGACTAAACCAACAATACCCAACTCACCAAAGCTGGTCCAAACCTCAAGAATGATTGAAATACACCTTCTACACTAACATGCAATGACATGAAAAACTTACAACAACACAAATGCTCCAAAAACACCAAAATCTACTCTTGCACACAAAATGCTGCCAAACTATCCAAATTCCTTCAGTCCAAATGCAAGCTTTGGATGAGATTGCCTCCTATGAGAAAAAGGTTTTCATCCTTTGTCCACTTTATGCTCATGGGTTTCCATCCACAAGCCTCTACTCCAATGGGTTTCATCCATTGAAGAAGTCCTCTACAAATATGCAAGTATTGAGAATATGAAATATGACAACAACCTTCAAAATGAGATGTTTTACCAATTTTATATTCTCCATGCTTGGAAATGGGTGCCCAAAAATCCAATTCCCTCTATGAGCCCATAAATATTTAATTTAATATTCAATTGTCCAAAATAATATAAATTGCATTTGGACAATATTAAATTTTAAACCAATTAATTTCCCCAATGTTGTCCAATTAACCCACGAGAAATTATTCCAAGGATTTCCATGCTCCACTTATGTTGGCACCATTAATAATTTAGTATTTATTTGTCCAAAATATAAATATTTCACCAGGACAATATAAATATTAAATAAATAATATTTTTTTATGTATTTGGCAACCACTGACTTACTATTTCTGGATAGTGGAAACTTGCTATTTTTAATAAGTGCTATTTTTGAAAAAAGGGACATGACAAGTCCTCCCTTCCCAAAATTGCTTGCCCCCAAGCAATTACAACCATAATTATCTAGAATTCTTATGCCAAAATGATAAGACTTGTCAACCTGCATAATAATCCCTGATCCTGTGCCTGTGAGGAGTTGCATCTTTTGCCAAAGACCACTGTGCAAACCTGAAGACTTAGATTCCTTCATGACAATGCCATGTACCTTTAAATTGGAGCTCTTGGATGTACAAATATTTTGTGTGTCCTTCCCAATATCCAAACTGAATTACATCCTCCCATAAATATTTGGTGAACTTATTGAATGCAATTTTGTCCATCTTCCTTCCTTGCATTCTAGAAAATCCCAGTGTAGTGAACTTGAAATGAGTGACACTGATGTAGAAATCACCAAGGCATAACCCAAAATTCCATACTATCAATGTGTATGTATTTTGTCTCCATTCATTTTCCTTCAATATCATTCCTTTCACAACTTGCCTCTTCAACTATATATATGCACCAGCAAGTGTGAAGTCAAACCTGAAACTCCTGCAACCTCTCCCAATGATATAAATCTGAATTTTACAACTTATAGGACTGTTATAATAGTCAATGCATCCCTCACAATAGAAAATACATAACTTGGAAACAATTACTCCTTTTACGTTTGGAATGTGAAGATACACCTTGCTAAAAACAACACTAATTGTTCCATACTTTGCCTCAATTTAAAGGATGTTGAATGCAACTTCAAGATCTGATCTAGTACAACAATGGTACAGTTTAGGAACAGCAATTGACATCATATAACAACATAAAATACTCCACCCAACTCTGGATATTAAATCTATAAGAAACAACTCATCTAAAAAGAAGATGATGTCCTTCCTGAGACCATCTGCAAGCACAAACTTGTCTACCCATTTCTGTGACTCATCACTCTGAATTTTTTGCCAAAGAATACCATACATGTAAAGATATACCTATGCAATAAACATGTTATAATTCCCATAAAATATTAATCCCATGATTATCAAATAAAAATTCTAAATAACACAATGTTGACAACATTGTTATGCTCCAATCTGAAGGATTAGACCCACAACTTCTAAAACTATTATGAATGGGAAAAATAACAATACAAAATGATCAACAATAGAATCAAATTGACTTACAACAGCAGCTCACTCCCCAATACACAACACCCACAAATATTCACACAACTTCACTGGAAACTTGCAAGCAACACACACATACTGCACTACTGGAACAACATCCTTGAATCTCCTCCAAATTAGTTTTGTGATGGATGGATTAGTTTTCACTAATAATGGAGACCTACTAAAATCATCATGCATGGAAACTTCCTCCAAGAACACCAATCTACAGTTGTACATGACTGAAATTATTAAAATCAACAACATACAAATGATGTAACAACTGCAAAAATGGCAAACCTGTGTAATAATCATCAATGTGACTAATGTAGGATTGGTGGGCATCCATGAAAGGACTAAAAATTTCTCCACAAATATTTTTACACTTCTAAAATTCCATTTTTGTTTCTGATCATACAAGTCAAGTGGGTCTGAGAAGAACTTGAGACTATCTCCTGAATCTTTGTGCTTCATACTCTCAAACTTTATGTAGTTCCTCATTTGCATTATAACCACAACAAATCCCTTTCCTAAAGCATCATATCCTATAGATAATGCTTGTAATAAATCTAAAATTATAAGTACACGACATGAGATGTTTACCTTTTCAATCCCTTCCAATACTTCTTGTCTTGCATCCTCCTCTATGCCCCGAGCACTAGTGACTTGGCCCAAGTATGTGACATCATTCTTCCTCAAAATTTTCTGATGTAAATCAATTTCCAACTCTATGACATGTTCGAATATTTTGTCTAATGGTGATCCTGGGAACATGTTACTAAACACCATTCTTTGTAGATTTGGAAGCAATTGAATAACATAAAGTAGATTGTGTTTCTTACAAGAACTCAAGATTTCTCCATTACCATAGTCATATTGAAAGTGACATCCTATGGATCCTTGAATTTGACTCTTAGGCTGCAACCATAGAACCATGTGATCCTTCACATCATTTTCCTCATGCTCATGTATGATCAAATTGATATTTCCTGCATAGGTTGTTGATTTGAAAATTTTGGCAAGCTGAAATTTGACATCTATATCTAGCAAGATGTCCATTTCATGTGCATATCCTTTAATAGGGTCATCTTGGAACTCCTCCTCATAAACACATAGTGCAGAAAGTGTTAAGCACAAATACTCAATGCAACCCATAGTAAACTCTAAAACATACTAGAATCTTCTACCATAAATAGAGAACCCATTTCCTACAACTATCAACTTCATGTTCTCAATTTGAATGGAACCCCACCTTTGCATTAAGGAAGCCCAATCACCTTCCCCTAAAACATCATATCCTTCCACAAATAGATATGAGAAATATGAAATGAAAAAAAAAAGATATGAGTTGGTTACCCTCATTGGCTCATCAAATATTTCTTGCATTCCATTCTCTTTCATGTCTGAAGTTCCATTGATATGATCCAAGCATGATAAATTTGCAAACTTCTTGATGCTAGGAACAATGAGGCCATCTTTTAGAGCCTTATCCCTCTTGTAATCTACTACATACATCCAATGGTAGAAAACATGTATGAAGCTTGATCCTGAAAGTACCATGCCATGGTTAGTGATAAAATTGACAACATCAAATTGCCACTTTCTTTACTTACCACATTCCCATGATTAGCATCTCATTGTGCCTATCTCCATTTGAGCATTACCCAAATCTTTTCTTCAAGTGTGGTACTTGGATTGCACAAGTGATCCATAAAATGTGGATATTGATCCTTCATAATATGGTTAGAAAGCACAACAAACCCTATATGAATCCTCATAAACTTCCTTTCATTCCAAATAGAAGATATGGAGAACTCAATAGTGCCTCTAAATACATTAATCCTCAAGAGATTACCTGGATCCCATATGAAAACAAAATTTTGGACTTGACTCAAAGAGTCCTCATGCCCTATACTGCAAGTTGTATCCTTCCTCCTTATGCCATTCCTTTGATGATTTTCACGATGACAACAATTTTTTAGTGGCATAGAAGGAAACAAATCTGAAATATTTTCATACCTTGGGCTGCAAATAAAATGCTCATCCACCATTGTCAAAAGAGACATTGTTGACATATCCTCAACACTTCCGTCCAAGTGGCTCAACTTTTTTGTGCTAGGGCTGACCACAATGTTCTTCCCAAGTGTATATCCATCTATAATGGTATTTGGATCATTCCCAACATTAACATGCTCAACGTTCTCTTCAGTTAAAGATTTTGGCAAGATAGTCTGAAAATCTTCTTGATCCACCTTCTTTTCATCCTCTACTCTTGTAACTTCTAAATCTTTATCTTTGATTTCATTGATGTTTTCCTCACATATGTAATCATTAGAAATTAATAAATTATCCTCAATTACCCATGATTTTTTACCTTCAAAATTTGTAGTGGAATCAATGGTTTGTTCTGATTCTTTCTCTCCTTCATTTAAATCTCCAACATGCAAAGCTCCATCTTCTGCAACTTCTTGAAGATCTGATTCCATTTCTATTGGTTTCAAAGTTCTCTTTTCTTCCTCTCTATACTTGATGTAGTACCTATCAAATGATTCTGTAGCTTTGGTAGCTTCATGTTCACCTTGGTATTCCTCCAAAATTTTGATAATCTCTTCTTCTTGGGTGATAGTTCTTCCTGTTCACTCTGTATATTTTTGAAATGGTGTGGCTGCCTTTAAATCTTTGGAATGACTCTGGTATTCTTCATACCATTTTGATATTGTCTTTGTATCACTAATATTTTTCTGTAACCACATTTGCTCCACAATGTTAGCCAATTTATTAACAACATCAACCATTTTATCACCTGGGTCTCCCTCATTCTTTTGACTTTCTTCATCCATGATTTTCTCTTCTTCAATACCCTATAGACTGGAAAGATCTTTGCTTTGATGCCATTGAGATTTTTACTTTACATCGGATCTAAAAATGAATTTATTTAACACCACCAAAAAATACCATAATTTCACCAAGACTAGCAAGCTAGTCATACACAAAACAACACCAAACTAACACAATTTTCCCATAACTTATGAAATTGATTTTCTTGAATTTTAATCTGATTTTCTCATCCTCTGGACTATGATAATAGTCACAAAAGCTACAACAACTAAATTTGCAAATCTGGAGTCAATACAACTAAACCCACAAAAATTGCCGCATACCAAATGAAGCCAACATAACTAGAAACACCATAGAATGTTTTTTATTTATTTTTATGATGCAATTAATGTGTATACAGGTGTGATATACTGAAGAATACAACAACAAACTATATAAGTTCATACAACAAATTTTATGGAAAACCCACAAAAATTAATAACACTGAATAACACCAAAAGTCACTGCAAATCCCACATACTAAATTTATTTTAGATTTTCTATCATAGACACCTGAGAACAGGTCTAATACACCATGAAAATGCTACAACAAACTTCTAGAAAAATACCCATAATACCAAACTATAACTACACAAATATTGAATTACACAGTGTGTATTTCAACACAGAGAATCTTCACATGCAACACTTCTGAGACTAAACCAACAATACCCAGCTCACCAAATCTGGTCCAAACCTCAAGAATGAATAAAATACACCTTCTACACCAACATGCAATGACATGCAAAACCTACAACAACACAAATGCTCCACAAACACCAAAATCTACTCTTGCACACAAAACGCTGAAAACTGCCAAACTATCCAAATTCCTTTAGTCTAAATGCAAGCTCTAGATGAGATTGCCTCCTATGAGAAAAGGGTTTTTGTCCTCTATCCACTTGATGCTCATGGGTTTCTGTCCACAAGCCTCTACTCCAATGGGATTTTGTCCATTGAATTGCAAATATGCATGTATTGAAAATATGAAATATGACAACAACCTTCAAAATGAGATGTTTTACCAATTTTATATTCTCCGTGCTTGGAAATGGATGCCCAAAAATCCAACGCCTTCTACGAGCCCATAAATATTTAATTTAATATTCAATTATCCAAAATAATATAAATTACATTTGGACAATATTAAATATTAAACCAATTAATTTCCCCAATGTTGTCCAATTAACCCACGGGAAATTATTTCAAGGATTTCCATGTTCCACTTATGTTTTTAATTAGTTCAGCTAGAAAAGAAGGTCCAGAACCCTATACAAAATAGCTCCCGTGGCTACAAGCCATTAATAATTTAATATTTATTTGTTCAAAAGATAAATATTTCACCAGGACAATATAAATATTAAATAAATAATTTTTTTTTTAATGTATTTAGCAACCCTTGACTTATTATTTCTGGATAGTGGAAACTTTCTATTTTTAGTAAGTGCTATTTTTGGAAAAAGGGACATGAAAATGAAGGCATTAGAGGTGTTATCTATTGCAGATCACACCATTATTCAAAAGGATGGGGTGGGATTGGCTAGAGTGGCATGGATACCTATTGTCTACCCTTTGTCTTGGCTATGTTGTGACATCCTGACTTATTGGGATGTTGATCAAAACATGTTCTAATTCTCATCAATTTCTGGAGAGTGAATGATCACTCTTTGTGAAATTTATTGAATCCTTGGGGTTCCCATTAAAGGGGAACCACTTACATTGCCTAAGAGGGAAACTAGGTTGGGTAGCTATGATGGGAGAGACTCAACTTGGATATAGATTCAGTATTCAACTCACTTTAGTTCCTAGACTTGTCACTCTACCCCTAGAGAAGGTCAAGATTGGTTTGATTTCTACTTGCTTGTTAGGAGGCAAGAAGGTCCCAATCCTTATGTGGTGTTGGGCACCAATCATTTAGCAACTTGAGCGAGGGACCATTTTCACTTGAGGTATTGACATTCTTGCATTGGTTTACCAAGACTTGTATCACATTTCACGATGAGGGGCCCTCATTTTTAGCCACCATTCATTGGTTATGTCATGGATTCTTGAGCACAATGTACCACTTTAGAGAGATATGCTCTATTTAGACTTGAGACTACCAAGATCCATGAGGTGGGGTCAACTTGGTCATTTTAACACTTCTACATAAGTAGTGGTTGCTTTAATAGATGTAGACTTCATTTCAAACCCCTATAGCGAGATGGAGGGGTTATGGCCAATAAATAGAGTTATGCTATCTTACTACAGAGAGGTCAACCACTTGATAGACATGAATGATTTGATCGAGACACACCCTATTACATGATTACTCTAGCAGTTGGGAGATGAATTTCAGAAGGAGTTGCCCCTAGTGCCCCATGCTATACAGGTATGTTTAAGAGGTGACTAAGGCATGTGGAGCACTTTTATGGGTGTCACTTATTCCTAAAGTTTTGATTACATGTGTGATATGGGAAAATAAGTCTAGACTAATCAAATGTATTAACCAAGATCAAGATTTCTCCATGCCACATTGGAACACAAGCTGATGAAGAATTTTATATTTGACTACTCTCCTCAAGGGAGAGCCAAATTGTTTAGGATCTGTTCCTTTGTTGCAAAGAAGGAAGATCGACGACTGATGATTAAGCATACTATGTAATGTGAAGATCTAAATGGAAAACTACGAAAAACAACTAATTACTGTTATAGATTGCATAAAATAGGAGTAGAGCAGAGATGTACAAATTAGAGGGAACCTAATGTTGGAAACTAGGATAGAATTGGTAGGACACTAGTGCATAGCACTAGGGTCTCTGTGGTTTGGTTTGAATTTTTGTCTAGTGATATATGTGCCTCTTACTTCCGTCTTTCTGTCATCTTCATTGTTTGAAACTTCATCTTTAGATTTGCACATAAGAAAGAGGGAAAATGGTTGTGTTGTATAGGGGCTTGCCTTAATCAAACCCCATGATGGTGTTCCCACCTCCACAATAGCAAGTGATGATGGTATAGAGTGTGTGTTCGCGATGAATAGAGGAAAAACAAGTAATAAAGATTGTTGTAATTGAAATAGTTTTACTTCAGCATGAATCCCTAGTTAGATTGATGTCACACCACAATCACATACATAGAGTTAATGGAAGATGAAGAAGCTTCATCAAATACTTGTAAAAGGGTTAGTGACAATAATAATCACAAATAGAGAGCTTTAGTAAGTTAGAGGTTCGTTGTAGCAGAATTCACAAGATCATATCATGTCGCATTATCAAGATGCTGTATAGATTTCTTAGCTTCCCAAATGAGGGGAAAATACTTTTTTATATATGAATCAAATATCCTTTCGAAGAGTCATTTCATTTGAGGTCGACAAGAGAGATGCATTGTTCAATGCACAAGGCTAAAAATTAAATTTAAACTTTATGTGGCCAATAGGTAGGACCCTAGTGCTAGGTGTTAGTGTCTAGGCCTAATATATCCCTAGAATGTTAGTTGTTAAGGGTTTTAACACATTTTATTATGTAAGCAAAAAAATAATCATATTACAAACAAAGTTAATCATGTACGCAAAACAAAGGGCCAAGTCTAGTGTGAAATTTTGAGTGGCAACAATTTATGACACTACATTTAGCCCCCACTTCAGTGAGCATATGAAGTTGCATTCATACTCACACTAAAGTATAGAGAGACAAGATGCTAAAGATGTAGAATGTTTCTAAGTTGAGAGATGCGATAGCCACCAAACTTAGTATTCAACCAACTTATAATGTTAGGATAAAGAAGTTGCACACACACAAGACACACGACACAAATCCAATCAAACATGAAGCATACAAGGAGAATACACGGAACAAACATAGATAGAACACAGAGTAAATAAGGAGAATACATAGAGCATACATGAAGCATACACACATAATACATGGAAAAAAAAAAACATAAACGAGACATACAAGTAGACAAGGGAGTAATCAATATGATAGAAAATGAATACATGACTCTAGCGCTAGCTTGCTTTGTCGCTAGGGGTCATGTAGATCCAAATATGCTCATGGATCACGGGCTAGAAAGCTACATTATGCTAGGTGACCATGAGTGCAATAAGGTCATATGAATCACATAGGCTAGCAAGTTGTGTTATGTTAGGTGGTTTATAGACTACATGGATCACAGGCTAGCAAGCTACATTATGCTAGGTGACCATGTGTTGTTAACGCTTCAGGGAGTGCCTCAAGAACATCACAAGATAGTAAGATCCACACATTTACTAGGTGAGATCCATGTCAACAAGTAACAAATGAAAACATCACATTCTAGTAAAATTTGTTGTTTACTAGGTGAGTTTCATGTCAATAATATCATAAATTATAGGCCAAGAAAAACATGTTTGTTAGGTAATTCTGGTAAAGTGCTAGAAGAGGTGATCTATAAGTGTGTTGTGATAGAAAAACATCCACGTGTATGTGAACAAAGTGAAGTGCATAGTAGAGTGTATGTCCCCACCTTAAAGTAATTGCTAACACCAGCAGGGAGCAATTGCCTTTAAGGTAGAAAAAGTGATATGTAAAACAAGCATGAGAGCTTTCTAGAAGTGCATGCCCAAATGATATGTGTCCAAAAGCTATGTTGTGACAAAGGGTTACCCCCAAGATGGGAAAACCAAGATGATGTCACAGGCATGATACACAATGGATTGTGTAATCATGGCATGATGCCAAGCATTATAACAAGGTGCCATATGAAATAAGCAATATCATACAATAGCACAGAGGTAGCTACTTGACTAGAGTCAGTATATGAATGGTTGTATAAAAGGGACAATCATTTTTGGAACTATCATCATCCTCCAGTTAGAAGAACTACAAAAATGGAGGAAGTAATATCAAATGAAAGAAAAAATTAAAATTAAAATTTTGGGTCAACATGGAAGGATGCTAGATCATCCAACACTCTGAATCATCCCCAAAAGGCATAAAATTGCATTTATGACAAATAGAAGAATTGAGATACAAAGAGAGGAATGTCACAATAGATTTGTTCCCCTTATATCCTTGTGCCAATAGGAGAGTCAAGGGTCATCCAAAGAGAACTAAAAAACAAAATACACACTAATCAACACATACGGTGATAACATTACATACAAGCATAACACAAATATAACACATGAGATGAAGGTACTACCTTCGCGAGTCAGACTATAGAAAATTGTCTGCCTCCCAATCTTGCTCATCATATAGGGATAGAGGAAAATATGCTAGAGGGACTATAGCAGGTGCGGTACACGGTGCGACACCTAGTTCATAATGTGTGGAATTAATCAATGGGGAGGGATCCTCACGCATGCCCCTAGAGGCCAAGTCCATCAATTGTGTGAAGATCAAGGACAATTGTACAACATTTTCTAATGGTTCAGAGGTGTCTTCTGAATCACTATCAGAATATATCACTATGGGTGATATGAGAGTGCTAATTGTGGTGTTGCGAGAACTATCAATCACAAGAGGAGAAGAAGCTCCAAGAGGTGGTTGTGGTTTAGGAATTTGGATTGATTGGTGGGGTATAAGTCTCATGCTTACGCTTTAGGCGTGGAATGTATGTGTCAATGGAATGCTAGAATGGAACTATCTACAATGGATCACCATGTGAAACAACTCTAACATTGGGTAGGTTCATTTGAAGGCTCAACAAATGGTGGAGTATTTGGAATGGAAGAGAGGATAGGACTCTATGTAGAGGGATCTAGGAATACTTGGACCACAAAAATGGTCTTTTTAGCCTACTCGATCACCAAAGAGATTGGTAATGATGGGTCAAGGGCGGGTTGTGAGGAAAAAGGATGGGGAGGAAGGTTCTACTTTTCTACTGTGAGCCGACGAGCATGATGTCGTCTCCTACATTTTTTTGCATTTTGATTTCATCATGTATGTTTCGAAGCATATTCAAGAGGAACCTTAGTGTTTCCTAACATGGATTTCTTTTCTTCTTCTAATCGAGGAGCAAGAGGAGGAACGAATGAAACCATCAGAGGTTGGGAGACAATAGGGGGATGGTTTCTCAAGGTGGGTTGTCATTCTCTCACAAATTATGGAATAGGTGAGAGTACTACATGAGATTCACAGACGATCAAGAAACCACTGGAAAAAGCTCCCATGCAACATATTGATTTCCTTTAGACTCCAAAGAGGTAGGAGGAACAAAAGTAATCCCCGAAGCACAGGGAGGTCTAGGCTGTGCAGGGCATTTTCCTTGTGGTCTTGGGTAGGATGGCCAAGTTGGAACCTCAACATAGATACCAGACACTTAGGGTCGGGGGAGGACTCTCAATTCAAGTTGTGGTTCGTCCTCTGCCTGCAAAATGGGGGGAACTACTGTCACATTTGTAGAAGGTCGAGGGACCTCAAGGGTAGAAGCCAAGATAGCATGAGAGGAAGTGTCGACTGACAATTGAGAAATTTGACTTGCTTTGAATTTTTGATAAGAGAGAAACATAGCGTCATTGCAAGGCCAAATGGGCTCAACAGGTTATGGCCAAAAGTAATCAAATGAAAAGTTCCCATTGAGGGATAAAGGATGGAACCCACTATGATATACAATATGCACTTGTCCCTCAAATGGAAATTATATACACTTATGGATTATGGAGGGGACTACCCTCATAGAAGCAAGCCATGGATGACCCAACTTCACACGAAATTGGTCTGAGGTTGGAATAATGGCAAAAGAGACATTCATGACTTTTGGTTTGACCTGGACATAAGGGGTCAAGGAGCCAAGAGTAGGACAAGTGGAGCCATCATGTGCTCTAATTGAGATTTTTGATTACTTGTACTTGTCTCAATACAGCTCATGCACATAGAGGAATTCCTCTGTAACTACATTTGACAGGCATACAAGATCAATGAGTACTCCCCTTGTGGGGTTGTCATTAATCTTGGTGGTAATGTAGAGAGGACCATTGGGTGCACAAAAAGAGGCATCATGGTGGGTAAAGGAGATAGCTGGCTCAGGTTTAGCTTTCTCTTGTCAAGGGCAAGCATCCACCATGGAAACTAGTTTTTTTTAGGCTTTTGTCTTGGTGATCAGAAGTTATTGAAGTAGGCACACTATTGACAGATGGTTCCAAAATATTAGTTGAATGGTGGGGAAGCGGATTTGTGTAAATTTGCAAGTTTTGATTTGGTGGAGCTATAGATTTATTCCCTTTGTCATTCTCAAACTACTTGAATAACATTAGAGTCAATGAGGTCTTTTACTTTATGCTTGAGACACATGCATCACTTGGTGTTATGTCTGGGTGTTTGGTGATATTGACAAAAGGCCCTCAGGTCGTACAAAGGAGATAACGGTTTAGACTTGTCAACAGGATGAATAGGAGGAAGCTGAATGAGGTTATTGTTAAGAAGTTGCAACAATATGGAATGAAGAGATTCATAAAGCTGAGAGAATTATTGATTCTTTTGTTTAAACTTATAGGGGGTCATAGCAGGAGGTGTGGTCACCGCAACTTGTGCTTGGATTTTGTTTGAAGAATGAGAGTTAATTTTGATAAAGTATTTGTTTTTCTTCTTGAATGTTTGATAATGTGGAATAGAAGCCTCAAACTGGCCAATGGGAGATGATGAGGAAGATCCCTCATACTGGCTAACCCATAGTTGTTAATCACAAAGGAATGTGCAAATATGCATAAATGAAGGATATCACATTAATAGTATCTTTTCATAGATTTGTAGTTTCAGATTTCCAATAAAAACCCATTGCACATCAACATCTAGAAGATAATATGATATTTGAGAGAAGAGGGCTTGGTAATGCCCAATGAAGTTAGTCACTTTCTCTTTCACTCCTTGCTTACAATGAACCAAATCAATAAATATGACTTGAGGTCCAATATTGGATTGAAAGTGTTGGAGAAATTGATTGATGAGTTGTTGAAAAGAGTCAATTGAGTTGTCAAGTAGTGAACAAAACCAATCCAAGGCTGTGTCTTTTAATGACCGAGGAAAGAGCTTAGCTAAGATAGAATCTTTGAAAAGAAAGTCACTGTACAATGTGGTAAATGCTGGCACATGGTTACTAGGGTCTCATTTTCTAGTGTACTTCTCAAAATGTGGTGCTTCAAGTTTTTCTGGCATTGGAGTTTTTAGGATAGTGAGTGATAATGGGACATGAGTGTAGTAGGATGGGATGGTAGGTTAGGATTGACCTTGATTTATGGTTACTAATTGTTGTTGTAGGGAATTGACATTTGTAAGAGTTAGTTTATGATAGGATTGGAAGGTGGAGTGACTTGTGAATGGCTAGAATATGAAGGAGCAGAGCTAACAAGAGGTTGAGAAAAAATGTGATTGGCATTTTGGTAAGTGAACTGTGGATGAGACTAGCTAAGAACATGTTGGGAAACATTTGGATTAGCATTTTTATAGGTAAATTGTAGGTTAGAGGAAGGTGGGACAAAGCTATATTGGTGTATAGGATTCCCACTTGTTATCCTATAACTAGTGTTAGCACTGTTACCAGATTGTGCAACGGTGGTGACAATAGAAGAAGTGAATGTTGAAATAGAAGACATTGACATGGGTATCGATACCTATGTCCCCATTTGGTTTTGAAAGGACATGTTGTTGAGGATTTCTACGCAACTAGTTGATAACATAATGTTGTTGTCCACTAAGTGAGCTAGACTACATAGAACTTCCACACCTTAAGGATCACCAGTTAACAATCTTCTAAGATTTTATGAGAGGGAAAGCTTCCCTAGCCACATGTTCCATGCCTAAGACCTTTTAGAAGCTAGCTAGCTCACTATCTAGATTTTGAATTCAAACATCAAGGACATGGGCTACAGAGTTCTCAAGAGAATCAAGAGAAGGTTGTGTCTCGGAGATCATCGACAAGGTAGGAATATGATCTAAAGATGGTCGCATTCTAGAACTTCCTAGGATGAATAAGTTAGGGAACTCAAGTTTTGATGTTGAAACACCAGAGTTATTTAAAGTATGGGAACCCATTAGAATTCAATAACTTCTTCTTACAAGATGTTCTTATTCAGAGCACCGAGTCATGAAACTCATAAAGCAACTATAAATTTTAGGACACTCATATGCTCCTAGGAAGTGATAGAGAAGAAAGAGTGATGACAAGATGAATATGTTGATTAAGGCATAGAAGAATGAGAAAATTTTGTTTATGTTTTTGTTTTCAAAAAGGAAATGTTTTAGGTGTTATTGTTTTCTAAACTAAACACATGAAATAGAAGAATATATGCAATACAATTGTCTAATCAATTAATCAACTAATCAAACACAACAATGAGATCTATAAGTACAAGTATAAGATAAGTTGCGTTCACCAAAATGTGGTATGGGAAAAGAAGTCTAGACTAATCAAATGAATTAACCTAGATCAAGCTTTCTCCATGCCACATTGGAACACAAGTCGATGAAGACTTTTATGTTTGACTATAGTCCTCAAGGGAGAGCTAAATTGTCCAATCTCTATTCCTTTGTTGTAAAGAAGAAAGATTTATGACTAATGATGAACTATACTATGCAATGTGAAGGTCTAAATTATAAATTGAGCAAAACAACTGATTACTATTACAGATTACAGAAAATAGGAGCAGAGCAGAGGTGTGCAGATTAGAGGGAACTTGATAATGGAAACTGGGGAAGAGTTGGTAGGACACTAGTGCATAGTGCTAGGGTCTTTGTGGTTTGGTCTAAATTTCTATCCAATGATATCTGTGCCTGTTACTTCCATCTTTTTGTCACCTTTTCTCTTTGACATATTATCTTTAGATCTGCACACAAGAAAGAGGGAAAATGGCTATGTTGTATAGGGGCTTACCTCAGTCAAACCCCATGATGGTGTTCCCACCTCCACAAAAACAAATGATGATGGTATAGAGTGCATGTTTGCAATGAACAGAGGCAAAACAAGTAATAAAGATTGTTGTAATTGAAATAGTTTTACCTTAGCATGAAACCCTAGTTGGAATGATGTTGCAATACAATCATATACATAGAGTCACTGGAAGATGAAGAAGCTTCATCAAATACTTGCAAAAGGGTTAGTGCCAATAATAATCACAAGTACAAAGGTTTAGTAAGTCAGAGGTTCACTGTAGCAGAATTCACACAACCATATCATGTTGCATTGTCAAGATATTGTAAAGATTTCTTAGCTTCCCAAATGAGGGAAAAAGACTTGTTTATATATGAATCAAACATTCTTTCAAAGATTCATTTCATTTGAGGTGGACAAGAGAGATGCATCATTCAATGTATAAGGCTGACAATTAAATTTAAACTTTTCAGGGCCAACAGGCAGGGCCCTAGTGCTAGGCACTAGTGTTCAAGCCTAATCTATCCTTGGAATGTCAGTTGTGAAGGGTTTTAACACATTTTCTTATGCAAGCAACAAAACAGTCATATTACAAATAGAGTTAATCATTTATGCAAAACAAAGGGTTAAGTCTAGTGTGAAATTGTGAGTGGCGACAATTTACGACACTATAACATGACCATTCTAAGGGCCAGACTTAAGGCAACAAAGACCTTGTCAATCTCAAAGACTTATTGTCATGGAGGATGAGGATACCAAAAAGGATTATGACCTTGAGGAGGAGAGATGAGATATAATTATATGGATATTTCTTAGCTCTAGAGGATGAGAAGGTAGCGCCAGTGTGGGTTGCACCTATACATCAAGTGGTTCCACTTGTAGAGCTAATAGAGGAGGAAATGAGGATAGTTGATCCCTCATGGAAGCCTAGAGATCCTCATGAGTACTATTCTAATCCACTCCTTTCTTTCTTTGCTTTCTCATCTAAGAATGATTATGATCTAACATTGGACTAACACTTTTCTTGTTTTCACTTTGACATAGGCATTGCTAATGGATGGAGGGACCTTTTTAGAAATGCTTCTTTAGATATCTTGGTCTATACTAGTGGACAAGCCAAAGAGGTACTTTTGATTAACATTGGGATGCCTACACTAGTAGGTCAACATACAAATGTTCTCACTCATATTTATCATGTTGGCTAGGATATCACATCTTAAAGGA
This sequence comes from Cunninghamia lanceolata, assembly GCA_027924645.1. Taxonomy (NCBI): domain Eukaryota; kingdom Viridiplantae; phylum Streptophyta; class Pinopsida; order Cupressales; family Cupressaceae; genus Cunninghamia; species Cunninghamia lanceolata. The sequence continues at coordinate 6,183,426 of BSBN01000907.1, read as the reverse complement.
CTAGAGTTATTGCATTGGAGACCAAGGTTTCTTTGTTGAGAGGTGGCTAGATTTGGAGTCCATAGATGGACCTCTACTTCACGAGTTTAGACACCAGGACCATCACATTCATGGATTCACAACCACATCCCCTCATAAAGGCATACTCAAAGGACTCCTAGAATTTTAGATGTGGTGGATAGTAGGAGGAGACCATAGACCAAGAGCCATGGGGGCTCAATGGGTCAAAGTCATCCTTGAGGTTTTTGAGAGACTTTGTTTTTATTGTAGAGTTTTCTACTTGTCCCCTTGCATGGGGAAGTTTACACACTTGAGATTATAATTTTTTATTTCTAGAATTGGTTGATGGAGTGACTTGTACTTAGACATTATTATGTCCATACTATTGTAACTTTGATTGGTTGGGATCTATATTTGGCTATAGTTGGCATCTTGTACTTTGCTTTGTCTCTTGTGCATATGGTTGGTTGTACAACTTATGTTCTAAAACCATTGATGCCCTGTGATTACATATGGACAGTAATGTAGTATACTTTTCTATCTTTTTATTTATATTATGAATGCCATGAATTATGACATCGATTATTTCTTATTTTTTAATATGGAACAAACAATGTGATTTCTCTTTAGTAAGATTTCAACTTAGGGGATTGTGGGTTGACTTAGTATAGGATGACCTACTAAACTTTTGAGATAGGATTTGTTATGGAATCAAATGGGAATATAGAAGGTAATGGAATAGATTTTAGATTAAGCTTCACTAAGGCTAAATATTGATCCTTATCTAGAGACCAACCACTTAGACTAGTTTTCAATGCAAACAAGCAACAAATTTATGGGTACCCAATAGACTTAGATCTGAAGATGGTCAACAAGTTAGACCTAGGGTAAAGGAAAGGTTCCTCATCAAAAGATCACCCTAGAAAGTAAGTTAGGCTCTTAGTTACCTAGTTTTTTTTGGTGTGTCTTAGGTTATAACTCATTCTTTTAGAATGCCATCTGCATAGCTTCAACTTTTTGAGTCTTTGCTTGTGAGTATGAACATTTGAACAATTATTTGATATATTTTATAATATTTTTTTGACCTTTTTGACATCACCCCCATAGAATAACCCCATGCAACGAGTAAGATGCAAGGGCTCATCACTAAAGATTAGACTAGGTGAGTGTAGGCATGCTATTTTATTTTGTAGAATTAGAGTTTTGAACTCCTTAACCTAACCCTATGCTACTAGGAAGAAGTGAGGTATAACCACTAAAGGTTAGGCAAGGTGGGTAAAGAACTAGGAATTCCTAAAATAATAACCAAATCCTAAGCCTTATCTCTTGCTAAGGAGGATCGGGGGAGGTCTACTTATTAGCTTCTATTAGGTACCTATAGGTTTTAAAACTTACTTTGTTTAGGCTTGACTAGATGGTGGTTAAGATTAGGATTAGTATAAAGCTTAAAGTTTGACTTTATTTAAAATTAGTGTGTGCAAATAGTAAAGGATAATGATGATTTTGGAGATCTCTAAGGCTTAGAAAGGACAACCTGTACTAGGTAACCTTGAATTATTTGTTTTTTCTTAGATTTTTAGATATAGTATTTCTTCAAATGAAAGGCATTAACCAGTTCACCAAATTCTCCGCCTTCCATGGTGCACAAGAGATAAGCTCAATTACAAACATCTTCTTTAATTATGTATGGTTCCATCTAATTCAATCTCAATTTATAGCCTTCATTGAATTTTTTGTCAATTAGATTGTCAATTCTAAGTACAAGGTCTCTAAATTTGAATGGTCTTGGGATGACCATCTTATTATATTTATTTCTCACTCTTGTGAGGTAGGAATCATGTATTTGTACCACTCTTAACCTTCTTTCATCATCCAAAAGTCTTTGTAAGGATACTCAAAGACTTGGTGTAAAGATATGAATAAACTCAATCAGGAGCTATGTGTACTCACATATTTCATCATCTAATAATTTAGCTCTTGTTTTCATAATTTTATATTCTTCTAGAGTTAAAATGTGTTTTTCAATAGTTTCATAAATTGAAAATGGGTGGCCTTGTTTGAACATTTGAGGGGCAACTAGTATTAGTCCTTGAACAATTTTTGATGACTCTCCCAATTCTTGTGTGGCTTCTAGTTCTTCTTTTTCCTTAGTAGTAATTTCAACCACATGGATGGTCATATATGGCTTGATGGGCATGACTACTAGGTTGAATGGAGCCTAAAATTTTATTGACTAGGTTCAAAGGGGAATTCTCAGTATCATCCCTTCCCTTGTATATTTTGAAGTCTTAGCAATGTTTGCAATTTGTTTTGATGTCTCTCCTTTTTCAAAAAAATGATTTTCAAGTCATTGCCGGTTTTGGCTAAATATTCCTTCTTTTTGGCTTGCTTGATTTTGTAAATGCTAAAAGGATTAGGGCCCCCTTTAATAATGTGGATTTGGTATATGTGGAGGAAATGTATCTCTTGAAATAATGTGGAGGAATCGACCCTCATCCTATGAATCTAAGGTCTTCCCAATATCATTTTGTAAGTGGTTTCTTGTCACGTCTCGTTTTTACGAACAATATTATTATTCCAGATTAGTGAACATTTACCATGATTGTTTTACTTCAATTAAGTTACACATGTGTAAAGGTAATTATCATGTTCAGATATATTTACATAAATTAGAAAGTTGATTTAAATATTAAATATTATTGGTATGATTATGATGTTTTGCTTCGGCTATATTTTTGAGATACTAACCTATTGACGTCGAGATTGAGTGCAATTGGATGCAGATACTCGTCGAAGATGAGAGCATGGCTGAGGTAGAAATGTTCTAGCCACTTGGCAAGAACTAATGGAAGGGTTACCCTGATGCAATCACACACACCACGTAGTTGCATATGCATTATTGAATGGCTTTGATTGCATTAATGAGTGATTTCTAATTGTTTCAAATGCATGATGTGATTATTTTGACTTAATATCTTTTTAAAAATATATTTGTATTATGTGTAATTAAATAAATAATAAAATATTGTTATTATGGATGCTTGGAAGACAATATGTCTTTAAAATAAATAAATAGATTAAATTATTTATAAGTTGTGCAAATTGTAATGCAATTCTTTTTGTGATTATTTAAATAGTTGTGTTTAAAATAAAATAGTTTAATAATATTATAAATAGCAATATTATAATTAGAAAAAGAATGAATGAATTAAGATATAACTTTCTATCATTCATGCATCAGTAATATGAAAAAGATAATATTTTATTGTAAAATAGCATTATTTCCTTAAATTCCATTGGGCAATGAAGCATGCAAACAGAAATTGAACTTCAGTTAGAAACCTAAATTTTGGATTGCTGAAAAATATAGACTTTAGTTCCAAAACCTAAAAGAGGGTCGCCAAAAATTAAATTGGGGTTTTTTTCTTTGGAAAAAAAAAAGAAGGCGTTTGGAAAGCTAGTCTGGAACAACAATTGAAAAATAGTGATAACTTTCTCATATCAAAACAAAATTTGAAACTAAAAAATATTCCGAAAAGCTGGAGAAGAGAAGAACAAAACCCAGAAATCCTTTAAAAAAATTCATAGTTTTGGTTAAGTGTTTTTACAGAGGAATATGACGTGTTCGGATGGGGCAGCGAATGGAACAAAACGTGAGCAACCAAGACAGAATCGCCATCTTCTTTCAGGAATAAACTTTGGGTATTTTTCTTATGCTTACATTGATTAATAGATCATTGTTAAATGACTGATAAAATGATTCAACTCGCATTTCTTCTCTGTATGATGGCTAAGATCAAACTTAGACAAAAATTGTAGATTTCTGTAGCATGATCTTGTGACTGTATTTTATTATCATGCTGGCCGAAATGAGAGAAAAACTAAGTAAATTGACCTCCTCTTTGTTGGCTAAAAACGAACCTCTTGAAATAAGCTTTCTGTTGTTTTGGTAAACTTATCTTATGACTGCATTTTGCATTTATGCATTAGCTAAGATAACAGTAGACAAAAAAATGACATCTGTATGATTGAATAGTAGACTTCCGAAGTTAGACAACAATAATGTTCCTTTGGATAGATAAAAATAAATGACAACAAAATTGTTAAACAGAATAAACAACATATTGGCAAAATCAAGTCGATAGATTAAAAGTCTTATTCTTTAGCATGCAGTTCAAATGAATTACTTGTTCCTATTCGTTGTTTTAGTTTTTGTAGCAGTTCCTATCGCCATAGTGACAGAAAGTTTGTTTGAAGTGTTATTATGTTAAATTAACTTCCTGTCGCAGAAGTGACATGAAGACTGTTTTAATTATTTAAAGGTGTTTTAGAAACCTTCTATCACATAAATGACAGGAAGGCAGAATTGTGAATTAAATTGATTATTATTGAAAGAAGTGAATGACTAAATTAGTGGATTTCTTCATAGCTTATATTTCCTGATTGATGTTTTGTTAAAAGGAATTTGAAGTGATTTATAGGGAAACATTGATTATTCTATTCTATTATTTATTTACTTGATCTGGAGGAAAGATAGAAATAAAAGTTGACACAAGTATGTATGAAACCTTATTGTATGAGTGTGGAGTAGTCAAACACCATCATTTTATTTTATTGCTTGGATTATGAAACAGTATTTGGTTGTGAAGTAAATCATTAGTTTCAACAATTTATTTAAACCATGGAAATATGATTGAGAATATAATCAGATTATTGCTTTTAAAAAGGATTCATTGTGATCTTCATTTCTGCTTGATCGAAAAGTGTTCTTTCTTTATTAATGCTGGAAAGGGATTAGAGGTGGTCATAAGTGATTTTTGATTTATTTCTTTTATTTTATTCCTTTATTGCTTCTTTGGGAAAGAGGTACATAATAATGTATTGGGTTGCTTTCTAGTCTTGGATGCCAATGTGGATATATCAGAGATGGTTTTTCCTCTTTTTGGGAATTGACCAGGCTACTTGCAATGATTAGATCTAATTGGAATGCCATTGAAAAAAAATGTTTAATTGCTAGAACATTATATATATATATGCCACATGTCTATTGTGAGATAATTTGCTTTTCATTATTAGAATTGCACTTTTAGACATCAGGATTGCATTAGGTATTCCCTCCTGCAGTTGTTATCGGGTAGCTAGACATTTCGTGCAGGGCTAGGTTTCCTTCATGTCATGAAGGGATCCAGGGAAGTGTAAATACTTCATGGTTGGGTGGAAAAGCACCTAAGCCATGTTCTCGTCTCTCAGGTTAGGTGGTGGACCACTTGGTTCGTGTAGCTGGAGAGTGTTGATCTGTTATTCATTGATGTACTTGTTATTGTTCCTATTTGGATGTATTATGGCATGTTGCCAAAGGATTTATGTATATTGATTCTTAGTGCATATTACTTGGATTTAGCTCATGAATATGTAATATTTAAAGACTTATTTGTTTTATATCAATGAGATTTTCTTTGTGAAGATTTATTGACTCTTGATTCTTCTTGATGAAGTTATTGTTCTTTATTTAATGTTGTAATTAAGTGGATTATATACATCATTTTGCTTTTGTTTCTTGTGATGTTGTATTTAAGTGAATTATTACTTCATTTTACTTTGTTTTACTTTTTAGAAGGATTTGAGGGCTTTTACATTTCTTGATTTATTGATGTCATCATGGTAGGAGGGTCTAATGAAGGACTATTTGACCATGAAACCAACTTAGAATGCAAACACATAAAAAAATAAACCCAATAAGATTGATGCAAGTATACCTTGGGAAGACTCTCAAAGAGGGAAAAACCTAGCCTCCAAAAGATTTCAAATATTATTATTAATTCTCAAAAATGTTACAATAAGCTACAACAACATATAAGCTAGGTTGCAACCCAATGACAACTAAAACATATAATTTCCTTATCTCCAAACTCCATCCTAAACCTTGATACTCACGCTTATGCTCAGACCTCCAATTTCCATTAGAAAAATGCTCTCCTACTTCCTCGATGATCCCAAATGATCGTGCCAACCCATATATATATATCCAACCTCCTTAATGATCTATGTTAGCTACAAGGTGGTGCAAAGTTCAACACTCCCTAAAATGTGTAGTCAATAAGTGTAACACTAATATCCAAACAAAAAAATGTTTTCCCTCATGGGTCTAATAAGTCTTCACATGTCTTCCTTCATTATCACAAACTTCAAATTCTTTGGTGCCAAAAGAAACTCTACAACTATGATAGTCTACCAATCTGATACAAGTTCACAAACCCAAACAATTCATTACATAAATATAATTCTCCTCAAACATGGAGATGATTTCCATGTAATCCTCTGGAACATTATACGAAAACCGCAAGACTCAAATGCAAAATGCAGCATAATGTGATTAGTTGTACAACTTACTAGTGAATAAAAACTAAATATTAACAAACCAAGTGAATATAGGTAATGCAGGACTGCCTTATTTCCCTCAAGGATTCTCCTACATCATTTATCATAAAAATTTTTATAGGTAAGGTTTTGGGACCCACACTAATAGGAAGACTAATTTTACCAATGGTTTAAATATTGAGATTCTCATGAATTCTGAGGGTGCTAGTGTCATGAGTAATGTAAATTTTTTTATAACCCATCCTTTGGAGGAGAGAAGGAGGGACTATATTGACTACAAACTAATAGTTGATCATGACATTCTTAATAGGATAATCATGAACTTAGATTTATAGGTAAAGGGGGAGGTCAACTTGTTTAGCGATGTCATCATCTGAGGGTAGCTTCTCAAGATCAAATGTGAGGAGATTGTGTTTTCCTTGTGAAGGAATTTGAACAAGATGTCCTAAATCTAGGGAATTAAGAAAATCTCCTTTTATGTGCAAGAGAAAATTTAGGAGATCCATTATTTGTGAAAAATATGAATCATTTGTGATGAGACTTGGATTTCTTGGTTCATGAGTGACATAGAATCTGGATCTCTATCTAACTCTACATGACTTAGCATGTTTTGATAAAAAATGAGTTGGTAACTTTGTTGCTAGTTATTTGATTTATGTTCTTTGTTCTCTTGAGATAGAAGGGTAGTCATGATTTTTTTATGTTTCTCATCAAAGACTTTTGATATGGTCTATTCAAAATTGTAGTATGCCCCTTCACCTTGTGAAATAAACAATGTGTCAGGATCATAGGGATGACAATATGATCCTTGGAAATTTCTATATGATTTTTGGTAATGTTATGTGGATGCCCAATGGCATTAACGTTTTTATTCATTAATTTGAGATGGTTGTTCCCACTCTAATCATATCCTTTTATAGGGGTGTGTTGATTCCCTATTTGTCATTGTGTTACGATTATTCTTCAAGATCTTGATAGTAGAAGGGTTGTTTCCACTATTATTAGTATTTTGGGAAGTTACCAATCATCCATTGTTCATAAACTTTTTTCCCACTATTGATAGTGTCTTGATGAATTCGTAATGCACTTTCCAAAGCTTCTTCATAAGACCTATAAGATAATTTTTAGACCTCCTTCCTTGTATCCCTATTAAGGACATGTAAAAAGAGGTCACATAGTTCTCTATGATCCATATTTGGGGCACTAGTCAAAGAGTGGAGGACTTTCCTCCAGCATGTAACAAAGTGTGCCGCTAATTTGTTTCCATCTTGTTTCATAGTTAATAACTCTCAAATGTATGTCTTGATCAATTTGTTCATGTCAAAAGCTATCACAAACTTGCCAATGAGTTGTCGGAAGGAATGTATGGAGGCTTATGGGAGGTGATAGTACCAATCTAGCGTGATTCCTTTAAGGGTCTTGGGAAATATCCTAGCTATAACTCTATCCCATGGGAGGAATTCCCTCACAACTATTATGTATGCTTTGATATGTGAATTTGGGGTCTCCTCTCCTTTGAATTTTGGAAAGTCTAGGAGGGGACATGGTAATATAACATTGCGAATGTTGTAATAAAGGGGTACTTTTAAGTACTCTAGGTATGTCCCTAAAATAGGTTTGGGAAGCTGACATTATTCCTGTGAACATGAGCCCCATGAGTGGGACTTGCTAATTTGTTTGGTATCTGTAGATGAATGAGTACACTGGTTGGACATTGATGGGTTGATACACTAGGGGAACCTAATAATTTTGCATTGAGTAGATTGTTGAACACACTAGGATAATGAGAGGGGGGGTGAATTAGTATCCAAACAAACTTCAAATCCTCTGGAGTAGATTAAAACTTAAACATTACAACATTAACTTAAACAAGATAGATCAACACAATCCACATCAACACATAACACCAGTTATACATGGAAAACCCCAAAAGGGAAAAACCACGGTGAGGATCAACTCACAATATATGAAGCTCACTGCTATAAAAATTACAACTTTGGTTTAGGGCTACAACCCAAGGAAGCTACTACTCCCTACTAACTTTGTTTTAGGGTCACTCCCAAGGAAGCTAGTAATCCCTAAATACTTTGTTTTAGGGTCACTCCCAAGGAAGCTACAACTCCCCGCAGACATTGTTTTAGGGCTACAACCCAATGAAGCAACTACTCCTTGAACTGAGAATGAACTCATAAAAGATTATAGTATGATAGTCCTATTGCTTGAAAACTGATATTGAAGTTCACACCTTGATGATTGCAACTCCACCTCTTCACTCTTATTTTGATGATTGGATCAATTAGGCACACTCTTCACTTTCCTTCTATCATAAACATGTCTTCAAGATGTATGAGGACATACCTTATTGCTTCTGCTCTTTCTCCTTTAGTCGCACATCATAATGAATAACATGTTCATATTCTTCTCTTTACACACTCATATTCTCATTTTCCCAATCATACTCACCTAGACCAACTAGGTTTACAATATATACATGAAATTACATTAATTTCATTACAATTTGGCCAATACAACAAGAATATTACATTTTACAAGTTGGCCAAGGATCTCACAACATGAAACATGCATAGTGCAAGCCCTATCATGAACTACACACGACTCCAGAAGGAAACACACACCTTGCAGATCCCAACACATACTTAGCATAGTCCTAAACATTCTTCATAGCATCATTCTTTAAAGAATAACATCCACATGTCACACTCATTTGAAATAGGTCGCCCTTAAGCAAAGAAACATGAAGCATGTAGCACATCGGTCTTTACAATCTTGGTGGTACTCATGAATGATTAAACATTGCTTTTTCTTTTTCTAAATGAGTTGGAAGGACCTACACAACATCTCCAAACACTCCTTGAACTCCACACAACAACAACTTTGTGGCGCACAACATCAACAAACTCCAGTTGGCCTCAACAACAATAACTCTTAACATACTGACTTGAAAACTTTGTGCGGTACTAGAAACTTGAAAGATATGCATGCCCTTCAAAATTGAAACACTATGAGACATTTAAAATGTCCACACAAACTCATATGACTGATTTGTATACTCTTGCACTGGCACAAGTGCTCAAACGTATATCCTGAAGACAATTAGGCATCCAGAACCATCAATACCACTTATGTCATTTGAAAAATGAGCTTGCAGACCTCCAAAACATATGAAACTCATATGGATGAACTCATACACAAATCTAAACATATCATCAAAACTGCACAGCCACATATATTACTACGAAGGAATGTAGAGTATTCCAATCAGGCTTTATCAACACATTATACTGCCAGAGCACAGACCAAAACTCTGTCACTTGTAACTTTCACTGCAGAGGAGAAAATGATCTGAAACTTCAGATTTAGTACATATACATCATATTGAATTTAACTTCTGAAGCACGTGATCATATCTTCAAATGCAGAGGAATGCAGAGCATTTTACCAAGCAGTCTTCCAGGAAACTTCCTGTAGCAGAAATATTCACCAACATCTAGAGGCCAGAACCTTCTTATATCAACACATACCTCCTTAGGAACAATAGGAAGGATCATATAGCATGCTACATGTCATCAACAACATCTTCTTATCCTCAACATAGCTTCTAATTCCCATATTAATATATCATCATTCATCTTAATGCTTCTAATTCCCATCTTAATATATCATCATGAAATCATCTTTGCTAACCACAAACATGCTCAATACAACTTTACTTGACATTAATTGAGGCATCACATCCAACCATGAACATCAATAGCCAATCACGAACATCAACCAACCATGAACATTAGGAACATCACTGAACATCAGTAACCATGAACATCATCATCATCACTGCATCTCAGTTGCTACACTGGTGTACCATCAACATGAACATTCATATTAACCATAAACTAAGTGCTAACATCACTCTGAGTGTTGACATCAATGACAACACATATTTCCAACATAGACTCCACTAGGTTTTTGAAAAGGTGGAACTAGAATAGAAGTTCAAGTAATGGGAGTTTTGGGTTTCCCTTGGATTTTCTCAACCCTAGACTTGAAAGGATTCATTTGAAGTCTAGGTATTTCTATAGTTTTATCTTGTATGGGTTTATCAACACCTCTAACTTAGCATCTTGATTGATTGGACCAATGTGGCTATAAGGTCACTAAGTGTTGCCACCCCCATCCTTTAAACTTCACCACCTTGTGGTGGGTTGTTTTGAGTATCTTCATTTACTGACTCTTCAAGCATATTTTCTAATGATGCACAGTGTGTTGCAGATCATTCGAATTGCTAAGAGATGTGGAGAGATTCTCATGCCTCTCGAGCTTATTGCAAGTTTCTTTTTAGGTTGCTCACCTCATTGTCCATCTGGGTGGTCGTTTCTTTGCAATTTGTGATAGGATAGTCATGTTGATGAATTTTAGATTGAAAAAGCACTTGACACATGCTCTAGATTGATTGGGATAGTTGGGTTGGATGACTGTATCTTGATTATAGATTGGGTTGTTAAAGGTCAAGAAGCTATGGGGCTCTTGTTTGGTGCCCTCAGAATATGAATCTTCATAATCATAGAGGTTTGATAGTGGCACTAATGGGAAAGTAGAATGTTGCAGATGGTGGTTAAATTAATCATGTTATTTGTTTGTGTGCATGGTTTTTTATTGTTGTGATTGTTGATGTTTGGTTTTTATTGATGAAAGTGTTGAATTGGTGTGATTATTGATATTCTTATGTGATCTAGAGGGTCACTTTCTCTAAGTCTATTTAGTGTGTTCACTACATAAATGAAATATGTGTCTAGTCTCCTTTGTTTGAGTTTGATGAGTTCTTCAAGGAGCCTAAGTTCTCTGTTACGAATCTCCTCTCTTTGTCTTCTCTATTCATTTTGTTGTTGAATAAGCCTATAGATTTCTTCTTTTTATTAGGTAGTCTCCTCAATCAGGTTTTCTTAAACGGGGAGGTTCTCCCTAATTTCTTCTAAGACTATTTTGATCCAATCTTCTCTCACACTAAGGCACATCAAGTGCTAAGTTGAGGAGATGGATGTTTGTTTTCATTTTATGTTGAATTTATTGTGTTGCATGCCTCGTGATGAGATTGAGGGATTCCCTTTGTATTTTGAATTTTTGTTTGTTCATTGAAAGCTACAAAGTAACTACCTCATGATGAGATCAAGGGATTTACTACTTGTTTCAAGAAAGTTTTGAAAGTTGTATGAATATCTACATGTAATTATACTAAATGAAAACAAGCTTTTTGTTCCTTTTACAATTTTTAGATTTGAACTGATTACTACTAAAAAATTAAATATGAATACTGATCTAAATGAATTTTCCTAGATGCATTTTGTCTATGTTTTTAGTTTCTTTCATTTTGATTTTGATGTAAACTACTCTAAGAAATAAAAAATATAGTTACTCTATGCATATTTCAAAGTAAATATAAGTATAAAAAGTAATGACCTCTAAACTAACCAAGAGAAAATAAACATGAATTTCACTTCCTCAAAGGCAAGATTATGAGTTAATTACTATTAAAAACACTTAAAGGAACTTGTGAGTAATTAGGTGCTGGTGTTAGTTTTTTGTCCTTAGACATCCAATAGCATATGTCTTCTCCTCTACAATAATGGGGTCCTCCTCTTGATGACAAAGACAAAGAAAGGGATATGAGGGAATTGAGTATGTCTTAGAACTAATAGAAAAATGTAAACAAAAGGCTCATAGAGTCCTATATGGGCATAATCATGCTATGGGGGCTTCTATGCATAAGCTTGAATCCTCTAGAGATGAATTACCTCAAAGAAAAATACAAGAATGCATGAATAATTCTCAATATCCCCTAAAATAATAGGGAGGGGGTATTTATAGGTAGAAAATGAACACCAAATGTGGGGGTAATTGGGGAGTTAATAGGGATTGATTTGGAGAGATAGCTGGGTTTGATGGGAGATCATAAGAGATGAAGAGGAGAGAAGTAAAGATCAATTGGAAGATCACTATGGATTGATTAGGAGTGAACAAAAGAGTGATTAAGAGTTGAGAATTAGTCAGGGGAAGTAATGGCTTAGTTGTGCATGAAGGAACTCTCAATAAAAAACTAAAATAGGAGTAAATTGGGTGGAACTAAAATAAATCATGCATGCAAAAACATGACAAGGTTGTCTCTTTCAAGAAGTGATCACCCCTTTTTCTAGGGTAGGTTGCTTGGATGAATCTACAACTTAAGGATAGGTGGCCCAGGTGACCCGAGGGCCTCTTAGGAAACCTTCCTATTGAGGATTTGAATAGGGTTGTTTAGTAGTTCTGAGGTCTCGGGACTTAGTTTGGAGGTTAGAAATGATGGTTAAAGGGGTAAAAACACTAGGGAACATGTCATAAAGTGTGATATTTCTCATTGAAATATATTTCACACCTTTTTAGGTTGTGATTTGGACCTCTATATAAGTACTATTTATGCACACTATATAAGTACCACCTCACTTTTAAAGGGGATCACTTTGAAATGCTTCATACAGATTAAGATATTTTTTTTGGGATGTGTATTATACTCACACTGATATATAACGTGTCATGGGGGGTTCTTGTGTTTTGATCACAACCTTTATGCATGTGTGCCTCATCTTTGAACACCCTTTTCTTAGTTTTGGATACTTCATGTGGCATATTTAGCATTATTTTTGGGCCTTTATTGCCTTTTAGGACTTACTGGATTATTTGTTTGTTTCCATAACTCTCCATATTCAGTATTATGAGGGGCATGTTGTACTATGGCTAATACTTGTTTGGTTTCATTTTGAGTAAGCTATGTATCTAGTCTTTTCTATTTTATTAGAAAATTGCAATGGTTAATTACCCATACATATTGGTGCGATGGAACATGTACCATACAGAAACTCATTGGATACTTTTTATGGGAGCTTCACATTTAATATCCTATTTTTCAAAGTTTTCTTCTTTAGTTATAGAAACTTGTAGATATTTGTTTACAAAAGGCACCTTAGTTCTAGTTGATCAACATTTATTAGACTGTTGGCATTGTGTCATTTTCATCTTCAACATGCTCCATATTTTTGGTTGTTTGAATAGTATTTATGTCTCACTTATGCAAATTTATAACTCTTTAATTTTGATCTTTGATCCCAACTTCATTAGATTCATATCTCTCTTTAATCTTGAACATATTTAGAGGCTTCTTTGATCTTGATTTCATTGGAGTTTCTTTAATTCTACAATGTTGCAATTGTTCTTTAGCAAATACTTCTACAACTTTGTGCGGGATACTATATTTTATCTAGTAGGATCTCTTAATATCTTGTTATTTTATATCCTTTAGGGGTGGATTTTTCATATAGGTTTTCTAATTTTCTTTTCTTATGAGAGAACATCTTGTGTGCAAGGGTACGTAACATGACCTAGTTGCATAGGACCCATCATTGTCACTACCTACCTAATTTATGCTTATGGGGGGTGTTAGTGGTTTATATTTATGCATTAGTTTATTTTATTATCCTAGTTTTATTATGCATATAGGATAATCTTGCTTAAGTGTCCTTTCACACATTTGTGTCATCTTGTTGAGGACATCTTCGATTTTAAAAAATTATAGTATACTTAGTCCCCTTACATAGTAACTCACATGGTGACTTAGTAGTAGTCATGTGTTAGGACACTTATTGATCATCTTCTATATATGCTCACTTCTACCTTACAATCTAGTAGAATGGATTGTTAGAGATGTATCCTTTAGGAGAAACAAAGATCACTCCTTGATCATTGGTGTTATTGTACAACTCTTTCCTTGCATGTTCCTCCTTGTGTATTTCTCTATCTATTTTAATACATTGTTTATACTAGTGAATCTTATTTGTTGAGTCCATGTTTGTTGATTGAATTTGGATTTATATATTTCCTAGGTTTTCTCCTTTGAGTGCATTCTTAGTCCACTTCCTTATGGTTGCATACATATTTCAAATATGGTGTCAAAGATTCATGTTTCTAACAAAAGACATATAACTGAAATTTGAGTGTGGATCTGTGATGAAGTTATAATGAATCTATATAAAAGATTATGTTATTGTGCTCTAGGTACTGTTGTGCAAGACTAAGTTACACATACATTACGGCATCCTTTTGGGCATGGTCACACAAGTCTTTGGATTTTTAAACTAACCATTCACTTCTAAATGCCTTCTAATAGATCAAGTCAACTTGGAAGAGGAGTGAGGGTGACCTCAAAAGGTGAGAAGGGGGTCTCATGTGATGTGTGCAAGATCACTTGGCCTAAATATAAGGTTAGGGAAATATGGAGATCCCCATGAAGCATTTATAGTCTGAGACTGACAAAAAGTTGCACCTTCTATGCCAATCCTAGGAAACACAAACAATGGAAATGTAATACCCACCCATGAGTTAACTCTTATATTATCCTAATGTTTCTATGATTGGATTAAAGTTTATATTGAGTTGATCATGATATGATGTAATGTTGGATGGATATGTTCATTTCTATATTACATGTCCTCATTGGTCATTATAAGCTACTTTGGCTATGATCTATGTTGCCAGATTTGATGCTTCACCTTGAGTGTGTAGGATATATATAGGTTTTGGACTAATAGATGGATGTGGAGGATAATGACATGGATTTACTTGAATTTCTCACCATACCCAGTCCTTGTGGTCAAGT
This sequence comes from Cunninghamia lanceolata, assembly GCA_027924645.1. Taxonomy (NCBI): domain Eukaryota; kingdom Viridiplantae; phylum Streptophyta; class Pinopsida; order Cupressales; family Cupressaceae; genus Cunninghamia; species Cunninghamia lanceolata. Next base: position 6,168,350 of record BSBN01000907.1, on the reverse strand, counting down.
TAGTGACCATGTGACTCTTGTGGTATGTTTGGTTGTTTAAGCCATCCTATTCAGATACAAATAAAAAGATGTTCCCTATATTTACCTAATTCACCACTAATCCAAATTGTTGCTTTTAGATCTTTATGTTGTGGATGAACTCACAAAATGCTTATTTCCTTTGTGTGTGTATATTTAACTTGAGTTTTATTACATTTTATTGAATTTTTAAAATGATTGTTGTGGAGTGTTTGTGAAATCATCCTAAATGCTTAGTCAAAATTTTATTTGTTTAATTTCCTTCATGAAAGGTCCTATGTTATAACTTAAACGAAATTGTTTTTAATTAAATGCATTAGCTAAGTTGATAAGTTCCTATGTTAGCCATTAAAAAGGTATTTTTGCAAATGCATTAAATTTAAATTATTAGTGAAATATCAAAAGGAAGAATATCTATTTGCAAAATATATAATTCTAAAATATTCTCTTTTGAATTAGCATGTTAGTGTGAAATGGAAAAGAAGTTGAAATGGGGGTTTAGGGATTTTTGGACTAAAATAGAGGAAAATAATGGTTTTATCATTCTTTCTTTCTTTTTGCTCTATGCTTTCCTTTCTCCCTTGTGTGTGTGGATGAATGGATTGAGAAAATGAATATTGGAAAGGATTTTCTTATGGATTGGGAGCTTGTATGGATTGGATTTCCTGAAGACATGATTGCTATACATGTGTGCTTTCTTGGGATTGATTTCTACAAAGAAAGCAATTTCTTCATGTAAATTCCTTGTTTGTCCATGCTTCCATATCAATTGGGATAGACATATGACTTGTTTGAATATGATTGAATTGGATTTAGAAAGACTTAATTTTGTTAAGAATTTCTTAGAATTGTAGATTTTAATTCTTTAGTTGAAACTTCATGATAGTTTTAAAAATTTCAAAATGACACCATTAGATTGGCAAAAGTTCTCCAAAAAATTATGTGTTTACATATTTATGGTGTTGGGAAGGTTTATAATAATTAGAAAATTGATTGGGTGTTTCTTCTAGTTTTCTTAAGAAAAGTAAAATGGCCCTAAAATCCTTCAAAATTTTCCCCCAAAAATTATATGATTGAAAAAGTGTGATCCCTAGCCTGTTTAGAGAAAGAGGGTGTAATTTGATTTTGAAATTATGCAATTTTTATTTATGGTAAAGTTTAGTGAATAGTGAAAAGATTGAAGATTCCACTAATGGTGATTAAGCTTTTTACATGGTTCTTGAAATTAAAAAATATCAATTTTGGATTTTAGGACTTCTTAAAGCTTTTAATTTTGTAGGATAAAATGTCTCATGTTGGAAATGTGATTTCCTACATTTTGGATAAGACTATCATGTTTTTTAGCCTCATTTTTTGTGCTTTGACTTTTAGAAAGCGCCTCATATTGGATATTTGTTTTATACCCTCTTCGATATGAGTTTTATGTGTTTTGACCTTATTTTCCATGCCTTGATTATTTTGGTCAAAGTTGACTTTTGGACTTAGAATTGGATACCTAGTAGTTCCTTTCCTACTTTTCATTGAGTTGTTGGTACTTAATAAGTCCTACTGAATTTCCATGAGTGTGATGTTGTGCTAACTCATTGCTTTATATCGATGGTTGTTATCATGTCTTCTTGTGTGCTTTATTGGTTGGAGGCCATAACCCTTTTGATTGAATTATGTATGATTATCAATGTGATGATATTATTCCTTATTTTCCATGCTATGACTATTTTGTGTAAATGATGTTTTTATCATGTATTAATGGATACATTTCAATAAGGCTTTGAAGTGTTTTTCCTTCTTTCCTCAATTGCATTGAAATGAAATGCTTAATGTTGATGAATAGTGAAGGATAAGTATGTGGATTAAAAGTATTGATGCTCCTTGTATTAGTCTATTCCCCTCTCTTACTTTTGGTTGGGTCATGAGTATCCATGTGGTGATTAATTTATTGGACCCTTAGTGTGTGTATTCAAGTCTGGTTGTGTATTGAATTACTAGTGTATTGTTATCTTTGAATTATGTATTGGACCCTTGATGTGTTTGTATTTAAGTGTCATTGCACATTGAATTCTATTGGATTGTTGTTCCCCTAGTGTTACAAATTGGATGGTGTGTGATACCTATGTGTAACCATGGTGTCTTGTGTGAGACCCTTGTTTGTGTGTGATTTTGGTCATGCTAGAAGTGTATCAATGATCTTCTCTCTTTGTAACTCAGGGGTTACCTAGAGTGGCATAGATATATACTACACTTGATGATAGTAATATGGTTAGGAGGTGGTACCATTATTCCCCATTGGTTCTCATTTGGAAGATCATTTGGGAGCTTCAAGAGCTATTGGTTTGGTATATTTCCCATCTTGTATTATACCTTGAGTTGTGTGAAGGTTGTAATCATGTTATCATTGTAATTAATCTTATATATGATCTTGGTTTATGCCCATCCATGTATTATTCAAATGCAGGCTAGTAATTGTAATATATTTTGTACCATGTATTTTGGTAAAAAATGCATGTGTAAGTGGTTAATTCCATTTGATCATCATAGATGTTACTATTCTTACTTTTGGTAAAAAGTGCTTAAGCGATATTTAATTTCATGGATATTTTGTAAATGTTAATTGAACTCTTTGGTGTGGTTGGTGTTCATTAAACTCCTTTATCCATTATGTTATGATCAATTTGATATTTCATTGTAGCATGATTGATAGGCTTGATCTCATGCATTGCATAGTTGAATTAGATCTTATTTGGAAGACAAATCTTTTGGTGAATTAAACATTGAGTTGTGTTAGCAAAATTTTAAGAGATACATTATTGTATCATGGCCTTTCTTTATTATGATGCAAGGAAAGTTAGTCTCTATATCATGTTTTACTAGCATGTTAGAGTAGACTTGTTATCCTTATAAAGAGATAAAATTGTAGTTGATATTCATAATGATGAATCTTGGTGTTTTGAATTCAATGATTTTGGATCCTATTGTTTGAAATTAGAACCATCTATGTTTGGGATGAGATACATTTGGAAATGCACGTATGTCATTACTTGAGTAGCATTTGTTTATAATCTTAGAAAATATTTAACATGTTTGTACAATCTTGATTATGATATGTTTATCTGCTTAATACCTTATCAAATAAAAATAGAAGCTATGTTGTCTTTATAATTTTCATTCTATGAGTAGATAGAATCAATGATATGATGTTATGTAGTCAATATTATGCTAGGAGTTGAATAGTTCTTTTATGCTTGTTGCATTTGATGTATGATGTCAATGCCTATGAATTATGTTGTGTTGGAACATTTCTATGATTGTGGAGTAGAATCATTAGTTATGATGTAGATTTGACTTTTGTAAGAGTTAAGACCCACCATTTATGCTTGTGAATAATAGAATTTTGGGTTAAAATTAATTTGTTGTTCTATGTGAATTTGTATGCATGTTATTGAAACTAGAGTGCAAGTAAATGTTTGGTTCAAACCTTTTGTAGTTAGCTCTTGGCTTCAGGTTTTTATGCCTTATTTTAAGGCTAGCATGCTATAGGCTTGTTTAGCCTAGCTCTACCCTTGTCTTAGTTTGTGTTACCTCATTTCTATATTTTAAGGTTCTTTGAAAGTTATCGGTTCCATTATGTTAGAATGTGTACCTTTGTGTGTTTGTGTCATCTTGGGATGTGTAATGAAGTGGGTGTCACTCTCATTCTAATCCTTGTGTTTGTGAGAGAAAGGGATCATGGACTAGTGTAAAATATTTTCCTTAGAGGAAACTCTACCCTCTCTTATGTGCATCATGGTGACCTTGTCACATGACATGGTTAAGTCTTCCACTTGTGTTTCCATGCTTGATGCATTGGGATTGTGTACCCTAAGTGTTACTGTGTTATATTGTCGCATCCTGAGTGTGTAGGCATGTAATGTGACTTATTTTTGTTGTATTTTCATCACAAAAATTGTTCATCCATTATTTTATTGTAATGTCTTGGGTGAAAGCTTGGGGAATTACAAGAAACCTCCAAGATAATTGTTTCCTAATTGGCATTGTTACCAAGGAAGAATTCATTGTTGGGGTTTAATCATTAACTACTGACTAGATTACCTTTTAGAAATTTTCCCTAAGAGGCACACCATTGCATTGTCATTTTGAATCATTGACAACTTTGCTAGTCTCTTGAATGGCAATGAGGAATAATTTGTTTTTGGGTAATTATAATTCAATGAAAATTTATTATTGCTTAGAGTTCTTTCTTTGAGTATCTTACCTATGTATCACGACTCTAAAATTGTGTTTTAAACTTGGTTGTTATCTTATTGTCATGTTTTCACTATCTTTTTAAGTTACACTTGAAAGTGGGTGGATTGATTATATTATATTTCATTACCTACTTTCTCATAATTTAGTGTAGAGATTTCCTTCATTATATTTGGTTTTTTATTGAATCAACAACTCTATGAGTCATTTTAGCATTAGTTTTAGTCTTTGGAGTAGGTTAGTTTAGTTTTAGGAAAAGTGTATGCACCTTATCTTGCCATTTATTCCTAAAGACACTTCCTACAAGATAACATTGCTAAGAACTGGTGAGTCTTGCATATTTATTGACCTATCTTAGTTGTTTTTTTTTTGGCAAAAGTGGTGAACCACTGAAATATATTATATATAAAAAGATTAATTACAAAAATTTGGTTCAAAAGGGCATACCAGCAGGAAAGAACCATTAAGAAAACCTCCAGTTATAGCCCACAATGAAAACAAAAAATTATAGTATCAACCCAAGCATGGGGATCAACACCATAGAGAATCCTCAAGACCACTAACAGGGCACTTAACAGAGACTACCATTACCTAAACAACTAAACAATCTATCTGCAAAAATAAAACTTATACAAAAAGATAGACCAATTACAAACATATCATAGCCATTTCAAGGCTTGTACAAATATTGCATTTGTAAACCCAAAAAATAATAACCATCCAAAAAAGGATTTTGAGAAACCACTTCAGGCCATAGCATTAAGGTCTCCCACAATGAAACCCTGAACAGGTTCCACTTCTTCATCATTATCTTCAATAGGAGAAGGTGGCAGAGGAGGAGGAACAAAGCGAACTAGGAGTGAAAGGGCATTGAAAACTTCCCTTATGGCCTCTGAAAAGTTTGAACCAAGCTCCTCCGAATGGCAGAGTAAACTCTTCTGCACTGTAATTTGACAGTTGTTTTGAAGGCCATGGAGAATATCATTATAAATACATTTGGTAGCCAGAGAGCACCTCAAATCCTTATGCATAAAAAGACCACCAATAGGAGCAGAACCTGAGAATAAATCATAATCTTCCAAAGCAGCATTAAATTTATCAACAGAAAAGAAAAACTCATGTACAACAAGCAAACCCAGATTTTTAACCATGTTTGCATTCTGAGTAAGGTCCATAGCATTAGAAAGAAAGTGAGAAACTACCTGTGATGGATAGATAGGCCTAGAGAAACCCAACATTTCATGGCCACAAATCGAAATGATAGCATTCTGCACCTCATTGTCATAAAACTTGAAAACTTCAGAGAAATCATCTAGTTGCAGAAGGCCCTAAAATGGTTTTTCCCATTTTTGAATTGGGAAGTAAAGCCTCTTATTGCGCTGAATAGACCCCATGAAAAAATAGTCAACAAGCAAATTGAAACCAAATTCCAACACAAACAAGAAGCAAGAGCATAATGCAGACAAAAAAGAAGAATGATGATATAAGTAGCCATGGTTCAAAGCAGAAATAAATGTCAATAAACCATCCAAAGTCCCACGCAATTAATCTGCAACAAGTGAACACATGTAACAAAGAATAATGTACAGATTATAATCCCTTCGCACATGAACGACAGTCCCAAAAAGAAGAACAATCATTTGATGCTAAATTTAGCAATGCACCAAAAAGATAGATCATGTCATACTAGGCCACTGATAAACAACAAAACAATCATATCACTAAAATTGGAGCCATGACCTCAGCATGCCATCCTCTTACTTAAGAACTCCCGCTAATTTAAATTTATGAATGTGATAAGCTTTCTTTAGAGGCTATAGAAGAGATAGCCATGAAATTATAGATGGAGTCAGAATCTAAGACCATATTTTACCAATTATTATCCAAAGCAAGATTAGCTAACCCATCTGCAAGTCCATTAGCTTCTTTATAACAGTGGACAATCTCAAAGTTAGCAAAAGAATCCAACAATCTCCAGGCCTCCAAAAGAAGATAGTTCAAAAACCAATTAAAAGAAGATCTTGATTTAAGAGCATTAATGATAACAAGAGAATCCCCTTCCACACAAATATTAGAAAAACGCCGACTATTTGCTAACCTTAAGCCTTCCACTGCAGCCATAATTTCTAACTAATTATTTGTCCCTTCCTAAATACACAAAGAAAGTGCAACCAAGATATCTCCATTGGAATTTTTGAGTACACAACCAATAGCCGATGGGCCAGGATTCCCCCTAGAGGCCCCATCAAAATTTAGCTTAATTTGTCCTTCCACTAGAGGAGACCAAGTAACCTTACTTCTGTCCACTTTAAGAGAAATAGAAAAACAACTAGAAGAAGGTAAGCTTAAGGACTCCCAATTTTTAACCATAAGAGAGTCCCAACTTGAAAAAGACAACTTAGAGTTACCTAGGGAGTTAAGTTGAGCTACAACCGATTCACAAATAGATTTTTCAATGATACCCTGAGTCTCAACTAATGATTTTTGTTCTTTAAGAAAAATTCTCCTATTCCTTTCTAACCAGATAGACCAGATGATAATAAAAGGAATGACAAGCTAAAGAGAAGCAAAAGTTGAATCTTTAAAAAGAATTGGCCAGCTAAGGAACATAGATTTTAAATTATCTGGTAAGGGAGAAAACCAACATAGTTTTTGACAGACCTAGTACCAACAAGAGGAAGCAAAGGGACAAGTTACAAACATATGATTAGTGCTTTCCTCAACTAAATCACAAAAAAGGCAATTAAAAGGACCCAAGATTCCCAACTTCACCAATCTTTGACTTGTCAAGATTCTATTATTGAAATCAAGCCAAGAAAAGGCCCTAGATTTTGGTAAACAAGCCTTATTCTAGAATAGAAAAAAAGGCCAATTGTGATTCTGGTTATTAGAAGGATTCACTAAAGAGTTATAGCCTTCTTTAATTGAATATTGACCAGATTTAGAGAAAGATCAAATGAGAACATCATCTTTATCTGAAAAAAACAATTTTCCTTCTTTGTAATAAAGAAGAAAGAAGTATCTTTTTCTCCGAAGGGAAGTCACAATTACCAAAGTCTTTTCATTTGACTTTTGGAGGAAAAAAATTTGAATCAAGAAAAAAGTAATCATTGACCTTAGTGCCCCATAAATTGGAAAGAACAACTTTGGCTTGATTCAGGCCTGGGTGGCTACAAAGAGGAGGCAAATCATTCCATGAATCAAGCCAAAAGGAAGCCTTATTACCCCTATGAATTACCCATGAAAGGTGAGGAAGAATAACTTTTCTGCAACCAACAAGAAAATTCCAAATTTTAGACCCAACAGGGGGATTAAAGAGAGTAAAGATTCTTTCAGGAAGAGGAGAATCAAGGTATTTAAGATTCATCAGTCTACACCACAATGCTTCAGGTTTAGAAAAGAGTCTCCAAGCCAATTTAGCTCCTAAGGCCAAATTATGTAGCTCCAAATTATGAATGCCTGAACCTCCATAACGAATTGAAGAGCAAACTTTATCCCAAGCAAATAAAGCTATTTTCCTTTCCTTAGTCACATAACCTTTCCAAAGGAAATCCCTTAGAAACTTTTTAATCTCAGAAATTACTCCCTTAGACATTTTCAACATAGTCATCATGTAAATAGGAATAGATGTCAAAACTAATTTTATGAGAGCTATTCTCCCTGCCAATGTAAGCCATTTGCCCTTCCAAGAAGCAGTTCTCTTTTGAATTATCTAAATAACCGAACTCCAGAAAACATTTTTATATGAACCATTGAACAAAGGAACACCCAAATACTTAGAAGGTAAAGACTCAATGTTGAAACCAAGAAATGAAGCAATACAAGTCTGAATAACAACATTTGAATTAAAGAAGAAAATCTGAGATTTTTGAGGATTAACTGCTCGTCCCGAAACTTGGCAATAAATAGAGACTACCTTCTTTATACATTTTGCCTCTGACATAGAAGGAACTCCATATAGAAGAGTGTCATCAACAAAAAGAGTATGAGAAAAAGAAAAGGGAACCCTTGGAATAGGGAGGCCTTTCCAAAAACCTCTAATATTCTGATCCAACACTAACCTGCTAAAGGCTTCTACCATGATAATGAACAAAAATGGTGAAATTGGATCACCTTGTCTAATGCCTTGGCTTGATTGAAAAAATCCAGAAGGGGAACCATTTACCAACATAAAAAAATTCACACCTTAAATACAAGAATAGATCCACTTACACCATTTCTGAGCAAACCCAAATTTAGCCAAAACCTTCATTAAAAATCCCAAGAAACCCTGTCATAAGCCTTCATCATATCTAGTTTTAGAATCATTACTTGTAATCTATTAGAATAAATAGAGTGAAGGATTTCATGAGCCACAATGGCTCCATCAGAAGTTTCTCTACTCGGAACAAAGCCTCCTTGTTCTTTTGAAATAATTCATAGGATAATTAAAGCAAGCCTCAAGGAGATGGCTTTTGTGAAAATATTATATAAAGTATTGCAAAGAGAGATCGACCTAAAATCAGAGAAAGAGATTGGAGAGCTACATTTAGGAATCAACACAGTACTAGTAACATTCATCTCCTTAAGAATAGATATGTTCCTCCTAGCTTCTTCTAAAGCTGACCAACCATCTTTCCCAATGAAGTCCCAACATTTCTGGAAGAAAAGAGGTGTGAAGCCGTCTGGACTTGGAGCTTTATCTGGATTTAGAGAAAAAACCACACTTCTAACTTCCTCTAAAGTAAATTCTCTTAATAAGAAACCATTATCTTCTTTTGCTATCGATTTTGGAATACAACCTAAAATCTTATTTTCAATAGTCGGATTAGGAGGACCACTCTGCTTGGATAATAGTTTTGCGAAAAAAATTACTTCTTCCTCTCTAATTTGATAGATATCTAAAAGAACAATACCCTCACCTGATTTAATTGACCTTATCAAATTTTGTTGATGACAAAATCTTAAAGAAGAATGAAAGAACTTGGTATTCTTGTCCCCCTCTTTGAGCCAAATTTCTCTAGATTTTTGTCGCCAATATATTTCTTCCCTTGCCAAAATCTCCTCCAACTCTCCCTTACAAAGTTTTTATTTCTAAAAAAGCTCCTGATTCATTCCTTGACTTATAATTTGATCATTAATAGCTTGAAGACGAGACAACAACTCATGTTTTTGAGAAAAAATATTATGAAAATGTTCCTTATTCCAAAGCAAGATTTTTGATTTAAGCCAGCTCAACTTTTTGCAAATCTGGAACATTCTTGAACCTTCAAAAAAAGGAACTGAATTCCACCAAACTTTTAAAAGAGATAGAAAATTGGAGTCTCTGAACCACATAGCTTCAAATTTAAAAGATTTTCTAGCCTTAAAGGAAATAGAAGAAGGAATGAGTTCCAGAAGAATGGGATAATGATCTAATCCTGAAAGGGGAAGAATTGAAGACTAAAAACTAAATTATCCTGCAGCCAATCTAATGACACCAAGAATCTATCCAGTCTTTTTGCTATATGACAAAAATCTTTCCTTTTGTTAGTCCAAGTAAACTTACCATTTAAAGGGAATGGATAAAAAAGCAATTTCTATTAATGAAGTTAGAAAAATCAATCATAACCCTTGATGGAGGAATAATACCACCACTCTTTTCCTCCAAATTTTGAATAGCATTGAAATCTCCTCCTAGAATAACCTTTTCCTCCTTCAAAATATCCATAATTTCATTCAAACTATCCCACAAAGCTCTTTTTTCCCAGGTAGAAATAGGTCCATAAATATAAAAAACCCAAACATTTAGTTTCCCCCATCTAACTTTAAACAACAACCAATTTTGAGATTTAAAACAATCTAAAATTTCCAGTTGAGACTTATTCCATAACACTGCAAGTCCTCATGAAGCTCTAGAAGCAGGATAATGAAGAAAACCCCACTTTATCCAACTAGAGAATATTGCTTCCGCCTGGGAATTTGAAATTTAGTTTCTTGATTCAACACTAAACTAGCTCCAACAGCTTCTAATTGACGCTTGATTAAGCATCTCTTGTTAGGGGCATTAATGCCCCTAACATTCCAAGATAGAATCCTCATTGCTTTCAAGGAGAGCGGCAGGCTCTCCTCATGCAAATAACTTTATCAAGCGTAGATTGAATCCTTGCTTGTATTTCCTCCTAAGTTTTCTTCACCTTACCCTTTTTTCTAGAAGCTTTGTTATTTGGAGAGGGAAGAGGAGTAGATTCCCCTACCAAAGGAGTTTGAAAAATAGAACTCATCCCTAAGATCACTGGAGAAGAATCCTCAAGCATAGCTTCATCTGTAATTTCTTCAATTAGATCTGTGCCCACTTTTAACAAAATATCCTCAACCAATTTCTTGGCTTCCTTTTGAGGGACCAAATATGGAGAAGAACCCTCAGTCAATTTATTTCCCAGGGTAGATTCAAAAGATAACTCAAAATCTCCATTACAATCATTCAAACTAGATAACAAACAAGTTAAAGGACCTTCAGTTGCCTCAGAAACACTAGGAGGAATATTAAAATGAAAACGATGGTCCTCTACTCCTGAAGAAAAAATATCCTTTTGAGGAGAGACTATATCAGACACTTGATCAGTATCCCCACCAACCAATCTATCAAAAGATAACTCTTCTATAATATTATTTGAAATATCATTATTCCCTGAAAAAACTTGAAGAGAAGAAAAAATTGGCATTTGATTTTTAGAATTCGATAATAATTCTGAATCATATGTTAAAATGTGCCCTTTTTCAATAGGAATCTCACCTTCTTCCAGTTCCTTAACTCCAGGCAAATTTTCTACCGCTTTTGTAACCAAAACCTCATTCTGCCTATTTTCCTCAAAATTGTTCTCCTGAATTCCAATCAGTTTATTAATAAATGAGCCTTCTATAAAACCTTCTTCCAAACTTCTATCCTTTTCCAAAACCTCACATGCCTCAATAACACCTATTTCATCAAACTTAATGATAGTTTGAGGATCTTCAAAAACCACTTCCTGAACCCAAGAGTATTTAGAGGTTTTCAAGACCAGCCATTTGGGCAGACGGCAAAAAGTATTCATGACAATACAAAAATGAATAGGTAGGAGAGGGTTCTTAAAAGTTAACATGTCATGATTCACAAAAAACCCTAATTTTTCAGCCATTAATCTAATGATTTTCAGATCCCTATATTCCAAAGGAAGATTATGAAGACTAACCCAAAAGGGAAAAAATTCTCCTTTGAGAGCTTTAGGATCAAAGCTAGGCTCCCAAGGTTGTAAGAAAAAACCTCTTCCATTAAAGAACCAAGATTTTGTTTTTAAAATATTATCTCTAACCACTGTAGAAGAAAAAATGGCTACAAAAAAATTTGAATCCTTGTCTAGAAAAAATAAATTCGTGACCCCTTCCCAGTTCTGATTAATCCATTCCTCCAAAAAATGTTTCTCTGGTTTAAAGTTCCAGATCTTACCTATAATTTCCATTTGCTTCAAATCTTGAATATGAGGCAAAATCCAATTGTTTGGAATCTGGATTTCTATGTCTGTAGTTTCCTTTTCCGATTGAGTTCCCTTCTGCAAACCCTTCTCCAGATTTTCTTAGGCTCCAAAGGAAGCTCAAGTCTTTCTTGAAAATGAGAAGGACCTCAAAATATAATAGGTCAAGATTTGAAACCCTCCCTTCCTTATTGATGATCTCTTTGATTACTGATAAAATGCCTTCCAGAAGAAACCCTAAATCAATCATTATCTGGGTCCCGATTTCCTGCATAACTTCTACTGCTAAACATTTGATTTGGGAAAAAACTTTTTTGAGCCCTAAGATAAGCTTGGAACATGCTTTCTTGAGATTGTAATGGTTTTTTCCCTCTTTTTGCATAACCATGTAGCCTATAATCCATTTTCGCTCATCCTCTCCCCTGATATGACCTATCTTAGTTGTTATTCTTGCCTTTGTAAATTGTTTAAAATTTTTAATAAATCTGACATTCTAAGGATAGTTAATTATTAAATCAACAAGGATTTATTGAAAATATAATCCAAAGCTCAAGTCTTAATATCCTTTGAGCATTTAGAGGAACTTTTCAAAAGGATGAGATGTTTGCAAAGTGTTCTTCTCAATTTGGGAGGTGGTGACTTTGTTGGTCTGAATTTGGGCTTTAAGGACTAATACCATCAAAGATTATTTTTAATTATCTTATCATCCCTTGATATTTTCCCCTTTAAAGAATATTCTTGAGTTATACAAACTAGAGGGTAGAAGGTTAGCCTGCAAAATGAATCCAATCAAGAAGCTCCAACCCATAATGGAGAACCCTAATGCCATATTATAAATAAGTGCACAAAGACAAATGTGAAATCCAAATAAATCTTCATGTATGTCTCCTAAATCTACAAACCCATTTGTCATTGAGCATATTATTGGGACATTTGGACCACACAATCTTATTATATATGACATTATTGAAGGTAATTTTTCATCAAAAGGATCTAGTCACCATTTGGCCCCAAACCTTTGATTTATCCATTTTTGAAGAATATAAAAGGGTGAGGGTAAATTTACATTTCTCTATCCTCAAACTAAAGGACACATTGATAGAACTACCAAGGTTGTGTTAGATTAGGTGCCATTCACCTTGCAACCTAGACATGTTTTAGTTGTTTTTAATTAACATTGTTGATAAATAATTGTTACGTATCCAAAGAACATAGAGAGGGTATACTTGGATGGCCCTCTATGTGGTAGGCAAATTATTTATGATTATTTGTTCTCTCACATGTAATTGTAGTGGAATTTAAGTTGGGAGTTACTTTGGGAAGATATTAGAAATCAGGTAAAGATCAGGATGTGTAAGAAGATGTAAGAGGATCTTCTATTGTTGGATCTTATGATTGATTTAATCAATCTTCCCATGGAGTACACAGGATTGGGATCTTGGTCAATTTGACCATTATAATAGAATCTATGATTATTATAATGGTCTAAGGTGTGTAAGAGGAGTTACTTACTATTCAAGGTACCACTGACTAATTTTCATGAGGTGTGAGATTTGACATGAGGATTTCGATGCCTAGATTTGGGAGAGTGGTTTTAGTCACTTGTTTTGCAATACCATTCATGGTATCTTGTATTCATCTTTCCTATACATATGGTACCTTGAGATAGTAGTATTATGAGATGGTTTTACAAGTCACTTGACCATCATTATGCTACTAGAATTTAGAGGGGTAAGTTGATGTATTGTAACTTCATTGTTCATTAATACAAGCTTGGGTTTTTTTGGGTGTGAAGTTTTTTCTTGAAAGGATTTCTCCACATAAATCTATGTCTTATGGTCTACATTCTATTTATGATTTATTTCCATTTCCATATCATCTATCATTGTTATTGAATTGGTTGCATTAAAGATCAACATATCTCATTGTATAGTTATAGTCCATTTCAATAGGTTGAAGCTATAAATAAACCTATTATTCTAGCCTGCCAAGTCCCCAATCTGGTATATTTACCTAAATGGAATGAACAACCAAGATATAATACACATGATATTTCCATAGTCCATGTAAGTGATTGTAATGCTTCAAGTAATGTTATGTGGTTGTTTTTGTAATGCCCCAAGCTTACACTCAAGACATTAATGAACAAACACTGGATGAACATATTTTTTACTAAACAAAAGTGGCATTAAGTAATACACACAACACATAAACATGTCTAATGTGTCATAACAACATGCAATGACACACTTGGCATGACACCAATGCACAAAGCAAGGTGACACAAGCAGAAGACTTAAAAATACCATGGGACAAAACATGATGGTTGGCATAAAAAATGAGACAAGGAGGAGTGTTAGGATTTCCAAGGTCACTAAAAAACCCTTATAACATCCCTACAAGTCCATCCCTCAGCTATCTCATAGCTACAAAAGGCAAATAGGTCAAAACTACCAATGTTCAAAGTTCAGGGAAAACTTGGAAAAAGATCAAACATTTCCCCAACCTTGCAACTTGACTCAACAAGTTAGAATTGTATTTTGGGTTTCTTCCCCAAACTACAACTATGCCTAAGCCTACCTTAGACTTTAGCTTTAGGTTACAACTCACAACCTAAAACACTTTCTCGAGTTTTAAGAAACAACTATAGTTTGCACACGACAAAGTGTAAAGACTCTTTAACCCCTAGCCCTAGAATGACTTCAAACTTTTGTTAGTATGCACAAGACAATTGAGAGGGGGGCTGAATCATTGTGTATTAAAACTTTAAACCCTCAAAGCAGTTCCAAACATCAACCTCTTATCATGCATTAATAGAATGTAAACATATGAAGCATTAATGCAAACACATAAGAACACTAGATTTACATAGAAAACCTAAGAAGGGAAAAACCATGGTGAGGATTAACGCACATATATATGAATAGAAACATTGAATACAAATAGGCTCACTACCAAGGGCTCACTACCTAGAAGGACTCATTGTCCAAAAGAGAGAAGAATAGAGGAAAACTATTATAGAGAGATTTACTATCTCAAGGCAATAGGAGAAATCCACACTGCAACTTCTTGTCATCCGTAACCTTTGGCTCACTACCTCCAGCAACTTCAAGCACACTAGACTATAGACACCTTCTGCTCACTGCATCTAGGAGTCATAAGCATTTAAGCTCACACTCAATTCATTTCCCTTGATTCACATTTGTAACTTCTTCTCTACTTTTCTCCACACAACTTCATATTGCATATATACCATCCACAACCTAAAGCAATCTCAATTAGGTCAGTCCTAATGAAACATGTGCACCTCAAACGTGCAACACCAAATAGGTCAGCACTAAACACTTATGCGGTGGAAAGAAGTGAAAGTGGACCACACCAAGGGTTAAATAGGACTCAAATTTGTATCACCAAGCTACTCATCACATCCACAATCTATGAGGTACCTCTACAAGTAGTGCTAGGCAGCTAGGTTGGCCAATCTTGAGATAACAACCACATCCACACTTCTCCAAGTCCAAACACATCATGTGGACCACAGAGAGACACTGCATAACATCCACACACCTTTCCATAACATTCAACACCATTAGAATCATTTGCAACATTGCCGCAACCACTTGAAACAAATAGTGTCTTCATTATGCACATCAAGATGCACTACCACTAAACACCAACATAAGAACTAAACTTGTGGAGAAACCTATCACTAGAAAATTTGAGGGAAGGTAGATATAGACTTTATAAGGACATTCCCAAATCCACAGGACAAGAAGCCTCAATGCAGAGAAATGTGGAGCAATCTTATTTCTCCCAAATAGTCTTCTACACAAGAAAACACTCTGTCAAACACATCTTCCATTTCTGCACGATCAAATAACCTCAAACTCTGGATATAACACCTTTGAAGACCTATGATCAATACTTCCAAATAGCATAAGCATAGCTTCAACTAGGAAGAAATGTAGAGCACAACACTGAGCACATCTCTTTTACACTACACATTTTTTTATTCAAATTTTGTGAAAAACACTTGGAAACCAAGTGAACTAATTGCTAGAGGTTGACATCAATGACAACACTAGCAAGTTTCTAACAATCTCCCCCTTTTTCATTGATGGCAACACCAAATTTTTGAAAAACCATCAAGATTGGAACAACTCTTACTCTTCACACAGTTTCCTGCACAATGGTTTTTTTCAACTAGCTTAATTCTCTCCCCCTTTGACATCAATGGCAAAGGCCCACACTTGCAACATCAGCAAGCACTTGCTCTCTCTTTACTACTTTCACTTTTTTGCACTTTCCCCTTAGGGTCATAAGATATGTTCCATCTGACTACACCAACCAATAGAATTACTACCTACTCCCCTGAGAGGTAGCCTTCAATATCAGTCCAGGACTAAGAATGTACCTTGAAAAGCTTCTCAAACAGATGCACACACTTATGCATCTAGTTAAAAGTAGGAGGGGCAATAACCCCTAACTTCTGCCAAAGATACTCAAAAGTATCTTTAGGAAGAGCCTTTGTAAAGATATCTGCAATTTGGTCCTTAGTGGGCACATACTCCAATTTCACCTCACTCTCTGCAACCTTCTCTCTTAAGAAGTGATACCAGATTGAAATATGTTTTGTTCTTGAATGCATTACTAGATTCTTTGAAATGTTGATAGCACTTGTATTATCACATAATATAGGAATAGGTTCATCATATGACACTTTGGTATCCTTCAATGTCTGCTTCATCCATAACACATGTGTGCAGAAAGATGCTATTGCAATGTACTCTACCTCTACAGTAGATAATAACACAGAGTCTTGATTCTTACTTAACCAAAAGACAAGTCTTCTTCCAAGGAAGAAAGCACCACCACTTATAATTCTTCTATCATCTGTACATCCTTCCCAATCCACATCTATATATGCACTCAAAGAGAAATCAATATCCTTGGGATACCATAAGCCAAAATCTGGAGTGCCTTTCAAGTATCTAAATATCTTTTTTAGTGTTGAAACATGTGACTCTTTGGAACCTGATTTAAATCTAGCCATAAGGAAAACTACATGCATGATATCTGGTCTAGTAGTAGTCAAGTATAACAATCCACCAATCATTGATCTATATTTGGTCTGACCAGCCTTAGGAGATTCATCATCTTTGCTTAACTTACAACCAGTAGTCATGGGAGTACATACTAGTTTGGAGTCTTCCATTCCAAACTTCTTCAACATTTCCTTAGCATGCTTTTACTGTGAAATGAAAATACCTTTTTCTGATTTATTGATTTGTAACCCAAGGAAGAAGTTCATTTCCCCACACATTGACATTTCAAACTCTTTTTGCATCTCTTCTACAAATCTCTTGCACATACCTTCATTTTCTCCAAAGATTATATCATTAACATATACCTCCATAATTAGGATCTAATTTTCTTCAACTTTAAAATACAGATTACTATTTGTAGTGCCCTTTTTGAATCCTTTCTATCCAACCTTGCATACCAAGCTCTAGGAGCCTATTTGAGTCCATATAATGCCTTCTTCAATTTACAAACCATATTTAGATCATCTGATAGCTGAAAGCCTTCTGGTTGTTCAATGCATACTTCCTCTTCCAATTCTCCATTCAAGAATGTATATTTCGCATCCATCTAATAGACTTTGAAGTCCTTATGAGCTACAAAGGACAAGAACATTATAATGGCCTGGACAATCTTTCCACTGGAGCAAATGTTTCCTCATAATCTATTCCTTGCACTTGTGGTATCCTTTACACACAAGCCTAACCTTATTTCTGACTACTCCATTCTCATTCAATTTATTCTAGAAGACCCATTTAGTTCCTATCACATTTTTGTTTGATGGTCTTGGGACAACTTCCCAAGTCTGATTCTTCTTAATCCACATCAATTCTTCTTCCACAACCTTGATCCAGTGCTCATCTTTGCATGCTTCAGTCATTGTTTTGGGTTCTATTTTAGACAACAAACACAAATTTACCTGTTCATCTACCATATCAATTTTCCTTCTTGTTAACGCACCTTTGTTATTATCTCCAATGATCTGATCTTTAGAATGATTCTTCTACACATACTTGGGAGTCTTAGGAACCCTTTCCAGAGCATCTTCTTCACTAATTTGCATCTCCTTTTCCTTTTCTTTTTCACTTTCTTCTTCTCTACAAGGGGGTTCATATATTCATATTCTTCTATCAGTATTAAGATTTGATGTGGTTCCTCATCCACTTTGACATTTGCACTTTCAACCAGCTTCTTTAGCCTCTTGTTGTAACACCTATAAGCCTTGCTCTTTGTGGAATATCTAAGGAAGATTCTTTCATATGATCTTGTATCAAACTTTCCCAAATTTGCTTCATCTCTCCTAATGTAGCACTTGCTTCCAAACACTCTAAAATATTTGACAATGGGAGTTCTTCCATACCACAATTCATATGGAGTCTTTAAATTGTTCACCCTTGCTTGCACTCTATTTTGTATGTAGATTGTAGTGTGAATAGATTCTCTCCAATAAATATCTAGTAGATTTTCTTCTTTCAACATTGTCCTTGCTGCTTCCTGAACTATCCCATTCTTTCTTTCCACAACTCCATTCTCCTAAGGAGTCCTAGGGGTTGACAAATGCCTTTTTATTCCATGATCTTCACAAAAGCAGTTAAACTCATTAGAGGTGAACTCACCACCTCTGTCAGACCTCAAACACTTGAGTTTCAGATCAATTTCATTTTCAACCGTAAGATTGAATGCTTTAAACTTATCTAGAGATTATGATTTTTCTTTGAGAAAAGTTACCCAAGTCATTCTAGAGTAATCAACAATCAACAACATGAAATACATGTCTCCCTGAAATCTTCCTACTCTTGTAGGTCCAAACAAATCTATATGCACTAACTCCAGAGGTCTGGTGGTAAAATATTCTTTGGTTTTGAAATTCTTCCTTATTTGCTTCCCAATCTGACATTCCTTGCAAGTTGCATTGATAGGCTTTGTAATTCTTAGCAGACCCCTCACAAATTGAGTAGAGATGATCCTTACCAGACTATCAAAATTGATGTGACACATTCTTCTGTCATAGCCAACTTTCATTAACTTGAGTCATGAAACACATACTGTTAGCACCTTTGAGCATATATATTTATATATATATATATTTCCTTTTGTCCTTGTTCCTGTAGCAACCAAAGTTCCAGAGCTTTCTTTTTTTATTTCACAACCACCATCCTAAAATAGAAGGTTATATCCTTTGCTATACATTTGTCCTACACTTAGAAGATTATGCCAGAGACCCTTGACATAAAGAACATCATTTGTATTGTGCTTACCATCAAAACTAATTGAACCTTTTCCACAGATCTTAGCAGATGCATCATCTCCAAGCTTAACAAAACCACCGTCAAACTTCTCAAGCTTAACAAACTTATTATTATCACTTCTAATATGATTTGAACACCCACTATCAATTAACCATTCATTTTCCTCTTCTCTTACATGAAAAGTGGTTACCAAAGCTCCTTTGATATTGTGCCCTATTTTTCTGGAGCAATTTCCTTTATGCATCTTTCAAGGTTAGTAGAATTAATTCCAACATTCAATTCCATGAACAAGAATTCATCACTTTCATCATCTAGATAGTCACACTCATCATCAAATATTTTGTCATCTTCTTTAACATAAAACCTCCTGAAATGGTTTTCCTTTGTTATCCTTGCAGTTGTCATTTAAAACTTGATTGGACATTTTGAAGCATAATGACCTAGCTTTCCACAGTTAAAGAATTTGAAAGGTAACTTACCTCTATATTTTCTAGAGCCATGCTTCTACTTGATCAAAATCATCTAGATCTGACTTATCATTCTTTTTTATCTTGCTGGCCTTAAAAGTAGTTTCCCTTTTTGAATCATCTTGACCACATTCTCTTATCTCAAAAGTGGTTAAAGTATTAAACATTTGATCCCTAGAATAAGTGTCTAAATTTTGAGTTTCTTCATTAGCAAAGACTTTAGCACTATAATGTTTTGGAAGAGTTCTCAGTACCTTCTTCACCACTTCACTTTCCTCCAGCTTCCCACCTAGACCATTGATGGAATTTACAACTTCATCCACTCTCTGATGTAGCTTGCACAATTTTCATCATCTAACATCCTTAGGGTTTCAAACTTGGCCTTTAAAATATGCATCTTTTCTTTCTTGACCTTGTCATCTCCTTCATAGGTACTTTCCAGCTTCTTCCAGATCTCATGAGCAGTCTTGTAGCTCATTACCTTCACTAATTCAAAATCAGAAAGACTGTTAAGAAGAGCACTCTTTGCCTTGCCATTGTTCTCATAGTATTTAATCTCATCTTCATACTTTAGACCATTGGTAGGTATAGTATATTTTTTCTCAACTAACTTACATACGCCATATCCTAATGAGATAAGAAAGCTTTCCATCCTGGTCTTCCAAAAATCATAATTTGTTCCATCAAACACTTGAACCTTAATACCTTTCTTGTGTGCCATCTGGATCTACCCCAAGTGGTTAAGATTCCTCAAGGGAAATGACTCTAATAGCAATTGTTAGTATGCATAGGACATTAAGAGGGAGGGTGAATCAGTTGTGTATTAAAACTTTAAACCCTCAAAGTACTAGTTCCAAACATCAACCTCTTATCATGCATAAACAAAATGTAAACATATGAAGCATTAATGCAAACACATCCAAACACATAAAAATACCAGATTTAAGTGGAAAACCCAAAGGAAAAACCATGGTGAGTTTTAACTCATATATATGAAAAGCAACACTGAATAGAAATAGGCTCACTGCCAAGGGCTCACCTCCCAGAAGGACTCATTGTCAAGAAGAGAGAAGACTATAAGAAAATTGTTATAGAGAGATTCACTATCTCAAGGAAACAAGAGAAATCTACCACTGCAACTTCTTGCCATCCACAACCTTTGGCTCACTGCTTCTAACAACTTCAAGCACACTAAAATGTAGACACCTTTTGTTCACTGCTTTTGGGATTCCTAAGCATTTAAGCTCACACTCAATTCACTACACTTGATTCACATTCACAACTTCTTCTCTATGTTGCTCCACACAACTTCATCTTGTATATATACCATCCACAACTTAAAACAATCTCAATTAGGTCGGTCCTAATGAAACATGTGCACCTCAAACATGCAACACCAAATATGTCATCACTAAACACTTTTGTGGTGGAAAGAAGTGAAAGTGGACCATGCTAAGGGTTAACTAGGACTCAAATTTGTATCACCAAGCTGCTCATCACATCCACAATCCACAAGGTACCTCCACAAGTAGTGCTAGCAAGCTAGGTCAGCCAAACCTAAGCTAACAACCACATCCATGCTTCTCCAAGTCCAAACACATCATGTGGACCATAGAGAGACACTCCATAACATCCACACACCTTTCCATAACATTCAACACCATCAAAATCTTTTGCAACACTGCTGCAACCACTTGAAACAAAGAGTGTCTTCATTATGTACATTAGGATGCACTACCTCTAAACACCAACACAAGAACAAAACTTGCAGACCAACCCATCACTAGAAACTTCAAGCGAAGGTAGATATAGACATTATAAGCACATTCCCAGATTTGTATGACAAGAAGCCCCAATGCAGAGAAATGCAGAGCAAACTTATTTCTCCCAAACAGTCTTCTACATAGGCAAACACTCTGTCAAACACATCTTCTTGTGCCACACGATCTAGAACCTCAAACTCTAGATATAACACATCTAAACACCTTTGATCAATACTTCCAAACTGCACAAGCATATTGAAGTCAACGAAAACAAACAAGGTTAAAACATAAACAAAAATGCATACACAAACACTTTTATACCTTGAAAGTCATACCCCTCCTTGTTAAGGTCGAGAGAGTGAACCCTTACTCTCTAGCTTCACCCATGGCTTCCAATGCAAAATATTCTCAAATGCAATGCAAAATCACTACAAGCCTAGCTCAAGATAAGAGAAAGATGGAAGAAATTGAGGATAATAACAATACGCAAAGATTGGATGATGAAATGGCTTAGAAGAGGTTGTATTTATAGGAATTTAGGAGGGAGATTTGATCTAATGGTTGAGATTTAATGTTGAGATCAATAGATGAGGTTTCTTGAAAGATGGAGGGCTTCGATTTGATCAAAACGATTGGATGGATTGAAAGGAAGCTAGGTGTGTAGAAATTGCTTCCTACACTAATCTAATGAGGACAAGGCTATGCAAATTTAATTTTATCCTAACTATTACAACAATGTTAAACCATTAACATGAGATATTGCAGTAAAACACAAGAACCAGAAAGCAGACAGAAGAAGAGAGACAAAGATTTACGGTGGGGAAAACCCTTATTGGGTGAAAAACCCCACTTAGAAACCTGCACAATGTATTAACAAATATAAAAGAATGATTACAATACACTTGCAATGCAAGCTTCAATGGTCTTCGACACTCATATCTGAAGTCAATCCAGTAGCATACCAGTACCTGTAAACCTGTGATACCACTCCCTCTCCAAGCACTTGTTTATATAGAATATACAAGGCAATATTAGACCTATCTTGGGATGGGCGTCCAACTTGACCTCATGGCCCAAAACCCACACCTAAGGACACTTGGTCAACATTGTAGAATGTGCTTGACACTTGTCCACAGCTCCCATCCGAAAGGGGTTGCCTATTTCCAAAATGGGCTATGACAGATGCTCTTACAACACTTATGACCGTCATAGAATCTATCATAGTGGTTACAATTTACAGCTATAAGAGAATATGTCATACATAGGCTAGAAATAGCATATTCTCTTACAAAATGTCATAGTCCACCTTGGGGTGCCCAAATATGCCTTTTTCAAAGATGCTTTATGACACATGTCTTCACCTATAGTTCTACAACAGGGGATAAAGGAGATTCGCATCCACATTGTCTAGGGCCACATCAATCTCACCGAAAGGGAGTTGAAAAATAGCTTCTAGCACAGAAGATTTGCCTTGGCTTTACCAACCCCCATGTATAACAACATTTCTAGGAACATTGTTGTGATGTCCTTGTTGACCCTGTAGCGGTGATGAGCTTGCAGAAATTTGACCCCCAGAACCTTCTTTACCACTCAAAGCATAAGAGGATGAGAAGAAGTGAGAATGGATTTTAGCCTTTTGTCTAAGACCTCCTCGTGGAAAGATATTTGATGTTTAGTGGACTCCAAACAAATTGGCATATCCATGGCTCACACCCCTCCAGTTCTTCTTGAATATAAAGAGAAAGAGAATGTGTTCAATGATTACTCACCACCTCCGAGCCATATTTGTAAGCCCCCACACTATGTCATAATGATTATTCTTATGAAGGTGTACCTTTCTACATGATACCAAAGATCTTAAAATCTTTTAACTATCAAGACTCTGAGATGGATCATCTGATCGTCGTACTTCGCCGCCTATAGTGACGTATCTCAAGTGATTTTGTCACTTCTCAAAATCATTTCCCAATAAGGAAAAATGATCTCAAACTTGCCATAATTGAACCTACCAACTTAATTAATGTGTGAGTGATCTAACCATCATTCCCCTACCACTTGGTGACTTAAGAATGAGGAAACTCTATCACCACCTTTGCCATCTCATTAGCTAGAGTGTTACCTTCTCTGAACACGTGGCTTAATCTAAAGTCTTCGAACCCATCCAATAGATGTCTGATGGGTCATAGCCACTGACCTGGGTTCCAATTTGGAGTGGAATTTAACTTGATTGCATTTATTGTGATAAGTGAATCTCCTTCAAGATGTATATGCTTAACACCTAGTTCAACCCCCAATTGTAATCCAATCAACCACTCTGAATTCTACCAAATTATTTGTCGACTCTCCTAATCTAATGGATTTCTTTGCTAGAATATTACCATGTTCATCATGGACCACACATCCTGCACCACTCAAGCCTAGGTTTCCCCTCGAAGCACCATTGAAGTTTATTTTTATCCTCTGAAGGCTCCCATTTCACCTCCAGCCTTTTTGCCCTTCCTGCCTCCCCATCTCCATTCATTGTGGGTATTTTTAGGATGGGAAAAACCTTAGCTATCCCATCATCCTAGCAAGAGAAATTCTTCTTTTTGCTTGATCTTGTGCTAGGCTTCATTAACTACCTCTATAATGTGGTGTTCAATTTGCTTACATAGCCTCTAAGAACTTAATTCCTTGTCCTGGAAGATGCGTTTGTTCCGCTCTTTCCATAACTCCCAGATGAGGATTGAAGGTATGATGTTCCAAATGCTTCCAAAAACTACCTTCTTATGGATATCTAGCCACATGATAAACTACATTTCAATAGCCTAGGGGATAGGGATTTGAAAATCAATCTTCTTCATGAAAAACTCCCAACATTTGATTGTGAAGGGGCAAGTCAGAAGGATATGATTAGCATTTTCATAGTTGCTTTTGTAAAGAACACATCTTCTTGGCCCAAATATTCCAAATTTCTCCAATCTATCCTCTATTAGGATCTTCTTCTGAAGCAACAACCAAGTAAAAACCCCTGCTTTTGGGAGACAATCTTTGTTCTAGATCAGCCTTGTTGGCCAATTTTTCTTGGTTATTACAACTTCCTTTACTTTGTATCCACATTTGACCTTATAATACCCTATGGATGAGCCACACCATCTGATTGTATCTATTTGGACTGAAGGGGCAAAGGATCTATTCTTCAAGATTTTAGCCAGTTCTCTTTTCTACTCATGAGGGCCCTCAATCTCTTCCAAGGACCTCCACTCCCACGTTGGAACCCCATCTTGAACTTTTATTCTTCCATAGTGGAAAACCTTACTACTCCAAACTCACAAGGTCTCATTTTTTATTTCCTCAAGGTTGGGATAGTTGGCAAGTGTCACACCACCACCCCAAGAGTCACTCCAGAACGCCGCTCTTTGACCATTTTTGACCTCCCAGGAGACATGTTTTGAGATTATGTCCTTGCATTCTAGAATGTAATTTTAGATTGTAGAGTCCCTTGGTGGGTCTGCAATGGTTATAATTCTTATGGGTTCATCCATGTCCAAATACTTTCTTCTAAGAATTCTAACCCATTTCTGGTCTCCTTTGTCATAGAGGTTCCATACAAGCTTAGCTCCCATGGCTAAGTTCATAATTACAAGCTGACTTATGCCTGTCCCTCCCACCTCCTTTGGGGTGCAAATCTTATTCCAAGCTACTAGAGGGAGTTTATTGTGCTATCCTGACCCACTCCAAAAAAATTTACTAAGTATCTGATTGATGGCTTCTTCCATCACTTTGGGAAATTTTAAGCATGCCATCGAATATACGAGGATGACAGACAAGATTGATTTCACCATTAAGAGCCTACCAACTGAGGATAGCCACTTTCCTTTCCAAGTTCCCATTTTGTTCTTGTATCTGTTGACCAAGTTCTCCCAATAGCTCTTTTTATTAAATCTTGCAAAAAGAGGTGTTCCCAAGTAACACCCAGGGAAGTTGGCCACCCACAAATTTAGGATTCTTGCTAGATCCCTTTGGAGGCTGGGTTGCGTATTCATAAAGAAAACCTCTGATTTCCTCCAATTGACATCTTGACCAGAAGCTAGACAATACTCATCTAGAAAAGTTTTAATGGTTCTTGCTTCTCTTCTGCATGCCTTACCAAATAGGATGATATCATCTGCAAATTGTTGATGAGTCACATTTTCCAATCCATTTGCTACTATGATCCCTTTCCATTTCCCTTCTCTCCTAAGTGCATTGATCCCCCTTCCTAGAGCCTCAGCCATGATGATGAATAGGAAGGGGAAAAGAGGGTCTCCTTTCCTAAGGCCTCTTGTGGAGGCAAAGCAACCATGTGCTGCACCGTTGACTAGGATTGAAAATTTTGGTGTAGAGATGCAACTTTTGATCCATTCCCTCCAATTGCCACTAAATCCAAACCTCTCCAACACTTCCATCAAGAATTACATATCCACTAGGTCATAAGCCTTTAGAATGTCTAGCTTGAGGATCATGCTTGCCTCCCGGGTCTTCCTGGTCAAATGTATTGCTTCATGGGTAATAATGATTCTGTACACAATTGATTTCCTAGGGGCGAAACCACTCTGTTCTTTCAAAATGATTGAGTCCAAAACTTCTCTAAGCCTGTTGGCTATGATTTTAGTCACTATCTTGTATACCATGTTGCATAGTGCTATTGGTTTGAAGTCCCCTATTTCTTGAGGATTCTTTTTCTTGGGGATTAAAGACAGGAAAGTATGGTTGAAGGACCCTAGCATAGTCATCTTTCTTCTAGATTCCTCCACTGCATTAGTGAGATCATCCCCTACAATCTCCTAGAATTTCTAAAAGAAGCTAGCCGTGAATCCATCTGGTCCAAGGGCTTTGTCTAGGTTGAGTAGGAAGGTGGCAGTTCTCATTTCCTCTTTCGCAATTTGCTTGAATAGGGCCTGATTTTGTTCTTCTAAGACCACTGTGGGAATTGAGGCTAGAATTTTATCCCTTGTTGCTCTTTGATTTAGAGTTTCCTTGTTCAAAATTGCCTCAAAGAACGCCACTACCTCTTGGTTTACCTCATCTATTAAATGAGTCATGCTACCATCCATCCTTTTGATTTTTGTTATTTTGTTTCTACTCCTATTGGCCACTGTTGTTTTGTGGAAGTCTGTCTCTTTTTAGCCATGTCTCCCTGGATTTTTGCTGCCAATAACACTCCCCCCTTTTCAGGAGTTCTATCCATTTCTCTTTTAGTGCTTTTTCTCATTCAAACTTCTCCTCCCTCATTCCATTCCTAATTATACGGTCATTCAGGTTGGCCAATTCCTTTTCTACTCTTTCCTTTTCTTGGAAAATGTTCTTGAAGTGTGTTTTGTTCCACTCCTTTAGCTTGGATTTTATAAACCCTAGTTTCTTGCTTAGTTTGAAGAGGTTGAACTGGTTTACAACTCAAATTTCATCCCTGTTGTGCCTTGCACACATGCCTCATTTTGCCAAATGGAGACTCCCTCTTTTGCTTTGGCTTGAGGTTTCAACCTTTGTTACTTATGATGATGAGAAAGTGAATATGTGCTTAGAATACATGATTTGTTTCAAGTTTGGGTATTTTGCATGTTTGGAGTGATTTGATGTCTTTCATAATTAATTTGGAGGCGTCTTGAGTGGTCTTGTGCTTAAAAAATAGCCATTTGTTGCCTTTTGTGCTAAAGTTGGGTGTTATTGCATTCTGCTCCAAAATCCAATGTCGTTGGATGTTGTCCTTGAAATTACTTTTGCAGGATGTCTCATGTTGAAATTCCTAGTTTCCAGGTCTTAGAGTTGCAAAATCATGTCAAATTCTACAATATTTCACTAAGGGGTTCATATACTTTCATTCTGATGCGTGGTCCTAAAGCCCTGATTTGGCTAAGTCTGAAACCCTGAAAAATGGCTAAGTCTTAAATCTAGTGGAACCTCAAAAATTTAGAATCTACATATCAAATCCTATGGATATGGAACCTATCTCAAACATCCTAACAGTATATTTCAAAATATTTAAAGTATAGAAAATTCCCTACTGCACTTTGTGCCAAAAACAACCCCTATTGCACTTAGCGCTAAAAATCAGTCCTACCACCTAGTGCTAAAAACATCCCCGACCGACTTCCCTCTAAACTACCGCTAAGTTGGTCACATCAAAAAGCCCTGCTGAGACAATTTGGAAGAAAAGCGCTAAAAACCCACTTCACTGACTTGCGCTGAAATCACTTCCGACGAACTAAAATCAATGCAAAAGTCAGTCAGAGCCAAAATCAGCGGAAACGCAAAAGTCTATAGGAGCCAAAATCAACGCAAAAGTTAGTTAGAGCCAAAATCAGTACAAAAGTCAGTTGGAGCCAAAATCTGCGCTAAAGTCAGTGACCCCCAAAATCAATGCTAAGCCAGTGACCCCCAAAATCAGAGCTTTTTGCCAATTTGGGCAAAAAAACTCATTTTTTGAAGGGGAAACTTGGATTTTCTTGATGGATTTGTATTGCACAATTAGTTGTCACATCATGATGAACATTTTTACCAAGTTTGTGTGGATTTTAGGCACGTTTTACAATAATTAATCCTATTGCACATGAAAAGTCAGTACCCCCAAAAATCTTGCTTTTTACAAAAAAGGCTATAAAAACATGAAATAAAAGCCCTCAAATAGATCCTAATGGCTGCAAAAACCTCCCAAATCATCATATTGGCCAAATGAGTATATGAAAATGGTAAAAAAACTCTAAAAATCATCTAAAAATCACTAGATTTATGAGGTTGTTCATAGGAAGATGACATTGACATTGAGTTGTCCTAGACTAAATCTATGACTACAAATGGACATACTTTGATCAATGTTGATGGAAAATGATTGTTTAAGATGAAATTGATGCTTGGGATTATGAATTGCAGGTCTGAGAGCATAAAGGAGTTGACTAGAACTGTCTTGGAAGGATGAATACATAGAGGTATCCTGCTGACCTGAACATGAAGAATCGTCATTCTATCAGTCAAATCACTGTTGCACCTACAAGAGAAAGCCATAATGATGTTGTAGATGATGGAGATGAGTCCCAAGATCTTGAGAACACAATAGATTAGGGCTACTTCATTATTGTTCTTGCAGATCTAGTCCAATGCACAAGACATGTTTACAACTGCCTACACTTATTCCAACAGTCCAGTCATCAAAAGTTGAATCCAACAAGCATCCAGTTGGACATTCCTACATCAAAAATGTACCACATACCCCTCTTGACTAGTCAACACATTGGAGAGGTCATTTGTCCTATTAAACAACTTAGAGGTGACAAGTAACAAGATGATCTAGTTAGCATGAGAAATCCTGTCAGTCCACATCAACTCAACTTTTTGCATGTCATATGGCTCTATTTTGACTTCCTTTCACCTTGGAAATTGGCTTTTCCTAATATACAACCAAATGGGTATCCATTTTGTCCAGATTTGATGTATTTGCAAGTTGTATTTTGTCTTTTTCCTAAAGGACAAAAACAAATCCAAAAATGCAACAAACTGATGTATTACCTTAAATACCATGTAATCTAAACCATTGGTGTTGAGTTAATCTCCACCGTCCATTCAAAAACTTGGTATGGTGCCTTGTATAAAAGGGCCATCATTCTCTCATTGTAATAAGTAAGATTTGATAATGAATTGCTGAGACTACCAAAATACAACCAATACAAAGCAAGTTTTGCAGGTTGTTGGGAATTTGTGTTTATGTGTTGTCTCATTTTGGATTTCATGGTTCATGTCAATCTGAAATTAGTTGATATTCAGTTGCATTTATGATTAATAATTCAGATATTCAATGGATTTCCTATCCATACCATTGATGGCTTGCTGATTGTATGTCATTTTGCATGGTTAGTCTAGGCATATTTTGAGTTAAGTTTGATTATGTAAGTTCATTGGGCTGCGCCAAGAATTGGGTGTTTGATGAACCCTCTACAATTTGAAAATCATTGGATTCCTTAGAAGATTGCACAATCTCTGTGGCATTGTGGGCTACCTGGTTAACCATAGATTCGTTTGTTATTGGGAATCTGTCTATCTGTGTGTTGATCATTTCTGCAATTATCTACAGGATCTCTTTTATCCTTTTTTCTCTCTCCCTTTCCCTTTTGCATTTTATTTACATAAAGTTTGGTAGATTTAGGGTTTGAGCAGCATTACATTGATCATTTGCTGAAATTTCAGACTTCACAGTCTAAACAATCTAGGGTTTCTGCATATACATTACTGTCATATTCCATAAAACCTGCATTTTATGTAAGAGCCCTTGTTGTCACAGCTGGTACATTCCACTAAAGTTATTCCACACAAGCTAAGACCTAGCTATATTATCCTTGGGGTAGTCCTATCTTGGATAGGATACCTTTTTCAAGAGAGGTGATATACCTGTATTTCACCTACATTGTTGTGTGCTAAAACCACCATCAAGAGTCCCACCATCTAGCCATTAGCTCTTGGAAAGTGTCATCCCTCAACTACATACTTTCAAATTTGAAAGGGATGCCTATGGGAGGTTCCTCTAGTAGAATTGACAGTTGGACTGGAAAGTGATTAGAGCCAAAGAATGGTAAAATGACTACTTCCACCAAGTTTGCATTTCCTTCCCAGTCCCTAGCCAGTAGAAATATATCTAGTCTTTCCACTATACTTGTGAAACCTTTCCTTCTATTTTTCCAAGTGAAGATTTCATTCCTTTTTTGCACATCTTTGAGTTGGTTGTTATCTATGAATTCCTGAAAGTCTTGCTACACATTTGTAATTCTTTGCAGACCACCTCTCTTCTCATCATTATTTATAGTTGCATTGAAGTCACCTACTATGATACTTTTCTCTCCACTGAAGGTTGACAATTTTCTAGTGATTTGCTACCACAATGATCTCTTGTCTGAAGTAGCAATCAGGCCATACACATTGATGATGTAAACTTTTTTATTCCTCTGCAGCATTCTGCACCTCATTATTACCCACCTCCTATCTTCCTCCACAATTCCCCCTTCTAATGTGAGTGGATTCCAAATAATTCCCAAACCCCCTAAGGCTCCCTCAGCTTCATAGAAATGCCCCTTCCATTGTCTCTAGTAGCTAAGTCTCCTGTCACTTTCCTCTTTCCCCAATTTGGTTTCCTATAAAAGAAGGATGTCTGCTTTGGATTGGTCAATTTAGCATTTGACCAAATGCCATTTGTTAGGGGCATTGATGCCCCGAACATTCCAGGTTATTGCCCTCAATTCTCTTGGGGAAGGAATACATCCTTCCCTGATCTAAGTTTCATTTTGTGAGGCTGATTATTTCACCTCCCATATTTTGATCATTATGCTATTCAGTAGAAGACACTATCAGACCTTAGTGACTACATTTCATTATGCAGACTTGATGTTTTATCTCACTGATTTGTTATATGTGATTTGATTCGGTCATATTGGATGATATGTTGTGGTTCGATATATGGGATTTATATTAGATGTTATTTTGGTATGAGATTCTAGTTATTTATGTGATGTGAATTATTGACATGTGATGAAAGATGCAGTGTAATCTGGAGATATGTATTGATGTTTATTTCGATTGCGTAAAGTTAATTTCAGTTGCTTCGGCTATGACTTTTCATGACAGGATTGACACTTGATCGAGATGTGCAGGTTTTACATTCCCTAGCCACGGGAAATTGGAGGTAGGATTCACACCATGTTATTCCCTGTAAAGCCGATCCATTCCCAAGGGGGATAAGGATCACGTGTGTAATTGAATGATGATTTATTGTGCTTGGTTTAATTTTAATTATTTTTAGCCTTAGTACCCTTTCTTTCCTTATTTTTGATTAATATTAAGTGTTGTAAAATTTTATTTGATTTATGCCACTTGGTATTTTTATTATTTTTTTGGGCCATTTAAATGTATATTTTTAACCCTTTTCATGAACCCTAGGGTCCCAAAAGTTACCCTAGGTGGTCAACCATGAGTCTAGGGTCAACTTGGACTACCTAACCCTAGTTTTGACTCACCTTAGGTCACCCTAAACCATGGTTGAGTAAAAGTGACGAATTTGGAAAGAGGGAAGATGGGGGATGGGCCTTGCCTTGGGAAGAACTCATCTCCCATCCCTAAGTTTTGGGAATCATTCCCAAGGAAGACTTGGGAGGTCTCCAAGAGTCCTCCCAAACTCCCAAGTAAGTGGGAGCACCACTCAAGACCATTGTCTTCTTGAGGTGTGAGTGGGAATCCAACTCACCATTTGTTCCCCTCCCACTTGTGTGGAAGCACAAGTGGATGAGGTGGAGATGGAGGTGGAGTGAGAGGAGGACATTTGTCATCCTCTTACCTTCTCACTCTTACAAGTGGTTTTGGAGGAAGGAGGAGATGGTGACAAATGTCACCTTCTCATTCCCTCAAGGCCAAGTTGATGGCCTATAATAGCTCCTCTTGTAGAGGAGAGGGGGTTCTTTTTTTCCTAGTCCTTTTCCTTACAATTTGAGAGTTTTTGCAAATTTTGGTTTTCCTTGCTAGTTGGAGGAGTTAGGAAGGTTGGAGAAATTCTGAAAGTTGGAAGGCTTGGGAGAGGCTTGGAGCTCTACACCAAACTTACTCCAGTGTCAGGGCCTTGAAGGTAGGCCTCTCATCTTGCTTTCTCACCATTGCTTTTATATTGTTTAGTGTTTTAGATTTTGGTTGTTTGCTATTTGTATTGTGTTGTTGGGTTGGGAGTATGGTGAGAGCACCTCCAATGGAGGTAATGCTCAACTTGTATGGGTAGGGGAAAGGAACCTCCTTGAGGTCTCTCCCACATTATGTATTTATGCCTTGAGGGCTTTCATTGGTGGAGGAAATTATTGAATGGCAAGAGTGCCATGGAGTTTAATTGTGATTTTTGTGGAGAGTGGTATTTTGTTGGAGATTTTGTTTGGCTTGAGGCCATGAGCTGGTTATTTTATCATTTGGCAGCCCTTTGAAGTTGAGGGGTCCATTCCCTACCCTCATAAAACTTATTTTTTATGAGTTGAGTTTTGTGTTAAACTTAAGGGTTGTTTTTTTGGTGTTGTTGTGATTGATTTTTGTTGTGGAGTGTTCACCCGGTGTGAATCCCTACCTCCCTAGCTCGGGGTGACCCACTTGCGGGTCTACGGTAGGGAGGAGAACTTTCATAGTGGCTGGTTTTTGTTGTCTTGTTATTGTGTTTTATTTGCAGGTGTTTAAATGAAGTTACAGAGTTTTGGAGAAGTCCATTTTAGTTTTGTTGCTTTATTGGGTTGGCTGAATTTTGAGAGCCATGGCCTTGGAGGCCTTAATGTTTTGTTGTCAAAATTATTAGCCTCCATTGTTCTTACTGTTGTAAAGAATTTTAATGTGTAATACCTCTTAATGTGATTTCAAAAATGTGTTAAAGTTGCTATTTGTGTGTATGTAACTATGAGAAGGTTGGTTTAAGAAAATGTGACTGTACTGTTAGTTTATATTTCAAATGCAAAAAAAAGAGTAGAGATTATAATTTCTGATTTTTTTGTAGCAAGTTATGATAGAAGGGAAATTTGATATAAATTATGTTATGGTTGCATAGTGATTGTTTTACCTCAAATGCTTGTTGTTTAAATGAAGAAATTATATGACTGTCATTTTAATTTAATTCTACCAAAAGAAATTAAGAGAAAATTAGTGGTTTAACAAAGGAGAAAGCATATTTTCTATTTTATTTATTGTAAAAAAAAAAAAGAGATAGTTTAACAATCTGTTTTATTATTGAGAAAAAAAAGGGGTTAGTATTCTGTCTATTTTATTTTGCAAGATAAATGTGCAAATAGGTAGTCCTTATAAGTCTGTAAGTGTTTTATTTTATTCCACTAAATGAATGTGTAAATATATTAATCTATTTTATTTTGCAAGATAAATGTGCAAATAGGTAGTCCTTATAAGTCTGTAAGTGTTTTATTTTTATTCCACTAAATGAATGTGTAAATATGTTATAACACACACACACACACACACACACACACATATTTCTGGTTAACAATTCATTTTATAACCTACTGTTTGCCTGGCAAAACTATGTATATATATGTTTTGAATATTAAATAAAACTGATTTAACTATTATAATATCTAAATAGCACATCCACGTTGCTGTGTGCATTTTATATTTGAGAAAAGAGAAAAGATATTAAATATTGTATTGCTGAGAGAAGGGCCAAACCCTACATGCTTTTGGGGGTTTTGTGTTTTAAAAAAAAAATGATAGTGGCCGCCGTCCACCATTTCCTTGTTTGGCCACTTTCAGCTCCAAACTCTTGGAGCATGCTCCTTCCCTTGGCCTGTGACACAATCGCCTCAATGCTGCCCTTTGTTGCTTATAAACCTGCAGATCGATCCTTATTTGCCCTATTTGACTTGTATATATATATATATATATATATATATATATATATATATATATATATTGTTCCTCAGTTCCATATAACAAATATATATATCCATAATATATATATTTATTTATGTATATGTTTATATATACAAATATATATATATATGAAACACTATATATATAAACAATGAATATATACCTCTGTTCAAACAAAAAAAAAAGTTTTAGATTTAAGCTATATATATATATATATATATATATATATATATATATATATATATATATATATATATATATATATATATATATATATATAACACAAAAAAAAATGAAGTCTATGTGTATATACAACTAGTATATACCTTTGTGCAAAGATCCATGGCAACCATTGAAGAAGTAAATCCTACCTGCAAACAAAAAAAAAGAGATAACAAAAAGAAAATAGAGAGAAACAAAAGAATGTGAAAAAAAAAGGGTGGGGCTTTTCAAAAAAAGAAACTAATAAAATAATAGAGAGATTTTAGGGTTAATGCCTTTCATAGGAAAGTAATAAAATATTAGAGAGAATCTAGGGTTGTAAGTTGAGTGGGGATTTTTTTATTTTATTTTATTTATTCCTTTTTTATGTGCACGGAAGTTTAAATTTCCCTCTCATTTGCTTTTTAGATTTTTTTATTTATTTTTGCTTTCCCATGAGTTTTAAATTCTTTTTTATTTTTTTTTGTTGAGGGGTTGGATTTTATTCCCATGTGAAATTTATTTTATGGGAATGAGATTTGTTTTATTGGGATTCTTTAACCCTTTTGCAAGTTATTTATTTTGGGTTTTCCTTTTTATTAACTAGTGTGTTTTAATTTAAAGATTTTGGGAAATATTTTAAATTGATTTTGTTTTCAATTTAATCAATTTTATTCTGAGGGGATGATTTAAATAACTTTAACTTAAGTGATTTAATAAATATAAATGTCGCGAGTATATTTATTAAATGACTTAATTATCGAATTTTTTTTATTCCTTGGGGAGAGATGTTTTGATTTTATTTTTTTCCCTTTTTAATTTTTGGACTCAAGTTATTTAATAAATTTAATTGTTGCAATTATATTTATTACTGGACTTAAATGTTAAATTTTATTTTGGTTGTTTAATTAATTTTGAATTTTTATATTCTGATGAGTGGTAAATTCTAGTTGACCCGTTGGAATTTTATTAAATTTATTTTAAACTTTATTTATTTTATTTTGCATCAATTATTTCTTGGGAAATTCTTTTTAAAGTATTTATTCCAAATGTTGAAAACACGTTATGTTGTCGATTTTTTTTTTTAGATTTTAAGGTTTTATTTTTATGGCATTTTTATGACTTCCATTTAATCACTCCACTTTATCATGCATCTATTGTGCCATTATTTCATATTTATTATTTCGATTTCTTTTTAATGTAGAGTTAGGGTTTGTTTTCGAACCTACCGAAAATCACTTTCTCACCTACAAAACTTAGGGTTCGAATTAAATCGTTCTAACCCCAAAAGCGGCACGCTTCGCGTTGCATACACCCTAGACGGCTATCATCTCGCGGGGGACTGCGTAGGACAATGCACTTCCCTGAATTATGTTGACTTGTTTACGTCTTATGTGTATGGCCATCGAGCACGCATACGCATGCGAGGGGGTTCCCAGGGATAACTAGAAAAATTTTTTGTAGTTCGTGTCGTGACCACATGGCAGATGTGGTCATGACACGAGTGTTTGTGTGTCGTGTTTGCACGGGAGATGTGGGCATTACATTTGGTATCAGAGCCTAGGTTTTTAAAACACTGGGCTTGTATTAGGCATATTACCTTTTGCGCAACCGTGACTTACTTGTGGTTACCTTGTTTTGTAGGATGCCTCCCAGACGAGTTTGGCGAGTGTAGACCCACCGCACTCCACCCACAGAGGTACACACAGATTCATCAGCTGTGGGACCGGGTCAGCCATATCCACCAGTACAGCTAGATCCATAGGTACAGCCACAGCTAGTTCCTTAGGTACCGCAGGCACCACCGGCCCCACCAGATATGGGACCACAGATTTTACAGGCCTTACAGGCAATCTTAGATAGGCTCCCACCGGCAGTAGTAGAGCCATGTGTAGAGCCCTGCGTAGAGCCGCGAGAGGCACCACATGCGGAGCCTTACGTCGAGCTGCCAGATACAAAGGAGGTTGGTTCGGCCAACACGGTCCGTAGCAGGAGCCCCCATATCAGGCTAGGCATGATGAGACAGTGCGTGTAGAGCACTTGGGTCACAGGCCTTATGATTATCATGCAGATGAGCCTATCAGGGGGCACAGAGATAGAGGAGATCCCATTAGGGACATATTGATGTTAAACCCTCTTACATTCATCGGGACCACAGAGGGAGCTGAGGTAGAGGCCTGACTTATCAGTTTAGACAGGTGCTTTGCATTGCGTCCTTACGAGGGCAACACGAAGGCCCGGGTGGCAGTACATTTGTTGCGAGACGCAACAGCTACCTGGTGGCACACTGAGGAGTGCAAGCATCACCTTTCTTTAGACACCCTCACATGGGAGACCTTCATTGAGCGCTTCAATGCGCGCTACTTATCAGACCATTACAGACAGCATTGTATAGACGAGTTCCATGACCTTCAGCAAAGGGGACTTTCAGTGGCTTAGTATGAGGCTAGGTTTACAAAGTTATCTAGATATGCAGAGTATCTCCATGACGAGAAACTCCTGGTGCATAAGTTTATCAGAGGACTTAACCACAATATAGCAAGGCCTGTTCGGATGGCAGATCCCCAGACTTTTAGTGATGCTACTGAGAAGGCATATATTGCTAAGGAGATTTAGGGACGAGGGCAGAGTTCTCGCCCTCAGTTTTAGGATCGGGGACAACAGTAGCATCAGCAGAGTTTTCGTAGACCTTCACAGCCACCTCACAGAGGAGGATTCAGTTCAGCACCGTTAACTCCTAGACCCCCACAACAGCAGCAGAGAGCTAGGACATAGCAGAGGACACAGGGGGGGCATAAAAGAGGTTGGCAGCAGCAGGGCCCACGTAGAGATCAGAGGCAGTAGGGACCACCTGCGGGACCCGTGAGGTTGCAACAGTCTTATAGGGGCTCACAGGGGTCTTCTAGCAGATCAGGACAGCAACAGTCGGGTAGGACTCAGACTGTACAGGTACAGGTTAGGGGCCCTTGTTATGTTTATGGTGGAGCTGGACACCTAGCTAGAGAGTGTCCATAGGGTTTTGTAGCAGGGGGACAGCCTCGTGCAGGTGGATCCGAGCAGACAGTGGGTGATGTGGGTAGATCCCATCATATGTTTGTAGCAGTAGATAACTGCAGGCAAATTTTTAGTCGTCAGTGATTGAGACGTCAGGTATGATTGGGGGTAACCCCATTTCTATTCTCTTTGACTCTGGTGCTACTGATTCATTTATATCTCCATTGTTAGTGGGGCGTTGCAGGCTGGTGGCCTCTAGGTAGGGTGATAGGTGGGTAGTTGAGTTGGCTTCAGGAGCCAAATTGATAGTAGATGCCTTAGTCCATGACTGTGAGATTGCTTTGGGACCCTTCACTACAGTATGCGACCTTAGAGTCATGGCATTAGGATCCTATGATGTGGTGTTGGGTATGGATTGGCTTGCGGCTCATCGAGCCAAGCTAGATTGTCGCCGAAAGGCGATCAGCTGTTTAGACGATCACGACACATCAATTGAGATTGTGGGCATGCAGAAGCCCACCGCAGTGCGTATGATATCCGCTCAGCAACTTAAGCGCTGCATGTGGAAGGGATGTCAGATGTTCACCATCACAGTGAGCGACAGATCAGATGACGAGCCAGATGCATCTTTGGATGATCATCCCATCCTTAGAGAGTTTGCCAATGTATTCCCAGTAGAGTTACCGGGGATGCCTCCCCGACGTGAGGTAGACTTTTGCATAGACTTAGTGCCGGGTGCCAAGCCAGTGTCTCGTGCACCCTATAGGATGACCACACATGAGCTCACTAAACTCAAGCTACAGTTGGAGGACTTGTTGGAGAAGGGGCACATCCGACTGAGGCACATCCGACTGAGCTTTTCACCTTGGAGTGCTCCTGTCATCTTCGTGAAGAAGGATGGGTCTCTTCGTTTGTGCATGGACTACAGGCAGTTGAATAAGGTGACGGTGAAGAACTGTTATCCTCTGCCCAAGATTGGTGATCTTTTCAACCAGATGCAGGGAGCTAGGGTGTTCTCTAAGATAGACTTGAAGTCCGTGTATCATCAGCTACGTATCGCAGAGGCAGATATCCATAAGACCGCTTTCCAGACTCGATATAGACACTATGAGTTCACTGTGGTTCCCTTTGGCTTGACGAACGCCCCTGCAGTGTTCATGAGTCTCATGAATGGGGTGTTCCGTACCTATCTAGATCAGTTTGTGATCATTTTCCTCGATGACATTTTGATCTACTCATGGACCGAGGAGGAGCACGAGGAGCACCTTCGTCAGGTTCTACAGTGTTTGCGAGAGTAAAAGCTTTATGGGAATTTGGTGAAGTGTGCATTTTTCAGGACAGAGGTTTAGTATTTGGGGCATATCCTTTTCAGCGATGGAATCTCAGTAGATCCATCAAAGATCAGGGCTATCAGGGATTGGCCAGCACCCACTAGTGTGACAGAGGTCAGGAGTTTTATGGGGTTAGCTAGTTATTACCATCGCTTTGTCGAGGGTTTTTCTCGGATAGCGCACCCCATCACTTCCCTTCAGCAGAAAGGGAAGAGCTTTTCTTGGACTGAGCAGTGTCAGAGGGCCTTCGGGGTCCTCAAGGAGTGTCTTACCAGCGCTCCTATTTTAGCAGTTCCTAATCCTGCAGCAGATTTCATGGTTTGCACGAATGCATCACTTGAGGGATTGGGAGCTGTACTTATGCAGGGTGGTAGAGTGATCGCGTATGAGTCGCGAAAGCTCAAGACTCATGAGCGGAACTACCCCACGCATGACTTGGAGTTAGCGGCAGTGGTTCATGCTCTAGTCCATTGGAGACATTTCTTGTTGGGTCGTCGCTTTGAGCTCCATTCCGATCATCATAGCCTTCAGTATATCTTCACACAGTCGAATCTGAACGCTCGTCAGCGGCGTTGGATGGAGTTCCTATGCGAGTATGACTTTGATGTCCACTACATCAAAGGGAAGAAGAATGTGGTTGCTGACGCATTGAGTTGGAGGCGCCACGAGTTCTTGACCTTGACTTTGAGTGTGGACTTGAGGGATCGCATTATATAGTATCTGCCAGAGGATGGATGGTTTCTTGAGGTGCAGCAGGAGATCGGTTCACAGAGGGCCCTTATGGGCAAGTTTGCAGGGTATACACTTGACACAGATGGTTTACTTCGTCATCGACAGCGCATCTATGTACCCCGCGCAGGTGACCTGCGTACTGTAGTGCTTTCAGGGGCTCATAGAGCACCATACGCGGCACATCTGGGGGTGAAGAAGATGCATGCCGAACTACGATAGCTGTACTATTGGGCCGGTATGAGACGAGATATAGCAGAGTTTGTTTCTCGTTGCCTTGAGTGCCAGAGGGTCAAGGCCGATCATCAGCATCCAACAGGTCTCCTATACCCACATGATATACCTGAGTAGAAATGGGACACCATTTCCATGGATTTTATTGTTGGTCTTCCTATGTCTTCGCGTTGCCATGATGCCATCATGGTGACAGTCGACAAGTTGACCAAGGTGGCTCATTTCTCTCCTGTACACACGACGTATAATGTGCCCACTGTGGCGAAGGTATTCTTGGATGATATTGTGAGACTAGATGGAGTACCTCTCCGCATCATCTCTGATAGAGATCCAGTGTTCACTTTAGCATTCTGGAGAGCCTTATAGCAGGTATTGGGCACACAGCTCAATTTTAGCTCCGCTTATCATCCCGAAATAGATGGACAGACAAAGCGGGTGAATCAGGTATTGGAGGACATGCTTTGGATGTATGTTATTGACCATCAGTCTAGATGGGAGGAGTATCTTTATCTAGTTGAGTTTGCCTACAATAATGGGCATCACAGCTCGTTAGGTATGCCTCCCTTCCAGGCTTTATATGGCAGACCTTGCAGGACACCATTGAGTTGGGATTGGATTGAGGACAGAGTTGCCATTGGTCTAGAGCTAGTTCAGGATATGAAGCAGCAGGTCACACTGATTAGACAGAGGTTGCAAGAGGCACCGGATAGGCAGAAGAAGTATGCCTATGCTAAGATGATAGATCGGAGCTTCTCAGTGGGTGATAGGGTATTCCTTAGAGTGCGGCCACACAAGAGTCCAATCCATTATGGAAAGGGCTCTAAGCTCGTACCACGGTTCGTAGGACCCTTTGAGATCTTGGAGCGGATAGGACCAGTTGCCTATCGTCTAGCATTGCCACCTAGCGTGTCACGTATCCACGATGTCTTTCATGTTTATGTTTTGAGACGATATATATCTGATGTATCTCATGTACTGGACTGGAGTGCTTTACAGGTAGAGGCAAACAGGCAATTTGCTTTGGAGCCAATTCGCATATTGGCTCGTCGGATGCTGGGCCTTCGAGGTCGAGAGATGGACCAGGTTAGGGTCCAGTGGGATCAATATGACGAGGTCACGGTGACTTGGGAGGATGCAACTAGTTTGAGGGCACTCTATCCTCACCTTTTTGACGACTTCCAGGAGGAAGTTCAGTCTTAGGGGGGGAGGATGTGAGGCCGATTATTTCACCTCCCATATTTTGATCATTATGCTATTCAGTAGAAGACACTATCAGACCTTAGTGACTACATTTCATTATGCAGACTTGATGTTTTATCTCACTGATTTGTTATATGTGATTTGATTTGGTCATATTGGATGATATGTTGTGGTTCGATATATGGGATTTATATTAGATGTTATTTTGTTATGAGATTCTAGTTATTTATGTGATGTGAATTATTGACATGTGATGGAAGATGCAGTGTAATCTGGAGATATGTATTGATGTTTATTTCAATTGCGTAAAGTTAATTTCAGTTGCTTCAGCTATGACTTTTCATGACAGGACTGACACTTGATCGAGATGTGCAGGTTTTACATTCCCTAGCCACGGGAAATCGGAGGTAAGATTCACACCATGTTATTCCCTGTAAAGCCGATCCATTCCCAAGGGGGATAAGGATCACGTGTGTAATTGAATTATGATTTATTGTGCTTGGTTTAATTTTAATTATTTTTAGCCTTAGTACCCTTTCTTTCCTTATTTTTGATTAATATTAAGTGTTGTAAAATTTTATTTGATTTATGCCACTTGGTATTTTTATTATTTTTTTTGGGCCATTTAAATGTGGATTTTTAACCCTTTTCATGAACCCTAGGGTCCCAAAAGTTACCCTAGGTGGTCAACCATGAGTTTAGGGTCAACTTGGACTACCTAACCCTAGTTTTGACTCACCTTAGGTCACCCTAAACCATGGTTGAGTAAAGGTGACGAATTTGGGAAGAGGGAAGATGGGGGATGGGCCTTGCCTTGGGAAGAACTCATCTCCCATCCCTAAGTTTTGGGAATCATTCCCAAGGAAGACTTGGGAGGTCTCCAAGAGTCCTCCCAAACTCCCAAGTGAGTGGGAGCACCACTCAAGACCATTGTCTTCTTGAGGTGTGAGTGGGAATCCAACTCACCATTTGTTCCCCTCCCACTTGTGTGGAAGCACAAGTGGATGAGGTGGAGATGGAGGTGGAGTGAGAGGAGGACATTTGTCATCCTCTTACCTTCTCACTCTTACAAGTGGTTTTGGAGGAGGGAGGAGATGGTGACAAATGTCACCTTCTCATTCCCTCAAGGCCAAGTTGATGGCCTATAATATCTCCTCTTGTAGAGGAGAGGGGGTTCTTTTTTTCCTAGTCCTTTTCCTTACAATTTGAGAGTTCTTGCAAATTTTGGTTTTCCTTGCTAGTTGGAGGAGTTAGGAAGGTTGGAGAAATTCTGAAAGTTGGAAGGCTTGGGAGAGGCTTGGAGCTCTACACCAAACTTACTCCAGTGTCAGGGCCTTGAAGGTAGGCCTCTCATCTTACTTTCTCACCATTGCTTTTATATTGTTTAGTGTTTTAGATTTTGGTTGTTTGCTGTTTGTATTGTGTTGTTGGGTTGGGAGTATAGTGAGAGCACCACCAATGGAGGTAATGCTCAACTTGTATGGGTAGGGGAAAGGAACCTCCTTGAGGTCTCTCCCACATTATGTATTTATGCCTTGAGGGCTTTCATTGGTGGAGGAAATTATTGAATGGCAAGAGTGCTATGGAGTTTAATTGTGATTTTTGTGGAGAGTGGTATTTTGTTGGAGATTTTGTTTGGCTTGAGGCCATGAGCTAGTTATTTTATCATTTGGGAGCCCTTTGGAGTTGAGGGGTCCATTCCCTACCCTCATAAAACTCATTTTTTATGAGTTGAGTTTTGTGTTAAACTTAAGGCTTGTCTTTTTGGTGTTGCTGTGATTGATTTTTGTTGTGGAGTGTTCACCCGGTGTGAATCCCTACCTCCCTAGCTTGGGGGTGACCCACTTGCGGGTCTATGGTAGGGAGGAGAGCTTTCGTAGTGGCTAGTTTTTGTTGTCTTGTTATTGTGTTTTATTTGTAGGTGTTTAAATGAAGTTATAGAGTTTTGGAGAAGTCCATTTTAGTTTTGTTGCTTTATTGGGTTGGCTGAATTTTGAGAGCCATGGCCTTGGAGGCCTTAATGTTTTGTTGTCAAAATTATTGGCCTCCATTGTTCTTACTGTTGTAAAGAATTTTAATATGTAATACCTCTTAATGTGATTTCAAAAATGTGTTAAAGTTGCTATTTGTGTGTATGTAACTATGAGAAGTTTGGTTTAAGAAAATGTGACTGTGCTGTTAGTTTATATTTCAAATGCAAAAAAAAGAGTAGAGATTATAATTTCTAATTTTTTTGTAGCAAGTTATGATAGAAGGGAAATTTGATATAAATTATGTTATGGTTGCATAGTGATTGTTTTACCTCAAATGCTTGTTGTTTAAAGGAAGAAATTATATGACTGTCATTTTAATTTAATTCTGCCAAAAGAAATTAAGAGAAAATTAGTGGTTTAACAAAGGAGAAAGCATATTTTCTATTTTATTTATTGTAAAAAAAAAAAGAGATAGTTTAACATTCTGTTTTATTATTGAAAAAAAAGGGGTTTGTATTCTGTCTATTTTATTTTGCAAGATAGATGTGGAAATAGGTAGTCCTTATAAGTCTGTAAGTGTTTTATTTTTATTCCACTAAATGAATGTGTAAATATGTTAATTTATTTTATTTTGCAAGATAAATGTGCAAATAGGTAGTCCTTATAAGTCTGTAAGTGTTTTATTTTTATTCCACTAAATGAATGTGTAAATATGTTATAATACACACACACACACACACACATATTTCTGGTTAACAATTCATTTTATAACCTATTGTTTGCCTGGCAAAACTATGTATATATATGTTTTGAATATTAAATAAAACTGATTTAACTATTATAATAACTAAACAGCACATCCACGTTGCTGTGTGCATTTTATATTTGAGAAAAGAGAAAAGATATTAAATATTGTATTGCTGAGAGAAGGGCCGAACCCTACATGCTTTTGAGGGTTTTTTGTTTTAAAAAAAAATGACAGAGGTGGACGGTGGCCACAGCGGCCGCCCACCATTTCCTTGTTTGGCCGCTTTCAGCTTCAAACTCTTGGAGCATGCTCCTTCCCTTGGCCTGTGACACCATCGCCTCAATGCTACCCTTTGTTGCTTATAAACCTACAGATCGATCCTTATTTGCCCTATTTGACTTGTATATATATATATATATATATATATATATATATATATATATATATATATATATATATATATATATATATATATATATATATATATATATATATATATTGTTCCTTAGTTTCATATAACATATATATATATATATATATCCATAATATATATATTTATATATATATATATATATATATATTTTGTTCCTTAGTTTCATATAACATATATATATATCCATAATATATATATATATATATTTATGTATATGTTTATATATATATATATATATATATATATATATATATATATAAGAATGAAACACTATATATATAAACAATGAATATATACCTCTGTTCAAACCAAAAAAAAATAATTTTAGATTTAGACTAAATGTACACAAAAAAAATGAAGTCTATGTGTATATACAACTAGTATATACCTCTGTGCACATATATATATATATATATATATATATATATATATATATATATATATATATATATATATAAGAATGAAACACTATATATATAAACAATGAATATATACCTCTGTTCAAACTAAAAAAAATAATTTTAGATTTAAGCTAAATGTACACAAAAAAAATGAAGTCTATGTGTATATACAACTAGTATATACCTCTGTGCAAAGATCCATGGCAGCGATTGAAGAAATAAATCCTACT
Organism: Cunninghamia lanceolata; assembly: GCA_027924645.1. Classification (NCBI taxonomy): domain Eukaryota; kingdom Viridiplantae; phylum Streptophyta; class Pinopsida; order Cupressales; family Cupressaceae; genus Cunninghamia; species Cunninghamia lanceolata. The sequence continues at coordinate 6,124,193 of BSBN01000907.1, read as the reverse complement.
TGCAAAAAAAAAAAAAAGATAACAAAAAGAAAATAGAGAGAAACAAAAGAATGTGAAAAAAAAAGATGAGAAAAAAGAATAGATAGGGTGGGGCTTTTCAAAAAAAGAAACTAATAAAATAATGGAGAGATATTAGGGTTAATGCCTTTCATAGGAAAGTAATAAAATATTAGAGAGAATCTAGGGTTGCAAGTTGAGTGGGGATTTATTTATTTTATTTTATTTATTCCTTTTTTATATGCACAGAAGTTTAAATTTCCCTCTCATTTGCTTTTTAGATTTTTTTATTTATTTTTGTTTTCCCATGAGTTTTAAATTCTTTTTGATTTTTTTTTGTTGAGGGGTTGGATTTTATTCCCATGTGAAATTTATTTTATGGGAATGGGATTTGTTTTATTGGGATTCTTTAACCTTTTTGGCAAGTTATTTATTTTGGGTTTTCTTTTTTATTAACTAGTGTGTTTAATTTAAAGATTTTGGGAAATATTTTAAATTGATTTTATTTTTAATTTAATCAATTTTATTCTGAGGGGATGATTTAAATAACTTTAACTTAAGTGATTTAATAAATATAAATGTCGCGAGTATATTTATTAAATGACTTAATTATCAAATTTTTTTTTATTATTCCTTGGGGAGAGATGTTTTGATTTTTTTTTTTTTCCTTTTTAATTTTTGGACTCAAGTTATTTAATAAATTTAATTGTTGCAATTATATTTATTACTGGACTTAAATGTTAAATTTTATTTTGGTCGTTTAATTAATTTTGAATTTTTATATTCTGATGAGTGGTAAATTCTAGTTGACCTGTTGGAAGTTTATTGAATTTATTTTAAACTTTATTTATTTTATTTTGCATCAATTATTTCTTGGGAAATTCTTTTTAAAGTATTTATTCTAAATGTTGAAAACGCGTTACGCTATTGATTTTTTTTAGATTTTAAAGTTTTATTTTTATGGCATTTTTACGACTTCCATTTAATCACTCCACTTTATCATGCGTCTATCATGCCATTATTTCATATTTATTATTTCGATTTCTTTTTAATTTAGAGTTAGGGTTTGCTTTTGAACCTGCCAAAAATCACTTTCTCACCTAGGAAACTTAGGGTTCGAATTAAATCGTTCTAACCCCAAAAGCAGCATGCTTCCCGTCGCATACACCCTAGATGGCTATCATCTCGCGGGGGACTGCGTAGGACAACACACTTCCCCGAATTATGTTGACTTGTTTACGCCTTATGTGTATGGCCACCGAGCACGCATATGCGTGCGAGGGGGTTCCCTGGGATAACTAGAAAAAATTTTCGTAGTTCATGTCATGACCACATGGCAGATGTGGTCATGACACGCATGTCTGTGTGTCGTGTCCGCACGGGAGATGCGGGCATTACACATTTGCCCTGCTACATTGGCTACAATTTCTAGCTTAGCTTTGTTAGTTTTTGGGCCCCACTTGCTGCTCTTCTTGATGTTTAGTTGTTGACTCTTTGATTGGGATTGCTCCAACATCCTTTCTTCTAGTATGATTTCATCCTCACCCCCCAATCCACCTTCATCTTCATAATCTATCTTTTCTTCGCTCTCCTCCAGTCCTGAGGTGGGTTCAACCTGCACTAGGTCCCTTGACTCAACTGATGCCTCTTGAGCATTGCTATCTATTGTATCTCCTGACTTCTCTTGAGGTTTTTTCTTCATTTCCTCCCTTTCTAGAACCTCCTCCTTCACCAATTCTTGCTAGCATTCTAACGACAGCTTCCTAAAATCTAAAGGACTATACACTGCCATTTCCCAAGATTCAGTCTGTCCACATATCTCTACAGAAGTGGGGTTGGTATTTTATTTTTTGAGGCATGGCTCCCCTTTAATCGTAAGAATGCCCTTTATCAATTTGCCTTCTATTAGGTCCTCATCCTTTTGAGATTCCTCCAAGCTAGGGTTTTATTGCAGTTGTCCCTCCCTACTATCCTTGGACTGTAATAAACTCCAATTATACACGTTGGCTTTGTCTATCATCACAGAGATCTTACATTCCATATTTTCATGTTCCCTTGATTTTCATATTGAGCATAATTTCAGTTGGTCTTCTCTTAGTACTATTTGGATCCAAGATCTATCCCCACAAGGTTCTCTATCTCCTAAGGCATGGATTGGTGTGGCTTCAAGCCTATGTAGACTCTACCATAGGCTCCTTAACATCTGTCTTCCACCATTTTGTCGATTGATATTAGTATTCCCAGGGTCCTCCTAAATTCCTTAATAAAATCCTCTTCTCGGTACTCAGCTGAGAGGTTATACAATTGAATATAGACCAGTCCCTCCTCAAATTTATGCATCCATGGGTCAAAATTGGGATGCCAGTCAATCATATGCATTCTTGCACCATCAAGGTAATGTGATGCGCTATTGAGTGCTTTCCATTTTTTTGCATTTGAATGGAATTCTAGCAAAAAGAATGCATTTGGAATTTTCGTGATTTGGACAAGGTTTCCCCATAGTCCCCAACACCATTTTTTAATGTGTTCTAAATCAGTCCAACACCCGCCCCATTTAGCTAGAACCCCAGATTCCTTGAGCCTTCCTATGGATTTATCAATTCACTTTTTATCCAGAGTAACTTGTGACTAAACAAATTAGGGTTTGGAACCTTACCTTTCAGATCTTTATGATTGTGTGGGGGTTCTTCTTCAATCACTTCCTTTTCCTTTCCTTTCCAAGAAGTCTTCATCCGATCTTCCCGAGCCATTACCTTCTTTCTAATTTCCTTGATTCACTAATTTTCTGCAGCATCTGCTTTGGAAAATTTCTTCTCCCTAAACCACCCATGGTGCCCTTGCGAGGAGCTGCTCCATGAGGTTGAGTTTTGATTGTCATTCCTTCACTAGTACTCCCCTTGCCCTTGAGACTTAGGATTCACATATTTATGTGCATTCCACCTCCTTGACTATAGCCATAGAAGACCCCTCTGAGCGTCCCACGGCTTTTGCCCTTTACACCGCTCCTGCTCACGATTTTTGAATATTCTTAGCTCATTTGATCTAAAGTCCATATTACATTTATCCACCCAGTGCCCTCCTAAAAAGAACCACTAAGAAATGTGCTTCCATTCTGAGGATCGTCTTCCTGCTGCTAAATTCTCCCTAGAACGTCTGTCATCCTCTTCATCACCCCATACCTTTCTACCTAGATCACCTGCTTTTTTTAGTCTTCGTCACCCATCACACCCTAATTAATTTGAGAATAATTAGGGGTTAAAATTAATTAAATAAGGGTTCATTTAATTAATTTTAGGTCTAGGGGTCATATAGGCTAGGGTAGCTAATTAAATAATAGGTATTTAATCAACTAGGTTAGGGGTAGGCCAATTAGTAGGGCTGATTAACTAGATAAACATAATTTATCTAATTAATTGGGTTTAATGAGATGGGAGAATTAACCAAATAAATATTTGCATATTTATTTAATTAATTGGGCTAATGTTAGTAAATGTAGCTATTGAATTAATTAAATTAATTCAATTTTAGGGATTAAATGGTGAAGAAAAGGGTGAATGGATGAGATAATTACTTAAATAAAAATTTAATTAATTAATTAGAGGAGGAATTAATGATACAAGTAATATTGGAGGTTGGTTAGATGGTTAAAACATTTTTAGGTGTCTACATTTACCTCTCTTTGGCATGGCATCGTGACCTAGTAGGGATACGGTGTCAAGTCAAAGAATTTGCCCCAACTGGCGGGAAGGAATGAAATGGATGAGGGATGCCCCCTCGAGAGGTCAGGTGAAAAAATAATTTTTTTTAGGTGAGCTCTTGAAAGGAGGAAGTGGTAGTGAAAAATGGATAGAGGACGGAAAAACAGGTTGATAGGAAGAAAAATAGGTGAAAAAGGTTATGTTTTGCACCTTGGGAAGGAAAAAGTGTGTTGGAGGCTGACATGGCCTTCTATAAATAGAAATTGTGGGCCCAAAGTGCCACATTTACACTCATTGAGCCAATTGGAGGAGAGGAGAAGAGAGGAGATGAGATGGTGAACCCACCATTCTCCCTTTATAAGCATCTATCAGAGTGCGTGTGCAAGTACATGAGATCACCATTGGCAGACCTCTGGGTATGTGGACTAACCTTGACTTTGTCAATTTTTTCATTTTGGGTATTTATGACATTAGGAAATGGGTAGGTTAGGGTTTTGGCACCATTGGAGACCCATTTGGCATGGGCCAGATTGGTGCCTCCTTTGGAATGGCACCATTTGCCAGGAGGAATTTTAGGTTAGTTTGGTGCCAAAACAAAAATTTATGGCGCTTTTGTGCAGTTTAGCGCTATTCGCGCTAGGTAGTTTTCACCGGGTTGATGCTATTAGTGGAATTTGTGGTGCCAATCTTTGGATTGGTGCCTTTGGTCTGGGAGTTAATGGATTGGCACCATATGATGGTGCTCTGGTGCCATTCTTTGGAATGACACCATAAGGGGAATGAATGGTGCCAAAAGATTAGGGTTTTTCATGGCAGGTTGGGGTTGAATTTAGATTAGTGCCAAAATTAGAAAAATCAGTGCCAATCCTTGGATTGGCACCTTAAGGGAAAATAATGGCACCATCCTTGGGATTGGTGCCAAGTCTGGAAGAATTGGTGCCATCCTTTATATTGGTGCCAAAGGGATTAGGGGTAGCACCATTTTTTGTATTAGCGCCATTAGGGTTAAAATCAACACCATAGCTCTGATTTTTAGAAGAATGACAAGTTTTTGATGAATTTGTAGATACAGGTTGATGGGGGGATTGTGGCTTCACAGGAGTAGCAAGTTCCCACTATTATGTAGTTGATAGATGGTTTCAACTTGGCTATACTAGCCAGGTTAGGGAGATTGGGTTTGAGGAGAGTGGTTGAGATGCCCATCATACAGGTACATAGGGCCATGATGACGACCCTAGTAGAGCGATGACAGAGTGAGACATGCTCCTTCCTCCTTCTCATAGGTGATATTACCATCACCTTGGAGGACATATATCACAGACTAAGGTTGCCAATCTTTGGAGTGCGGGCAACCTATGACATTACCAGGGGATGAGCGGCGTTAGACAGAGCTTTTGCCCCAGGCCACCCAGTGCTGACACAGGATCGACATCAGCTGAGTTACAATCAAACTTTGGTAGTAGGTGTGGATGACTTCATGCTATTTTTGTGTGCTCTAATTGGGGGTCTGGTGATGCTAGATTGATGTGCATAGGGGCTCTCAGTCAGCTGGGGAGAGGAGATCAAGGGAATGGTTCTACATGAGACAATGTAAGCATGGGGACCATGCATGTTGGCGTAGTTATACCATGAGATGCACACTATTGTGTATCTATATGATGGGGCTTTATCTGTTGGGATCACACTACTGCATATATAGGCCTTTGAGCACATAGGGATCACTAGGCCATAGGGAACTTTATTTCAGAGGTAGTTCAAGGCATTTGTTTTCTTGTATAGGGCCCCTCTACAATATTCATATGTTGGACAATTGTGCTACTGGAGATGGATTTTTTATGACCTAGTTCGCATTACATGGCAACCATCCATTGAAGTAGAGGTGTGGCTAGATGAGCACATTCACCTACCTTATGCATTCCAGGCTCGATACTTGATGGGTCGAGGGGACCATATGATAGATATGTGTCTCCCCTCCCGAGTGATGAGACAATTCATGATATGCCAGGACCTACCATAGATGATGCCGATTTTTGCTAGGATGCTTTAGGATATTAGGTGGCCACCAACCATAGTGCCCCAGGTGACAATACAGGACTTTGCAGGACTACAACCCAAGCAGTGGGATTGGTAGAGTACGATGATAGATGTAGGGACTATCCTTGCTTGATCAGTGGTGAGTAGTGTGGAGACTGACCCGTTTGATGGTTCCAGCTACAGAGCTAGACATGACTGTCGAGGAGGGGGAGGGTGATGAGGTGGAGGAGTAGATAGTATTAGAGAAGGTATAGGTGGATGAGGATGATCCCATCAGGATGTTGGCTACAACAAGATTAGAGTAGGTTTTGGCTAGGAGGGGATGGATGTGAGGACAATGAGTCCTCAACAATAATGGGTAGTAGGGTAGGTCCCATAACAGAGGCAACAATAACCACAAGTACCTATGCAACAGACACAAGTAGGATAGAGGGGTCAGATGCCGCCACCACGGGAACCATTACAACAGTAAGGTCCTAGGCCAGTACCACCACAGACACTATCCCAGTAGTAGGCACAGAGGGGGCATATGCTACCTCCACGGGCACCTAGGTAGTGGCAGTAGACAAAACAACAGTAGGGCCCATGACCACAAGCACAATAGTAGGTCAGACCCCAGACACAACAACATCATGTGCCAGAGTCTCAGATGGTATTCACAAGGGCTGGGGCCACAGAGGCATGGATTTTGGGGGAAGGACGTGGTCCTATTCTGAGTGTGCATACTAGGCATCGACACACTTGCGTTGATGATGAGGAGGATGTAGATACCCTACAGGCATAGGTTGCTAGCCTAGAGGACATAGTGTAGAGATAAAGGCAGGAGCTTATGCAACTACGAGGGGCAACCACCCTACTAGATAGGAGCAGTGGTATAGATGGCCAGATCAGCACACTACAGACGTAGTTAGCATAGGCACATGGACAGGTACAACAACTATAGGCTTAGGTAGCTAGGGTAACTATGAAGAGGGACATAGAGAGGTCCCTACGTCAAGCTATGGATGCATAGGTGGGGGTTCTACAGGCAAAGGTGACCCGACTATAGGGGATGGTGTTAGGTACTAGTATTGGCTAGATATACTCGTAAACCCAAGCTCATATTCAATAGATACAGGGCCAACTCTTAGAGACACATTCACGAACCAAGTACTATTATGGTGCTTACTGTGTTGCGGTTCCTATGGATTAGCGGATATCGAGTTATAGTGAGAGGAGTGGATCGAGGATGTCTAAGTCACAGATCCGAGAGGTCTGACTGGTTAGTACAACAACCACATGCACCTCTTCAGAAGTTACTACAAAATCTACCACAACAACAACAACTGCACCAAGGGTCTCCTACTGACTCAGCTAGGGGTTCATCAGCCTAGGGTTGACTTATATATTTGATGTAGTTTTGGCCCTTGTGGCATTTTGTATCATGACATTGTACTATTTTGAGCGATGTATATTTTAACGGTGATGTATTTTATGATGGTTTATGGTTTATGATGATGTTTTTATGGATGTTTATGGGTTATGATGTTATGATATTTTTATGGATGTTTATGGTTTGGATAGATAGATGGATTTATGCATTATGAATGGTTATGCATGGTATGGATGTCTTTTCTGTATATGATGAGATACAAATGGATGTGAATATGAAATATATGCTCAGATTAATAAACATATATTATGAATGCAAATGGATTATGAAATGGAAAATATATGCTCAGATTAATAAACATATATTATGAATGCAAATGGATTATGAAATGGAAAATATATGCTCAGATTAATAAACATATATTATGCATGAAAATGGATTATGTATTGATAAATGGATGAATGGTTAAATGGATATGTTAATGATTTAACTGATGATAAATGGATGATAATATGAAATGGTACTGATGAAATGAATGATTATGCAAATGTAATGATTAATGAAATGGTGATAGATAAATGTAATGATTATGGAAAGGTAATCAGATGGGAAATGGGATGGGTTGATGTTGTAATTGAATGTCATGATACATTTTTTGATCGTTGAACCTTCGGTGATGGGGTTAGGGGTGGGGAGGTTTAGGGATGGTTGGGATAGGTTTAGGGATACTAGGTCACGAGACACCATGTTATTAGGGGTACTATGTTGGGATGGGTGAAGTATGTAGAGTCATTTGATTGGGACGATTGATTGGTGGGGGGAAGGGATATGTTAGATAGGGGGTTGAATCATTGTCAAATCCAAAGTCCAAATATTGTGTTTAATGGGTGGTGATTAGAAAGGGAGATGAATGATCTAGGAAAAGTCCTTGCATTACTTAATTGAGAGCATTTTTAGGTTTATTATAGCAAAATAGGATATTTTTTACCAAGGTATAAAAGGACCAAGATGACGATACATATTCGTCTTTGCATGGACTAGACTCACAAACAATAGGTTGATCTCATGCATGCCCAATGTAGTATAACCTTGCCTAGATGAGGGAAGGGGACTCATAACATAAGTTCCCTTATATACTTAGAAGGTATGATTAACTTTATATGCAAATGGGAAACACTATGCTAGAACCGAACCTATCTTCAAGATATGAATACTATTCTTGCAGTAATGAAATCAACCCACAAGCACATCATACAAAAATAATGACCATATTTTCTCAGTGTTTTTCTACCACATACCATGATATAATGAGATCAAGGTAGCTTTGGAATGATTCCTAGAACAAGACAAAAGATAAAAAGCAATAATCCAAAAGACCAACAAATTACACAAATAGCCATTGTATCTCTTGCCAAGATAAGTATTGATGATGGATTCTGCCTATTGTAGGGACAATATATCCATTAAGATGAGAATTGATTGTATGTTGTTGGATAAAATTTGAAAGGTGGGCAAAAGGACAGTTAGGTTGCTTGTGGTGATTATGTTTGGTTTGTTGATTGATGTTTTTTGTGTAAGATGTGGTGTTTTGATAGTATGCTAAGCATGTGTATTTCTTGGTGAATTTAGTAAGCTCAAGGAATAGGGACCATCTAAATAGGTTGGATGGGTGTATCTTATGTACCTGAGTACTAGATACTTTCTTCGTATTCTAGACTGCCTACATACCCTGTGTCCATGGGATCAAGGCACTTTTAAGATGTGGGTGAGATGAATATGTAGTTTTGGTATGACTTGATGATGTTGGAATGGTTTGGGATGGGTGAAATGATGGTGCAAGATGATGTGTTGCATGGGATGATGATGTGGGATTATTTTTGGGGTTTTTGTGATTTTTTAATGTTTTTGGATTTTTTGGATTTTCTAATGTTTTTGGATTTTTTGGATTTTAGGTTGTACAAGAGAAGCATACAAGGATCCTTGTTCCATGGATTATCTTTGGGTGGGATAATATGGGGTGGGCGATAGGGTTTGATGTTTCAGAATTCCAAGCCATGGGATGTGCATGATGTAGAATGTTATGATGGGAAGAGGACTTATTAGATGGTAGGATTGACTACTACACATGGCACCTAAAATAGGTTTTCTCCATGGTACTTATCCAAGGTGTCACCAGAATGATTTTCACCATTGGATGACTTTATTGCACTCAAGTTTTTCTTGATTTTTTGATTTTTTGCTATTTTTTAATTTTTTTTTACTTTTGTGATTTGGGATACTTGATGAGTCATGCATAGAACCTTTTCAGATGTAGGATGTTCATATGCTTATCTAGAGGCTGCCCCTCAAGTGTTATAAACTGATATGCTCCTGACCCATAGCTGGTTGTGATGACATATGGTCCTAACCAATTAGGTTCAAACTTTCCTTTCTTAGTGCGTTATTGTAAATTTTTCTAATTCTCCATAAGGACAAGGTCACCTATCTCAAACTTGTAGTTCTTGATCTTCTTGTTATAGCTCCTGTGTAGGCAGTTTTGGTAGGCTTGTAAATGATTGAGAGCATCCAAGCATTTCTCATCCAGGAGTTCTAACTCATTCGATCTTGCAACTCTATATTCCTCCTTAGTGATTATGTTTTGTAATGAAATCCTGAGTGATGGGAGCTTGACCTCAATAGGTAAAATAGATTTGGAACCGAATACTAGGGAATATGGTGTGGCTCCTATAGGTGTGTGGATGCTTGTGCGCTAGGCCCATAGGGCAGGGTTGAGTTGGAGGTGCCAGTCATGACCAAATTCATTATCTATCTTTTTCAAAATGCGTAAGATGGTTTTGTTAGAAGCTTTAGCTTGACCATTACCTTGGGGGTAATAGGGTGTGGAAAAGTGATGGATATGGAACTTCTCACATAGGGTGCAAACTTCTTGTTTCTTAAATAGTTTTCATTTATTTGTGATGATGGAATGGGGATGCCATAATGGCATATTATGTATTGGAGAATGAACTTAGCAATTTAGATGCCTGTGGTGAAAGTGAGTGGAATGGCTTTGACCCACTTAGTGAAATACTCAGTGGTGATGATGATGAACTTGTGGCTAGTAGATGAGGGCAGGTGAATTTTACCTATGAGGGCGAGTCCCCACTGTGAAAAGGGCCAAGGAGTTGTCATCAGCTGCAGCTCCTATGAAGGTGCATGGATGAGATCACCATGTTACTGACATGGCAAACATTTCTTGACAAATCTGTAAGCATCCTGTTCCATGGCCAATAGTACCCTGTTCTCATAATTTTCTTTGCTAAGTTAGGTCCACTAGATTGTGCCCGACAAATGCCTTCGTGCACCTCTTGCAAGGCCACTTTGGCTTCCTTAGAGTTGAGACATCATAAAAGAGTACCATCAAGTCTTCTTCGATAGAGGGTGTCTCCTATGAGGCTATAGTGGGAGGCTTAATGGATGAAGCTTTTACGTTGTGTGGATAATAAGTTTGGTAGGATGACATTGTCGTGAAGGTACATGTAAGTCTCTTGATACTAGGGAGATAAAGGACCAACAATGTTGCACACTAGTTCTGATTGTAGTACATCATAATCCGGTATGGGAAGCTCTTCGATCAAGAACTCACACTTTTTACTATCCTTTTTAATATCAACCAAGGATCCTATTGTGGCCATACCATCCACTGCTTTATTGTTCAATCTTGGAATTTGCTCAAAATGGATATCAGGGAAATAATCTTTGAAGTCATCGACCATTCTTTTGTAAGGTAGGAGTTTTCCATCCTTTGTCTTGTACTCATTGTTCACCTATCTAATGACTAACTGAGAGTCTCCATAAACTATTAGCTTTTCAATTTTCCACTATATTTCCATGTGGAGTCCTGTGATGAGGGCCTTGTACTTTGCTACATTATTTGTGAATGGAAATGTGATTTTGTAGGATTTAGGAATAGTGTCTCCTTGAGGGGTGACAAATAAGATGCCCGCCCCTGAGCCATGATGTGTGTAAGATCCATCAAAATACATTTTCCATGTGTCTGCTGTTAGCACTATTGTCAATATGGACTCATTTGGAAATTCTGCAAGTAGTGGTTGTTCTGTTGGGATTGGTGCATCAACCAATTGATCTATGATCACTTGTCCTTTAATGGCTTTCCTTTTTCTATATTCAATGTCAAACTCGCTCAAGATCATAACCCACTTAGCCATTCATCCTGTAAGAGCTGCTCTAGTCAGTAGATATTTCAACGGATCAATCTTGGCAATGAGCTTGGTCTTATGATTGAGCATGTAGTGTCTTAACTTTTGAGAAGTAAAGATGACAGTAAGACATGCTCATTCAATTGGAGTGTAGTTTAGCTCATATGTCACCAAGGTGCGACTAATATAGTATATAGTGTAGACACCCAAAATTATCCCATTTCATTATTTATGCCTTAAACTCATATCGCATCGCACACATCATTTCTGTCTGACATACTCATAATTAATTAAATCATTTTCTTCTTAATTAATTAAATAAATTTTATTTAATTAATTAATTCTAATTATTCTTATTATTTTTGTCTATGGTTAAATAATTTTTAATTATTTAATCATTTCATTATTCCTCTATTAATTAAATATATTATCTTTATTTAATTAATTATCTTTATTCCTCCATTTTTCATCTGTGATTAAATAATTTTAATTATTTAATCATTCCCACTTTCTCTCCATCAATAAATAAATAAAATTAAAATATTTTATTTATTTCCCACTTGCACATGAATTAAATAAATTTTATTTATTTAATTCATTTATTCCCTCCACTCTTATCCCACTCCTCCATTTTCTCCTATAAATGTGCGAGCGTGCATTTTTGCCCCTAAAAATAGGAAAAACTCAAATGTGTCGGAAAAAGTAAAAAATAATTCAAAAATCAATCCATAACCCATCCAACTCTCAAAATAGTTAAAAAGTGTGCTATTTTGAGAGAAAAATCTTATCCTCTTCAAACCCCACTAAGCCTTTTTCAAAAATAACCTTTTTTAGGGACACATGGTGCATGCACATTCATCCTCTCCTCTCGATCATTCTCAGCCATTGATCTTTCCTTTTATCCTCCACCGTTGATCATCCTCTCACCTTTGTCTATAAATTAACCCACAACCAAGCCATTTGGGAGGCATCGAGTTTGATATCCTCACTCTGCTGAAATATTCTTCCAATCTTCTATTTATCCTCTAATATTCTATCCATCTTCTTTCTTCAAATCTTCATCCTATCATTATGCTACGTATTTGAGCAATCAACATCAACACAATCTTCATTGATCAATCAGGCTTGTGCATCCATCATTAAAGACATTTGAGGTATTTGAAAGGTTTTGGGTAAAAGGTATTGCATGTCATTTTGTTTTATCTTCATTTTGTCCAAATTTTCTCATCTACATTTTGGTACACCCAATGGAACTCACTTCTCTTGATCAAATCTTATGTTTTTGCAAGTTTTTGTAGTAAAAATTTGTGTTCCATCTAACCCCTGTTTGCAAGTTTTGAAGGGAATCTATTGCAGGTGATCTCCTGGGCTAAATCTGACTATGCCAATATGTCTGGGAGCGCGTTTCCATGAAAATTGACTATAAATTTGCTATAGGTTCGTTACTGTGAATTTTTTTTATTTTGGCAGTTGTACCATACAGATTTGTACGGATGTACAGCCTGTGCTTGGTATCAAGGAATTCTTGTTTAAAGTCTTGTTGGGTTTGTAGGCATTTTGTGCTGTTTATGTACTGTAAGTGTAGGCATTTACAAACCAGCCATTGAAAACAAAAGAAACCCTAAGGTAAATTTCTAACGCTTTTCTCTACCTAAACCCCTTTTTGGTTGATGATCTTGTCGGCCTTTGTGGCATTCTGACCATAGTATCATTGTTAAAAATACCTGTTGGTCGCCATCTTATCACTCTCGTTGATCTCCTGCTCAAAGTTATTTCTCTGCCAATCAATGGCCTTTTGTGCATAGTCACCCACCTCATCCCTCTTGTCGACCTAGGGTTTTCACTACCCAAAAAGCATAGTCACCATTGTTCAAATCATTGTCGCCCTCGATCTAAAGGCTCTGTGTTCATTTGACGCCCTGTCGCCACATCTTAAATGCTCATTTGTTGACGTTTGCAACCTTTTCTATTTAGTCGACACCCTTTTCTTTCATAGTCGTCCCTTCTGCTATTTTCTTAGTGATCTCCTGCCGCCTTATTTCATCCCTCATTGACAATGTTCACACCGTCGATTCTCTTGAGTCACATTCTATAAACCGTGTGGTGCCATCATAACATTCTGTCGCTATCCATATCAGGTCACTGTCACCACTCCTACACATGGTCACAACCTACAAACCTTCAGTCTGACATGGCTTTGATACTGACTGTGTTGACTAAAACTCTAGCCACTCATCTCATTCGATCACTCTCTACAAAGGTTGATATCTCTCCTGCCATCAGTTTTGAACGCCAACTTCATCAATTCGTCCCTTGTAAACACATAGGCAACAATCCAAAATCCATGTTGGCAGTCTTTTAATCACCAGTTGAAATATTGAAATAGTTAGAGTTTCAAACTTTAGAACCTAGGTTTTAGGATTTAATATCATAGTTAACATTATAATTTAGGTTTAAATTTGTGGGTCTTAGGTCTTAAAACAATAAAACAATACCCTATTTTAAACTGTCAATCCAAAACTATAAACAACACATGTGACAAAAAGAATTCTACAAACATCAAAGTCAAAGGGTCAAACTTCAAACAACAAGTCAAATTAGTCAACCTGTCATCTCCTACATGCCAAAGGAGGCAATTTTTTTCTTTTTAGCATAACTTGCTCATACAAACTCGTAATTGTGCAAACAAAAAATTGTTGAAAAGATGAGAGAATGAACTTCACAGTTGCATCAATAGTTTTAGGTGATTTTGTCATTTCAGTAGGTAATTTCTTTGTTGAAGTTCAGATTCATCTAAAACTTCAATCGAGTAGATCTTTTGCAAAACTTATCCAATTTCAACAATTTTTTTAAATTACTTAGAATTTTGTAAACTTTATGTTTATGCAACTTGTCTAGTTGTATTAGGTCATTTATTTCTAATTTTTAACAGATCATATATTTTGAACTAACCCTTTGTTAGCTTGCAAGTTCGGTTTTCTTCTTGTCTTGGTAACTTTCAGGGGTATCTAAGGAGCTAGAGTAGTTGTTGTAGACACCCAAAATTGTCCCCAAATTTGTCCATGTCTTGAAAAACCTAATCAAATACATTACTAAGACATCATGTAGCATTTTGTCCTAATCCCACTCCTAATTCCACTTATCCGTTACCCAATTAATTAAATAAATCTTATTTATTTAACTAATCCCATCATAATCCCATTTATCCTTCCGTAGTCAATTAATTAAATAAATTATATTTATTTAATTAATTTCCACTTTTCCCTCATCTAAATGAATTAAATAAATTAAATATTTATTTAATTAATGTATTCCACATCATTCCTTTCGAAACCATATTTGTCTCTATCTCCACATTTGTCTCCATGTAAGGTGGAAGACCATTTGACACTTGTCACATAACTACAATTCCCTTAAGGAGTGGGATAACTGAATCAATCGTAGCTGTCCACATCGTTCAATTAGCCTTTCAATATCAACCATCCATCCACATCAGCCCAAGCCTATAAATCAACCCTCTCCCAAGCCATTTGAGGATCTATTCTTCAAGTATCCTCATTATGCCAAAATCATTCTTCAATCTTGCTATCCAAATCATCATTCATCTATCATCCTCATATCATTGTTATGCTACATAAGTGAGCACCCAACATTCGTCCAACAATCATCCTTCAAAATCTTGCATGCTCATGCGAGACGGAGAAGAGCAATGGAGATAAATCAAGCATAGCATGGAGATCGGTTTGCATTTACATTTGTTGTTTTGATTTTCATGTTGTCTTGTGATTCATTGTGCAATTGTTAGGGTTTGATCATTGTTGTTTATTCATTTACCCTGATTTGGAATTTTACCTTAACTACATTTGGCACACCCGGTGGGAATATTTGAAACATGCTTTGGATATCTCTTCATTTACCTTATCCTTTCCAAACATATCCATCATTATCTTATCGTCATGATCTTTGTCATGCAAAATTCTAAGTTTATCACCTAGAATGGGGCATATTATTCCTATGTGACATAGCCTTTGGAGATCACATCCTAGCTCCTTTATGATGCATGCATCCATCCACTATAGTCACATACTCTTACCTATCCATCTATCATGAGCCTTCCATCACATTTACTAATTGCCCATTCTTTCCTCCATCCATCCCCCTACATCCTTACACCTAGACTTGGTTTCTTCCCTTGTCATTGGTATCTAGCATAAAGGCTATCAAAATTGTCATCCAATGCCATCCTCAAATATCCCAAAAATCCAAAAAAAATTAAATATTCTCAAAAATTCAAAACAATTTAAAAATACAAACAAATTAAATATTCACCATTCACATCTGCGCTATAGCCATACCATTTTGTCAAAGACAATTTTCATCAAACTACTCACAAGTGGGTTGCAGGGTATTCGTTTCTCAAATACACATCATTTGAAACCTTTCGCTTGCTTTATCTAATGAACTTGATCATGGTTTGCGGTGTGTACCTTGTCATCAAACTTGAAAATAAATTTCCAAGTGTACTTGACACAACTTTCACTTTTTCCAGTAAACCAAACAATTTGTTTGCCATCACATTTTGATTTGGGGCTTTAAAACGAACAACTCTTTTCTCTCACATTTGGAATTGGGCTTAAAAACAAACCATTGTCTTCCATCACATTTTGACTTGGGATCCAAAATGAACAAGTGCTTGGATTTTCTTCAACACATTTCATTTTCTAAAGGGTAATTAACACCTGAGAGTGTGAATCAAGTGACAACTTGCTTGGTTCACTTTTGTATACCCTATCTAGGAGGCCTGCTTGGAGACACACCACTCTAAGGGATGACCTCAATGGAGGATGAATTGAAAGACACCCTCCTTTGAGAGTTGGAATCTTGTCACTCTTGGCTAAGCCCCAAGGAACTTTATACCTTTGGGAAGTGAAGGTGAAGGGTGGTGGTGGTGCTCACCTAGGGTTAGGGTTCTGAATTTGAGATTGCATGTTTTTGTTTTTATCCCTTCAAACCCTTAGTGCCTTGGGTTAGGTTGTTCCTCGACCCACATGCAATGTTTTACCGCTTGTTTCTGTTGTACTTAAGAAAAATGCTAAGTTTTTATATGTGCAAGTGCAAATGTATGTTGGCGGGCTCAAAGGTGCACATCGGCTTTCAAAAAATGGTGAAAAAATGAGTCATATGCATTCCAGAATGCATATTGGGTTGCATATACATGGGAGAATCTATCGCAGATTCCCAGGAATATTCTGCGATGCTATGTTGTGTTTGCTTGTTTAACAGGTTTGTATGTTTAGACATACAAGTGAAAATATACAAGGGTAGCGGACATGCTTTCGCTACAGTGCGATGTACAAGTGGTCTTGTATGTTGAGCAGCATACAAAGGGGAACACATATACATTTGCTACAGTGCGGCGGAGATGCATTCGGTGGGGCCCTCAGGTATATACAAGTGAGATTGTATATGATCGGCGTACAATGTAGATGTGCATTGTCAATATGCAAAGGTGAAAGACAAAGGAAAGATGCATCACAGATTCCAGGGGATATTCCAATCTAGCAGATAAGGTGTTGAAATCTGCAGCTTGCATGTATATGGCATTGTATATGCTGATATACAAACAAAAGGAGATACAAGGCCCAGATTTGAAAGTTTTTCAAATCCGATGGATAAATTGCTGGGGTCCGTTGTATGTATATCGTATTTGTATGATGCGATATGCAAGGAAATGCAAGCTGGACCTGATTTGAATTTCAAAGCACCTCATAGTCATTTGAGGTCCGCAAAATGTATATTGGATTTGTATATGCACCATACAACCCGATATACAAAGGAAAGACATACAACCTGGACACGAAGGAGGAATCAAATGCAGTGAATGAAATTTGAGGTCCATGGATTGTATAAAGTGCTTGTATGTTCGCGATATGCAAGGGGCCGATATACAATTGGTGGCCCCTGACAACTTAAAGAAGCTTTTGTATGTATATGCATCCTGTATATACAAAGATTTGAAAAGCAATTGTATATGCATTTGAGCATGCATATACAAGGGCGAAAAGGGCAAAATAGAGAGGGGAAAAGTCAGCGATAGAGGAGCTGGGTGCCTACTTGGTATGATGTCATTGGTTGGTGACTTTTCAGCATGGTTTGGAGCCATTGATCTCAGCAATAGGGGGATATGATCAACAGTCGTATTTCAAACTGCCAGCGAAGGTTTTTTCTGAGCATATGTAGTCATGTTTTGAGCGAGAGAACTCCATGGATGCACTGTCGCAACTTCCAAGAGGAGCTGCGGGTAGATGAATCATTAATGGCAACATACATAGGTATGGGCCATTGGTTGATTGGCCACCTACCAGTTTTATGAGGAAAAATCCCCAAATGACGGCGCAGGGCTCGATTCCAACCACTCCCAGCCTTTCTTTCTACCTGCTACATTAATTGTTTTGAGCGCCAATTTGAAAATGCATTGTATCTGGCAAATTTTTTATTTGCCTTGTAATTAATGCTGAGTACACTTGATTGCTATATAAGCAGACTGTGTCACTCATTTGTTGTTGTTGAAAACTGGATGAATTTTTGGTGCTGTAATAAGATGCAACTTCATTGGTGGCCCTGTTCTGGATGTCTTGTGAGTTTATGAGTCTCATGTTGTATGTCTCATGCATGAATTTACTGATTTCATGTTGATTTAAATGAGTAATGCTATATTGCATGTGTTCTGTTATCTGTCTCCAAATTGAGTGTGTTCTTCTTCTGAATCTAGACATCTAAGGGGTGTTTATGGTTTTAGAATATAGGTCACTGTATTGAATGCTTGATTTGTTACTTCTGCTCAAGGAGTAGATTAAATGTTTCAGATCAAGTGTTGGGAGGAATGTACTGCAGTAAGGATGTTTGTAAGCAGAGATAACTGAATACTCGGTCTTGGGAAGTATCTGAAAGGTAGATGCTAAACAAACCCCCTTGAAATCCAGTCTTTGGTATATGTTTATGCTGGTCATTCACATGTGTATGTCTATTGACTCTGAGCCCTGGATAGGCACCAATCTAGTCTTGTATTTAGGTTGCAACCCAAAGTCTCAAGTTTTTCATCCAAACATAAAATTAAACTCAAACTTCAAATACAAACCTTTAGGACTTTAGAAGTAGTTTAGGACCAAAATCCTCTGATTCACAACTGAGCATAGGCCCAAAGCTAGCCCCTTTGTACTTATTCCACAGTTTTGGTCTACATGAGGGAGGATTTATCTGCTTTGTATCAGCATCTTAGTCAGTTCATAGTCACATTTCATGGATGTTGAATAGGGAATACCCCCTTGGTTCTGTAGAGCCTAAAGAAGAAGAGGAGATATCTATAGAGTCTATCTCCTATACTATTGGCCCCTGGCCCGGGAATCCTATTGATCAATGATGGCTACCTTGTAGGGATAATTGGGAACAAGCATCCAGTCTAGGAAAATAACCAACAGGTGGGTTACCCCTTTCTCCTGGCTATGTGGCAGGATTTCACTTTCATTGCATCCATAGTCAACCTTGTGCAATCTAGCCTAAGACCTAATTGGCCATATCGACTTGACTAGACATTAGGCTTGTTGATGTGTCGTCTTCAAGTGTGTGCTTAATAATCATGACATTTCATATTTCAAAAGTTAAACTTGCTTATGTGTCTTGCGTGAGTGATTCATGTGTGTACATGTATAATCATTTGTTTTCCAATTGCCACATCAAGCTATAAATGCACACATTCCACATTATCCTCAATATCCTTGTCATCACATCCATCTTAAGCCAAGTCATCTTCATCGTAATCCAAATACTAATAATCCTACTTATCATATCCACACCATCATAATCATTATCCAAATTAATTCATTTTGAGAGTCTACCCATGTCTTTCACCCCCACCTATCCTCTCAAGGAGGCATCATTCCCCATCATCCTAACAATTCTTGTCATCAAATCTATCCTATATTCACATCATCATAATAATTATTCTCTTTCATCCATTTGTATTTTGGAACATTTCAAGCCATGGTTGTACATATTGCATCACCTAATCATTTGGTCTTCATCAAAAAGGATGTGCTCAACAATGATTCATCCCAAAATGAACCCCTTTACATAGAAGTTGTAATCAAAAGGTGTCGAGTCAAAAGGGTCCTAAGAGATTATGGCTTAGGGTTAAACTTGTGCACTCTAAGGTTGGTTAAACTATTGGGGTACTCTACTATGGATATTAAAAAATACCATTACATCACTATTAAGGCCTATGATGAAATTGAAAGCATATCTGAAGGTACTATTTGATTTCCCATTCAATTAGGTCCAACCCTAGTAGAAATAACTTGTCAAGTCTTAGACCTCGATCTCCCATATAATATCCTCCTAGGACACCCATGCATTCATGCCATAAGGGATTTCCTTCCACCTATCACAGATGCATCAAATTTCCATTTAATGACCAAGAGGTTACCATGCATGCCGACCTAAATCCTTTTGAATATTACCCCTAGTTGGAAAGACCATATCGTAGACCTCATTATTCCCCAATTAATGACATGGCCCAACCATCTATCTCATATATTGATTCATCCACCTTAGCCTCTTCATCCAAGTCACCACCATCATCCATACAAGATCAACAACCAATGCCACCTCAACCTTACATGTCATCACCCTCAACTTCACACCAACCATTACCCTATGCAATCCCTCCACCACAACACTATTAACCAATTCAACAATTTCAATCATCACGTTAGCACATTCACCACCAACAACAACAAGTCATATCACAACAACAAGTCCAAACACCATCCCAACTTCAACAAATCCCATATCAATCCTATGTGTCACTCATCCAGCCTAATCCATTCACATCAACCTATGCCACATCAACATATCAACCTCCACCCCAACATTATCTAATTTCTCATTCCAACATTCCAACACATCACCAAACATATTCACAAGGCAACCAAGTGTCCTCACAAGAAGCACCGTTGATTAACCTAAGTCCACCATTGCAACAAGAAGCACATGCAAGTCCAATTGGCCCCTTGTACATAAACCAAATGAGTCCAAGTTATTCTATGCAAGACTTAATTACCTTTGACAAGGGAGATACCAATCTAGCCAATGCATCTTATGAGTGGCCTCCACCATCCAATCACATGCCAACACATGAGCCAACTAGTCCTATCCTAACACCTTCATGTGATCCTACCCCTAGTCCATTGATCCACCAACCTTCTAATCTATCCAATCCTCCTATCCCTCCATCCAATCCAAATCCTAATATGCTAAATCCCATTATCCATCCCACATGTCCCAATCCTAAGCCTATAACAACTTCCACCATCATTGTTCATCCACTATATTGTCCATTCACTCATACACTTGCAAAGGATGTGATCCAATGGATACTAGCTATAAATTGACTATGCCAAACACCGATTCATGAGCCTATTAAAGAACCTTCAAACACTTTTCTTATTCCTACAATCCCATCATGTGATCCACAAGCCATCAAGCCTAATAAAGAGCCTAACACTATTATCCCAAGCCAAGAGCCATCATACCCTCATGTTGTTGACCAAGAGCTTATCCAAGAGTCATCCCCTTTGATTCAAGAAAGTCAAGAGGTATGTCAAGAGTATAACCCAATGCATGTGGAAACATCAAGCCCTAGTTCTAATCAAGATCAAATCCATTCCATTCAACCCATCCACAACCTCTACCTTCTTTATGATCAAGATATTACCTATGAAGAAGCTATCCATTACAAACTTGATCATATACCTATCCATGAGAAAGAAATCCAAATCTGACCCATCCATAACATATATGTTTTCCATGATCAAGATATTATTCATGATGAAACAACTATCCATGAGCACCTTGATCTTATCCATAATCCTATACCTATCCATGAGCAAGATATCCAAATTGCTCCAATCCATCCTTCATCTAGCCCTATCCATAATTCCACAACATCTACTTCCACTTGTCACGATGGGACACATGGCCCTCAAGAAAGCATAGAAGATCAAACAAATAGCTTAGATCTTAGTGAGCATAATGATAATCAAGATCCTAATGGTCCTTCCACATCCACCATCATATCCTATTGGTCCTACCACATTTATCCATGAGTGTTCTTTCTTAGGACAACAACAACCATTGTCCTCCACCTCACCTTCTACATCCAATAAAGAACTTGTGTCTAGTTCCCAAACCACACCTAGTCCTATAGCCCATAGCATCCTCCAAAACATGAACTACCAAGGTAAAGGCCTAGGCCTTTATGAACAAGGTGTTTTGGAGCCAATCCATGTCAAGGTCCCTCCATGTTCATATGGCCTTGGATATACACCCCAAGGTAAACACTTTAAAGATGTTAGTAATTCCTCCATCCATCCTAAGTCCACTTTCCATCACAAACCACATCATATACCCAAAACATATGTAGCCATTCCACCTCCATTATCCTATAAACCCCAAAAGCATGTGATTGTACACATTCCACCATCTACTTTACCTCCATTAATTCCAACTCCTACGATCCCTCTATCTACTTTACCTCCCCTTTTACCAACACTTAATTATTCACTTATCCATAAGTACCCTTACATTCCTAATCATGACCAACAAATGCACATATTGTCTAAACATAAAGCTTCCACTCATTCCATCCATCCCATGGGATTCAAAAGAAAACATTTGGATGCCTCTACATATAAAGCCAAAAGTCCTACCAAAAATCCTAAGGATCCTCATGCCTTATGGCATCAATGCAAAGATTCAAAACAAAATCCATCTAAAAAGCTATCCAAGCCCATACCTTCACAAGAAAAGTCCAAAAGAAAAATGGTTTGGGTCCCTAAGCAAAAATCCATCAAGTCAAATGAAGCATCCACCTATCAAGAATCTCATGCATCCACTTTCATCCAAAAATCCCAAGATTCCCATTCCATCCAAAAATTCCAAAAATCAAATCCCTCCGTCAACCATCCACGAAGCAAACATCCCCATTGCTTCCTACACCACCATCCACTCAAAAGCTTCAATGTTTAACACGGTGTGTGCAATCGTTGGTCATGGTTCCATTCCATTCCACAACATTCCCACATACCTCCATCTCCCCATGTTTCATCCACTATCCTACATATCTTCCCCATCCCATCCCTATGGTCCATGCTTTTGCATAAACCTTTCCATCCATTATTTACATAAGTCATATATATAATCCACTATCCCCCATCCTTGCATAAACCTTTCATAATCCACTATCTACCTACTCCATCTCCTATCCATGCAATCCCTTACCAACATCTATGAGCATAATGACACTTGACATGGTCCATGTGATGAAATCCATCTTTAGTGGGACACTATCACCTTTCATAGCACTAGACACTTGAGTCCCTTCTATCCATTAACATGGTGAAAATTTGGCAAACAAGCGCCATGTGTAATTGTCATGCTATCCCATCAAAAGTAAAATAAAATAAAAATAAAAAAATAAAAAAAATTTTAAAAAAGGAAAGAGCAATCCCTTCGTCCAATGGTGAAAACCACCCTTGGTGGCACCTTGGATAAGTAGCATGATGAAAACCTAGAAAATATGTGTCATGTGTAGGTTGATCTTCTATGTCACTTACACTTGGGGGCACATTGTCTCATCCATCTTAACATTTCCAACCTATCATTTTCCATCATATCATGTCCTATCCTATCCTATCCTATCCTACCATCCTTAGCTATTATACTCATATACCTATCAGTCCATCCATCTACCCTTCCTCCTTTTAATCTTGATGAAGATATGGGGACAAAATGTTGAAACATGCTTTGGATATCTCTTGATTTACCTTATTCTTTCCAAACATATCCATTATTATCTTATCTTCATGAGCTTTGTCATGCAAACTTCTCAGTTTATCACCTAGAATGGGGCATATTATTCCTATGCGACATAGCCTTTGGGGATCACATCCTAGCTCCTTTATGAGGCATACAACCATCCACTATAGTCATATCCTCTTACCTATCCATCTATCATGAGCCTTCCATCACATTTACTAATTGCCCATTCTTTCCTCCATCCATCCCCCTACATCCTTGCACCTAGACTTGGTTTCTTCCCTTGTCATTGGTATCTAGCATAAAGGCTATCAAAAATGTCATCCAATGCCATCCTCAAATATCACAAAAATCCAAAAAAAAAAAAAAATTCTAAAAAATCCAAAAAAAAAAATTCAAAACATCTCAAAATACAAACAAATTAAATATTCCCAAAAATCCAAAAAAATCAAATATCCATCGAAAATCCAAGCAATAAAATCAATCGAATCACACCAAATTCATCAAAATAAATTCTTCAAATCAATTCATCAATCGCTTCATCTAATCATCCATCAATTCATCGAATCAATCCAAACAATCAATCTAATTCCTTCAATCAAATCATCCCTTCACCAATCCAATCACATCTCTCACATCCCATCAACATCATATATCATCAAACATCCAGTCAATCCCAATCAATCCATAACTCGATCAATCCATCCACCTTCATCATCACCATCAATAAACACAAAATTAGAACTACATCTCATCTCTATCATTAAATGCCTTGATCCCATGGATACAGGGTATGTAGGCAATCTGGGCTATGAAAGAAGTACCTAGATTCAGGCATAGGCGATAGACCATTTCCATCTTCCATCTTTCATTCTTCATCCAATCATCATATTCTTACATCATCATCTTCATCCATCTCATATTTCTTCTATCATCTATCTCCCACCTCATCAATAAACACCTAAAATATAATCAAATCATTCTTCTATTACCTATCTTGTATCCTTCTTCTAATCTTCAACTTCATCAATCAAATCATTCCAAGCAATGATCCAAATGCAAGTCATCATTTATCCATACCAATCAAGTTAATCAATTGTGTCAAATTATCCAATCGCAATCAATGGTCTTGATCCTAATCTTGTTGTAAACCAAATCAATCAATCATCATCATCATCATCATCAATGGGATATATCATTCCCACATCCTTGTGTGGATCTAGGGATATATTGTTTCCCGCCATGACAACACTATTATCAATCAATCAATCAATTAATCATTGATTTACAGCTTGACTGGGGCAATACCTTGTTTGTTTTTGTATCATTTGTGCATGCTTGCTTGTTTTCTTGTGTGTGTTTTCATTTTATCTTGCATTTGTATCACATCCGTATCAGTCCAACTAATATTCATATCTTGTGTATGTTGGAATATCTTTTTGCACTATCCTTTGCATCTAAGGTCATATCATACCTTTTGTTCATTAGAACTTCAATGCTCTAAGTTTTCTTCCTCATACATTAGACAAGGTTGTATTATGCTGGGGCACGAGACATATCATCACCTTGGTCCTTATACCTTGGTGCATAACGTCTAGTGCTATATCAAACATCATGATTGCTCACCTTCATTGTAGCATAATGCATAATTCATTTCTTCTATCCATTCCCTTACCTATCTTCCTTAACCAATCCCTTTCATTTTGAGAGCCTACCTGTGTTTGTCCAACCCGCCTATCCTCTCAAGGGGGCATCCTCATTATATCTTTCCATCCTCATCCTATTTTTCCATCATCATCTTATGTTTCCATTATCCTATTTTCCTCTATCCATACCTTAGCTTCTTTGAAATGATTTTACTTGACACAAATCTTATCATCTCGAACATCATCTCAAAGAGGGGCAAAATATAGACACCCAAAATTATCCCCAAATTTGTCCATGTCTTGCAAAACCTAGTCAAATACATTACTAAGACATCATGTAGCATTTTGTCATAATCCCACTCCTAATCCCACTTATCCATTAGCCAATTAATTAAATAAATCTTATTTATTTAACTAATCCATCATAATCTCATTTATCCTTCCATAGTCAATTAATTAAATAAATTATATTTATTTAATTAATTTCCACTTTTCCCTCATCTAAATGAATTAAATAAATTAAATATTTATTTAATTGATGTATTCCACATCATTCCTTTCCAAACCATATTTGTCTCTATCTCCACATTTGTCTCCATGTAAGGTAGAAGACCATTTGACACTTGTCACATGACTACAATTCCCTTGAGGAGTGGGATAATCAAATCAATCCTAGCCATCCACATCATTCAATTAGCCTTTTAATCTCAACCATCCATCCACATCAGCCCAAGCCTATAAATCAACCCTCTCCCAAGCCATTTGAGGATCTATTCTTCAAGTATCCTCATTCTGCCAAAATCATTCTTCAATCTTGCTATCCAAATCATCATTCATCTATCATCCTCATATCATTGTTATGCTATATAAGTGAGCACCCAACATTCCTCCAACAATCATCCTTCAAATCTTCCATGCTCATGCGATGTGGAGAAGAGAAATTGAGATAAATCAAGCATAGCATGGAGATCGGTTTGAATTTACATTTGTAATTTTGATTTTCATGTTGTCTTGTGCTTCATTGTGCAATTGTTAGGGTTTGATCATTGTTGTTTATTCATTTACCTTGATTTGCAAATTTACCTTAACTACAATAGTAACATCAACACACACATCAGATCAAAGGATGAAAAAACAATCAGGTACACAAAATCCATCTTTCACCTCTCAATAATTATTTGCAAACACTTTTGTATTTTGGGTTTAAAATGAACATTGTTTGCAATCACACATAAAAAATTGGGGTAAAATGAACAACTATCTTCCTACACACTTGGCTTTGGATCTAAAAAGAACCAATGCATTCATCTATCTTCTTATCATACATTTCCTTTCTAAGGGTTAATTAACAATTGCGATTTGTCAAACCCTATCTAGGAGGCCTGCTAGGGGATTTCATCACCCCTAGGGATGACCTAAACCATGTGTTCTGGTGGGGTATATCAAAGGGGGGAGAGAAAAAGTTGTACCTCAATCTAGCTACGTAGTCATTGGGATAGCCTTGTGGCCCCGGGTGATTCTAGACACAAGGTGAAGTGGTATTCACTTACTCTTATGCCACATCCCTTCAATGGGCTAGTGTTCACAGATTTGGGCCCCTCGTACCTTGCGTATATTGGGGACACCCTTAGTTAACCCTTGTGCAGCCTAGACTAAGACGTTTCAGCCATATCCCACCTAACTAATCATTAGGACTTGCTGTTGTGTTTGCAAGTGTTTTCTTAATCATAACATTTAATCTTGAAAAGAAAATTGATCATTGTGTTTCGTGTGTGTGTTCATTCATTTACATGTGAAATTTTGTGATTGATATTGCCCAAGTCAAACTTCCAATAAATATTTGCCACATCATCCTAGTCATTCAAGCAATCACCTTCTCTATCATTCTACACCATCATCATCATCCTAATCAAACACTTGACACCATGTCAACATTTGAAGACCTAACACAAAGGGTCATTCATTTGCTTCACAAAGCTCCAAAACCTCTAGACCCACAAATGATTTAAGACATCAACGACATGATTCAAAATCTCCAAACAAACCAATCCCCTTAAGTACAACACCTCTTGGCCACTTATAAAATCCAATCATCACATCAACAACTTCTACATCAATCCTACGTGGCAGCTATATCATCACATTATCCATTCACCTATCATGTTACCCCCACACCAAGTTATCCTATTTCTTCTAGTCCCAATCATTATCCATATCAATCTATAGCTCAACAATCATTACCCTATACAATCCCTCCACCACAACACCATCACAACTTCCAACACATTCAACCACAATCCTATGTGCCACCTCATCACTTAACCCATTCATAAGGCCAAAAGGTGTTTTCACAAGAGGTACATGCAAACCCAAATAATGGTGCAATTTGGGGTCTTGGATCTAATGGTGATGGTGTTGACATGATTGGAAGAGTCTTCTATTCATACCATGATGGAATTGAAATAAGAAGGAGGTGGTACGACATTGTATGCTTGATTGGAAGAGGATGCTTTTCTTTTGTTATGGTCGGGGAGGAGATCCTTGTATGCTCCCAAATTAGCATTCGGTGATTGTCTAGGTGGTTCGTCAATGGTTATGTCACCCCTATCAATAAGGTCTTGTATGCAATGTTTCAACCTCATGTAGTTAGATGTCTTGTGCCCTTTCACACGATGGTACTCACAATAGGCATTTTCATCAAACCATGAGGGTTTAAATTGATTTTTGTCATAGGGTCTAATAGGGATTAATGTGATTAGGTCTGCCTTCACAAGGTTGTTCAAAACATTTTCAATGGGCTCTCCTAAGGGCGTGAACTTCCTCTTAGGGTTGTTTTTTTATCTTGGCGGTCCCTTAGGAACATTGACATTATTATTTGCAGATGTGCTTGGTGGGGTGGGATTTTTTACATTTTAAACAACCTTCACATTGGTGGTGCCATCATTGAGTGTGTTCTTGTTTTTACCCCAAAAGTAGAGTTTGTCATTTGATGGTGCATTGTTGTTTGAATGTGAGGTATTTATGTTGTTGTTGTTGACCTTGTTGTTGTTGTTGGTTTTGTGATCGTTGGTGTATGGTTTTATGGAGCCTTTAGTGATAAGGGCTCTTTCAATGGTTGTTCCTTTGTCAATAACCTATTCAAAGGTTGATGTGCATTGAATTTGCAAATAGAACCCCATTTCTTGGTTAAGTTTGGCCACAAACATAGTGACAAGTTGTTTCTCAGGAATGGGCCAAGGGAGTTTGCTTTCTAAGCCTCTCCATCTTTGCAAAAAGGTGGCGAAGGATTCCCCTCTTTTGTTTTGTATTGAAAAGATTGGTCATGGCTATCTCATGTTCAAAGTTATAGGAGAAATGGTTCACAAACTTCTCCACAAGCTCATGGAACGTCTTGATGTCAGGAGGAAGATGAGTAAACCATTTAGTAGCTTGACTACCGAGGCTTCTAGAAAATAGTCTCATCAAATAGGTATCATCATATGAGACTTCTAAGAAAGTGATAAAACTCCCTAAGGTGTTCCCTACGGTCTCCATTTCCTTTGTATTTATCAAATTTTGGTGTTTCAAAATTTTTGGGGGGCATGTGTAATGTTCTATCAAATAGATATGGGAAATATCATCGAAAGAATATTGCTTTCTTTTGTTTCCATGTTGTATGTTGTCGACCTTTTGGATCAATGTTTGCACAATGCTAGATAAATCTTGTGTGGGCAGTGGTTATGGAATGTAGGTTTTTTGGTTTTGGATCAATTGTTGAAGAAGACGTGGGAGTTGATGTTGAGCTAGATTTTGATTTTGCAAGGTTAGGTTTTGGTTTTGGTTTCTGAAATATTGTTGGTAGGTGAGGAGTTGTTGTAAGACATGTGGTGTGATTTGTTGGTTTTGGTTGGGATTTTGTTGTATGGTTTGGATGGAGGATGTGATGGGTGCTTGGGAGATTGGATTTTGTACATACGTGAAATGAGATGAAGGGTTGTTGCATGGATTGTTGATGGGGATATTAGATGTGTTGTAGGGTGGTTGTGAGAATAAGTAGGTTATGAAAGCTATGGTGTTAGCATCGTATTGAGGAGGACTTGTGGAAGTGCTTGCGTGTGTGGTGTTGTTGGGAATGGTAAGGGTGATTTGTGGTGTAGAGGTAGTGATGGTGGACGTCAACATAGTCGAGACATTTGGTGTAGTGGATGTGTTTGTAGGAATTGTGGATGTGGTAATATTCGAGTTTGTAGGAATTGTGGTTGTGGTGATGTTTGAAGATTGGCAGGTGTTGGGAAGGTTATGGGATGTGGATGGTTGTGACGATGTGGTGATATTAGGTATGGTGGCACCATTTTTTAAGAGGAAATCAAGGTACCTATTAGGATCCAATTTTAGGACTCTATCGAGTATGTCCATGGAATTGGCATCTTGTGTGAAATCTAGGACATCTTGATCCACTTTGTTGGTGTTGGATGGTGGTGCTTGTGGTTGGATGGGAAAAGGATTTAGCATAGCATTGACATCAAAAGTTTATTGTTGTTGGACTATAGGGATATTATTTTGGTTGGTAGGAGGTATCCCCATGCAAAAGTTAATCCTAAAGGATTCCATGTCCTTGTTCTTTTTAACTTGACACCTTGTCAAGGGCATATAATGAGTTTGGATGTGGATTTGGTGGGATAGATGAAGGATGTGACTTTAGAGAATAGATTTAAATTATTGGACCCAAGGATAGGTGGTGATGACAATTTTATGAAAAGGGGATAAAGATTTAGCTTTAAGAGAATAAAATCTCAAAATTCTAAACCTAAGGGTAATGATAGGTTTTTATCTCTAGAGAATAAATCTCAAAAGTTGCAAACCTAAGGATGATTAGTGATAAAGATATGAAGGTGGATGGAAACCCTTAGAGGTTAAAACCTCCAAGATAAATGGACAAATCAATTTTCAAAATTTTGGACCAAAGTGCATAGTGAGAATGGCAAAGTAACATGATTTTGAGGTGTAGATGACTTTAGGATGGATTTGGAAAGGATGAGGGTGTGATTAAGGTAGTTTTAAGGTGGTTTGGATAATGATCAACCAAGGAAGACCCTAGATGATTTGGATAAATGGATTTTGGGTAATTAACTAAGGAAAACCTTAGGTGACCTAGATGTTTTGGATGACTAAAGATTTTGGTGATGTTTGAAAGGGATGTTCAAATCAAATTTGGGCTTAAATAAATCTAGATCTCTTGGATTATGAAAAGGATATCTCTCTTTACTTAAGGTATACTTATGACCTTAGGAAAAAAGAAGAGGATTATTTTACTTGAAGGTAGGCTAATGACCAACAAGAAAAATAGGGTGGGATGGTAAGATCTAGATTTCATTTTTGCACAAAATTGATTTGAGGTTGGTTTTGGATGTTGGTTGATGTTTGGATTTTGGATGATTTTAATTATTGGATTTGATGGATACAATTTGGATAAGGTTGGATGAATGTTGGATTTGAAAAGGATTTTAGAATGGATAGATTAAGGCCAAAAGTGAAAATCAAAATATAGGGTAGGTCGGATTATGTGGAGATAGAAAGAATAGACTATGGTTTAGATTGTTGATTGATTAATGATATCAGATGAAGGGTCCAACAGTCAAAGCGATTATCTCTAAGGTCAAAATGGAAATATATGGATGAATTGGACAAAATGGTCATGGATGAGGGTCAAATGTGAATTAGGGTTTTGACATATTTTGACAAGGTGGACACAGATTACAATTGGGCAAGACTCAAGGATTCCAAAACAAGTTACCAGACACATGTGAAGTTTAATTTATAGATGGCATCAAATTCTGATGATAAGGTGTCAAAATAGAGGGAAATGGCACCAAGAATCCAATAGATGGTGCCAAAACAACAAAATATGGCACCACAAGGGAATTTTTAGGCACCAAATAGAGAATTTATGGCACCGAAATAGGACAGCGTCTAGGTTTTGGAAAAAAATTTGGTAATACTTAATCTACCTATGGTCAATGGCGAATGGTGACTTGTCAACCCACACTTGGAATCTTTGTTGACTCAAATGTCATCACACCTAGAGCAGGTGTGTACATTCTTTTGTCTTTGCAAGAGAGGATAGGTAGGGGCCTCCAGGACTGGAAGTATGACCTAATAACCCTCTCCCTAGAAAGATACAATCAGCTTATGCTAAGCCAGGGATTTGTCTCATCTCAAGGGAGCCTTATGGTGAGTAATCTTGGGGTAAAAACCTTCTATGCCCTTGCATTGAACAAGATGCCAAAGGGTTAAAAAGGGTAGGCTTCTAACCTAAGGTGTTTAGTGGGGGAAATTTGGGGACTTGACACTCATTCATGCAATAGTGACCCACTTAAGAGCCTATCCCAACCACTTACATCAATCCTTTTGCAAGGAGAGAATGGGGTTGACGTATCTCACACACAAGTGTGTGGATATTGGGGAACTGTCGAAATGAGTAGACGTCGTCAAGAAGCTTCAGCTTTTGCCTAAGCCTTTTATATAGCTAACCAAATCAATTCAAGTGCTGCTTAGAGTCATCCCTTGGGATGAGTACCTCTTTTCCCACCAAAGCAAGCCCTTCTCTAAAAATGAAAAAGAGAATAGAATAATTTTTCTTCACCCAATATCCTTATGAAGGCGAGGGGAGAGGATACTTTTATTCTACCCTTTAGGATCTACTTAACAAAACGTGCAAGAGCACTGAACATGCCAAACAATCTAAGTTCTTTTTTTAAGCCCCAAAAATAAAATGTTCCTAAATTTTTGAGCAAACAAGTTCATTTTAGGTGCACTAAATCAAAATGTTTTCACAAATGCAAACACACACAAAAAGGGGAAATCCTGCAAGGAAAACTTTTAGTAGTTTAATGTTTGATCTTTGACAAGCGTTCTTTTTCCCTGCAAAGTGTGTTATCTATCTACACAAACCCCAAAAATTTGTTAAAAGGATGGCGCCAAAATAGATCAAAATGGTGCCACAGATCACAGAAATGGTACTAAAATAAGGAATAACGGCGTCAAAGAAACAATAGATAATTTTTAGACTGATAGCATGTAATAAAACTAGAATGGCTCCACAGATAAGCTGAATGCAATCAATCTTATAGATGACACTAAAATTTACCAAAATGGTGACACACTATTGAGAAATAGCGTCAAAATATGTGTATACCTATGCTTACCCTATTCACTAGACCCGATAGTGCCAAACTATGCATGGATAGCACCAAAAACGTGATAGTTTCCCTAAAACCTACTCGAAAAGCTCATTAGTCTTAAACACATCAACTAAAAACAAGTTAGGATTCTTCCCCCTACCAAACAACACTCAAACCCAGGTTATATGTGAGAAACAAGTCAAATACAAGCTAAAATATGCTAGGGTTAGATGAAAAAATCACTATATACTCCCTAGAGAAATTTTGCCATTATAACCCCTTGTCTTTGTGTTATTCTAATAAAAATAGAGAAGAGAAAACCCCAAACCCCCCTAAAAACCTCTAAAAATCCATAATAAATAATCCTAAGCCTAAGAAGTTAGCATGGTGTCGCCAAGAGATGGTGCCAAAACATAGGATAATGGCACCACAAATCAAGGGGATGGCACCAATCTGTGAGTAGATAGCGCCAAACCGAGAGGATTTAGCACTTAAACCTTGCAAAACATTTCTTTTTCACAAAAACTCAAACAAACTTAGTTAGCTTGGGACAATGGGGTCCCACTGGGCATGCCAAATGAAGTCAAGGAAAACAAACAAGGTTAAAACATAAACAAAAATGCATACACAAACACTTTTATACCTTGAAATTCACCCCCCTCCTTGATAAGGTTTAGAGAGTGCACCCTTACTCTCTAGCTTCACCCATGGATTCCAATGCAAAATACTCTCAAATGCAATGCAAAATCAGTACAACCCTAGCTCAAGATGATAGAAAGATGGAAGAAATTTGAGCATAATAACAACACACAAAGATTGGATGATGAAATAGCTTAGAAGAGGTTGTATTTATAGGTATTTTGGAGGGAGATTTGATCCAATGGTTGAGATTTAATGTTGAGATCAATGGATGAGGTTGCTTGAAATATGGAGGGCTTGGATTTGATAAAAAAGATTGGATGGATGAGATTAAATGTGAATTTTTAATTCACATTGGGAAGGGGTTTGCATTAATGAAGTTAGATGAGGGGGATTAGAAGTGAATTTTTAAATCACATGGGGAAGAGCTCCATTAAATGAATACTAGGACAAATTGGGTGTGTAAGAGATCATTAAATGGGGTTATAGGACAAATAAGAATAAAAATTACCTTATGTGGAATAAAGGTTAATTTTTTATTTGGGAGGTGTGGGGATGAGTGTTAAGTGAGGTTTGACCAAACTAATCAAGGTGATTAGTTTAATTAATATGGATGGAGAAAATTAATAGATGGATTAATTAGGGGTTAAAATTAATTAAATAAGGGTTCATTTAACTAATTTTAGGTCTAGGGGTCATATAGGCTGGGTAGATAATTAAATAATAGGTATTTAATCAACTAGGTTAGGGGTAGGCCAATTAGTAGGGATAATTAACTAGATAAACATAATTTATCTAATTAATTGGGTTTAATGAGATGGAAGAATTAACTAAATAAATATTTGCATATTTATTTAATTAATTGGACTAATGTTAGTAAATGTAGCTATTGAATTAATTAAATTAATTCAATTTTAGGGATTAAATGGTGAAGAAAAGGGTGAATGGATGAGATAGTTAATTAAATAAAAAATTAATTAATTAATTAGAGGATAAATTAATGATACGGGTAATGTTAGAGGTTGGTTAGATGGTTAAGATATTTTTAGGTGTCTACACATATCTTCAATTCGGAAGAAATGCAAAGCACGAAACTGAGCACATCTCTGTCACACTACACACTTTTTTATTCACATTTTCTCAAAAGCACTTGGAAACCAAGTAAACTACTTGTTAGAGGTTGACATAAATGATAACACTAGCATGTTTCCAACAACTTCAACACTTAGTTGCAACATGCACTTTAGACTTCAGGTCTAACAAGCAACTTACCACATGCAAAGGGCCAACAAAAGTTTGGAACAAGACACCATTGACGACTCAGGTTTTGGGGACACACTTGCAATATAAACTTGCCAAATATTAGGTCAACTCTCAATCTTGACTCCCTAGACAACTCAGACTTTAGAGACTAAATGCCACCTACACATTGTAATGTGTATCAAAAGTCTTAACTTCAAACGTCATGCACCCTTAGATTTTAGGGTGCAATTGCAACTTATAACTTC
The DNA here is from genome assembly GCA_027924645.1 of Cunninghamia lanceolata. Classification (NCBI taxonomy): domain Eukaryota; kingdom Viridiplantae; phylum Streptophyta; class Pinopsida; order Cupressales; family Cupressaceae; genus Cunninghamia; species Cunninghamia lanceolata. The sequence continues at coordinate 6,090,066 of BSBN01000907.1, read as the reverse complement.
AGATTGGCAACTTTTCTTGCACTGCATTTTGAACTATATTTTCAATTTGCAAATAAAGAGTAGGAAAAAACACTAAGGTAAGAAAATATCAAGGTTTAGTTTCTCCACTCAACAAGGCATCACTTCATCAATTTATGAGCTTTTACAAAATAGTTTGAGGCAAATGCTCAAGGGATCATGGAATCTGACTTAGCCATATGAGATGCCTCTTGAAGGGCACAATTCCCAAGGAATGAGGAGAAGAGAAAGACTTACTCCTAAATAGAAGGAAAAGAATCTACAAAGCAAAGCATGAGGAGAATGATACAGAAAGCCATACTCATTTGATACCAATGTCAAGATGGGCCATAGGCAAAGATAGAGCTCTCATCCACTAAGTGGGAACAATACATTCCAACACAAGAATCCATAAACATAATTACAACATATAAAAGATGACTCCAACTTCTACACATAAGATAAATATTACAAGATATTCTCCATTTAACACAAAGACCAATTTTCAAACAAATGAGATCATAACATAATTACAAGATAGAGGCTACTTCCTAAACATGGAAGGATCACACTCTAATATATAAATGATACAAAGCATATTATTACAATTATAATGACCCACCTCAAAGGTGTTCCAATAATCATAAAGCATAACATAAATTGTTGACTAGGAACTCTTCCAGCTCCTAAGAGATCTTCTAGAATGGACCAATGGTGGAATGTTACCTTCTACCCTACCATATTACCATTGTTGAGTGCAATAGATGTCTATGCCACTCTAGGATACCCCCAAGCTACAAAGAAGAAGATCATGGATAGACCACTATCAAGGCCAAGGCTCACACACATGCAAAGTATACATAGAAAAACTCACTCCAATCAATGCACACATCATAGGTGGCAACTCACACCAAACCAAGCATATAAGATAATATGTGGCACACATGCTAATCAATGCATTTACAAATGATCACAATTATGTCAAACACCAAATCCAACAAAGGGAAGGATGAGGATCCTAGCAATAAGACAAGGAGTGTCATCACAGTCACACACTAGTGTTGTGGGTAACTATGGCATTCATCAACTCCTAGAGTTGTGACATGCCCTTCATAGCTAGACCAAACCTTTGTGAGTGTTCAAATCCTAGTGTTGGGACTCTTGATTAAACATTTATTATGTGCCCATTGTGTATTTCATTTTCACTTGATTAACATTATCCACATGTTTGTTCCAAGGATCCCTTTTCATCCTAACTAATAGTGAGAGGCACTCCTTTCCTATTCTATGTGGCATGCAAACCAATGCAAAATTTTATGGCACATTGTGAAAAGATGTAGAATCTAAAAATAAATAGGAGACAATTCATTTCATAAATTAAATCATTCTTTTGAGATCTAAAATGCAATTTTTCTATTTTTCTACAAAGAGCTCAAAACCATAAAAATCATGAAGCCTCCATTAATGGAGTCACATGATACCTTCAATAATTAATGAAAATTTTAACTTTTAAATGAAGGAAAAGTTCCAAATTTTGAAAGTACCCTTTTTATCCAAAAATGCACAACCGCCTACTTCCATAATCGATTTTCCCAAATTTCCAAAACTCATAGTTTTAAAGATTTTTGCCATAACTTGGTCTCAAAATGCAAATTTTCAATAATTAAAAATACAAATCTAAAACTAGAAATTGAAACTAAATTACTCCTCTAATAGCATGGCCATATGACTCCACCTAATGTGGGTATGGAAAGAGGAAGAAAAATCATTCCAATTTTAAATTTGAAACATAAACATAAAAGGGGAAATACTTTTAAAAAGATTCAACAATGGAGATAAATTCCTCTTTTGATGCAAGCACACCATCAACAATCCTTTTGCTATCCCAAACAATCTCCACTCCAAGTAATTCAGATTCCACCATTTTCATTTCAAATTTTCTTTTGAAGAGGAGACGAGGGAGAGAAAGAGAGGGTTTTTTTAGAAGTGAAGAATTAATAAAATACAAAATCCCCCTTTTTACCCCTTTTTATAATTTTTCCTTCTATGTATTTTTCCCTTTTTCTATTTTCTTTTCCACATATTCAATTTTGCCCAAAATAAAATTTTTAAGAAAATTAATAATTATGATTAAATAGACTATATGCTAATTTAATTTTAATTGATACCATTTCCAATAGCTAGGAAATTAAATCAATTAAATTAAATTATTTTTTAACTATAAATTATTATACTAAGCCAAATATCTCATTTTGACAAATAACTAAATTCATTTAATTTTTCTACCAAAATATAATAATGCAACAAACCTTTTCCTACTATGGGATAATTTATTTTTTGATGAGTGAATTGTGACCATGGGGGTCACTCCCATTAAACTAAATGGTAGGAAAAATAATGAATTGCCTACTCCATAGGAGGGCCTTAATCAAAATTCCCAGTAGGGGAGCTTATATTAAAATATGTCTACTACATAAATTGTATACTATTTTATTTTCATACTATAGAAAATTACATATAAACTTAATATTATTGTTGGAAAGGAAAGAGAGATCACAAACCAAAGTTCTAAGCCTAGGAGTCCTGTGTGTTGTGTTTATACCCCATTTATGATAGTAAGAGAATGATTAGAGCATTTGCAATAGGAAATAACATTATATTACAACTTAATATAATAGATAACTCATCATATAGAAATTAAACATTCATTTTAATCATTTCAATAATATGTCATCCTTTATATACATATAAACTTCATGTATTACAATGTCCAACATACAATATCTTCTCTTCTCTTCTTTCTATCCAATATTTCCTTCTATATCCTTTCTATCTCTCCTCCTATGTTACTATATACATATAAATCTATTGGGGACATGTACCTTACAAAAAGATGCCTAAACCTATTAGGCCTAGTCGGCCTTATGCTCCACATCCTACTTGTGGCCAAGTGTGGTGACTTTTGGTTGTCGTATCAACTATTATCAACATCATCCCCCCTTTGAGACTATGTCTTGTCCTCAAGACATGTAGAATATTTAGTTCATAGGAAATATGTTCTTGTATATCTCCTTTAGTTGTGTAAATGTAGTATCCCATTGAGTCTTTTCTTGCTGTAGTATGTGCATTTGACCGTGTCTAAATTATTATCTTTTCTGCCTCTGCAACATTGGTAGGGATTGTTATAGAGTAAAATGTGTACACTAGCATTTTACACCTAGTTTAGCACCTGGTTGGACCTAAAATGTTACCTTTGTTAATCAAGACCTATTTTAACACCTTTTGAACATCAAACAATAAAATATCAATCATGATGAATAAACTCAACATAATAAACTTAGGACTGACCTAAACCCATGACATTAGACACTTTTTGGATTTTATGGGGCTAAAGGACTAGGGCACCTGAGTGCCTTGTTCCCAGATTGGTCCTTTAGCCCCTCTCTTGTGGTGTTATCTTAGAACACCTCCTTAGCTTGTACATGTTGGCCTCATTTGGTTTTATTCATCATTTGTGAGCGAGAATGCATGTATAAAGGAGTATTGTTATTCATTTATAACCTAGATGCCTAGATGACTACTTTCTTATCAAGAGAACAATTGGAATTGCTTACATGATTGATCTTCTATGCTAAAGTGCTCTTCATGCTTGACATTGCTATCTACTTATGGATGTTATGAAATTTGTTTACAGGTCTTGAAGGAAGTTTCAAGACTTCTCCATCTCTCTCCTTGTTGGTGCATGATCTTGAGCATCTACACCAACTAGGTTTTCACATCTTGTGGTAATCTTCATCATTTTCATTCATACTTTCATCATATAGTTTAGATCTGACCTCTACCTCCTAGGGCACACACTCTTGTATCTAATCATTGTTGTAGTGGAGGTCGAAACACCAACATGGGGTTTGAATAAGACAATCCCCTATACACAACACAACCTTTTTCTCTTTTCTTGTGTGCAAGTTGGAGATTCAAGTTTCAAAAGACAAGATCTGGGATGAAGAAAGAGTTTGCAGGTACAGGTCTAGTGAAACTCAAAGATTCTAGTAAACCCTAATTAGGGTCTAGGGCACCTAAACACACTAGTCCTTTAGTGCATCCACGTCTAGATCTAGGTTCTACTCTACCTCCTGATCTCTACTGTACCTTTAAATTTTTTATATTTGTTCTTGACAGTTATTACTAGATCTTGTCAAATAGGGTTTTTCCCTAGTTTACTTGCTAGAACTTGATTTAATTTGGTTGATGCTCCTCTATACAATAAAAGACCAAAACCCCTGTAGTTTGGCTCTCCTCCATGAGTAGTAGCCAAGCTCAGTTTACATACTAATGTTTGGTAGAAGAGAGTTTGGACCTAGTTTAATCCCTTAGGCTAAGTCTCCCTTTTCCATCAAACATTTTTGTGAACCCATCTTGTCCTACACCTTTTGCATCCTTTTTGTTTTAGATCTGAGTTGTTTTCTACCCTAGATCTGATTAGGATTGAGTTCATTAATCATTTTACATACATACAAAGTTAATTTTTGCATAGTTTCAAAACTAGGGTTTGTAAAAACCTTGTCTTTCTAGAAAATCCAACTAGTTTTGAGCCTAGGGTTTATAGGTTTGTCAGTTATTTCAGATCTTGTTGCATTATTAGCTTGTTTAAAATATTTGCATTTTTTGTATGGTTAGATCATTATAGCATGAATTAAATTTCTAATTTTTGTATAAGATCTGATTCGTATTATAGTAATTAATCATTTCATAGTGTTACATTGCTCATTTGAATCTTTTCATTGCTAGGATTTGTCAAAAAAATTGCATTTTTGTAAAAGCCTATTTAATGTTGAAATCTAGGGTTTGTGATTGATATTTTGTTTCAGATTTTGCTACTTCCATTTGCATTTCAAATATGATTTTACTTTTCTCTACTACATTACAAATGTCATCTTGCATTGAAGTTTGAAACTAGGAACAATTTTGAGTTGTTATATTTTGAAAAAGCATTGAAATTAAGGTTTGATTTGAGCATTGGCATTATTGATACTTAAGTGGATTTGAGTAGAGTTAAATTTGATCAAGGATATATTATGTGAATTATTTTTGTTTACATTTGAACAAAACATTGCTTCACTTAAATAAAAACTCAAACCCTTCTTTTGTTGCATCATTCATTTCTTCTATTTGTGCATCTTGTGTGTTACTAAAGCTTGTAGACACTTTGTGAGCTTTGTGACCTGGTTCCCTATTTCTAACACTCTTGTGCGAAGAAGTCTTTGAATTATAGGTTCTAATGCTTTGATTAATGATGATAACAACACATCAGAACCCCAATTCCCTAGTCTTATCACAAAAGAAGGCCAATCACTTCTTCCTGATATCCCTACTTCACATCTTCCTAAAGCATCAAATCTTCATGAATCCATCAACATTGATGACCTTGTAGCTCATGTTTCTGAAGCTCAAATTCAATGATTAGACATTGATTCAAATAATTTTTAGCAATTTCTAAGCTTGGAACATATAGCTGAGGAGGCTATCCCTGTTGTTGAGACTCTAAAAAGTCTTTTTCTCGAAGGTCAAGAAGGATTGGAAGTGTTGTGTGGCCTTGCTCATATAGTGCATAACAACATTCTATCTGTAGCTAGTTGCCTGAAATTGTCACTAATGCTACTTCTTCTAAACAAATAAGGACTCAAGTGTCAAAACCCATACCAAAACTCCCTATTCCTACATATACTTTTACTATTCTCACCACTACTACACAACCTAGTAATAGTGCTAGCACATGTTGTTGGGTTATCTACTGGGAAACTCATTCATCATTATAGCAATGTTCCATATTGTTAATAGTTTAATTGGCATAGAATAGAGCTGGCCGAAGGATATAACACACTATGCGGAGGTCAGAAGCTGACAAAAGACACATCCCTAGATATGATAGATATAGTATATATATAGAGATAGGAGATAGTAGAATGCAAGTAAACATGATTAGAGAATAGGGGTATATTCTAATGTAGACAATGCCATAGAAGTCATGTATGTAACTGGTGAGGCAGAGACTTAGACTTGCCGAAGGATGAATCTATGATGTGTACATTTGGTTGTTGTTAATATATATATGGAGATCTACTAGTACTGGGTAATTGTGTGTGTTATCTTATTTTGATGTATATGCGATGTTGTATTTAGTTATTGTTATGTCATAAAATGTCCCCCTAGGACTTTTACCTCCTAAGTTTACCTCCCAGGTCCCTTCAGATTTAATCATGCATGTTAAAAATGAATCTCGAAGCAAAATCCCCTGAAACCCATGTCAAATGGGACCTAGGGGTGAACCTTAATCTTAATCTGGACCCAAAATAGGCCCTTGGACTTGGGCGCCCACACCCTTGTCCTTCCCTATTTTGTCAGGGTCCTAAATTTGAATGTTAGCTTGTGACCATTAAAAAGGTTTCCCTTGTCGGCATCTTAAGTTTGAATTATAAAAATTTAACAGGATTGCATATATAATCATGTTTAGGACTTCATTTTACACCTAGATGGATAATGTGAACTTGTGATCTTGTGTTATGGATATTCAAGGCTTTCATTGTGTTGTAGAGTAGTAATGTGTTGTGTTTGTACTTGTGTGTTGCATATTTGTCATCATCAATCCATCTCCTCATGGCGTGAAAGATCTTCATCTCCCCATGAGAGCTTCACCTCTAAGGTGACATCTATTTTGTGTTTCAATCAATTTATCATATCATTTGGTTTTTCCTCTATCCACCAAGGACATGCACTCTCTATCTAACAAAGATGTTGGAAGGCTTGAATGCCATTATGGGGCTTGATCAAGGCAAGCTTCTAAACACCACAACCCCCACCCCTCTCTTATTATTGCAAGTGATAGGTGTTGAATCTTGAAGAGAGGATTTGTAAGAGATCAATGCAAAGAATAAGGATTCTAGATTTGAATAAAGTAGCAAAAAATATCCCTAATTGGGCAAGGGTGATCTCTCTTTCATCCTCCAATTTATCACTGTTAGAAATCTCTGAGCAAGGTATAGTCTACAACATATTTGGCTCCTGACCTCTAAAAAAAGTGCCATGTTGGACAAGGGTGATCCCTCTTTTGTCCTTGAAGTTTCCACTTTCTGAAATTGAAATCCTGGTATGTTTCTAATCTGCATTTAGTGCCTTCCTATGTGAGCATTTGTCAGGATTCATATGTTTATTTATGATTTTGCATAATTAGGGTTTTAGACCCAATTGGATTAGGGTTTTAACAAAATATCAATCTATTCTATCTTTCCAAGCATCTGATAGCAACATAAGACCTATAGTTGAGTCCTCTATCACAGTTGTGACTTGGCTCGATCTATGTCCTTGAATATATGTGTGAAAGAAGGGTTTGATTGAATCTAATTAACACACAATCTTATCAATCCCATTTTCATACATAACAATTATTCTTTATGTTTTGTTGTCAATTTTTAGCTACCTGATTGGGTAATAAACTAGCTACAAAGACTTGTCTGAGGACTAGATCTCTAGAATGGTATCCCCTCTATCTCATTTCTTGATAACATTTGGTTCCATTGCCAGGACCCTGGAAGAGGGTAGTTAAAGATTGAAAGGGAAAAACATCTAAAGAAGTAGCACATAGTTCTAGAAAAGAGAAAAGGTGAGGTTGGCATGAAAAATTTTTAAATTGCGGAGAAATTCAAATCTCTTTAAGTTTCTACCTCAATGAGAGGGGGCATACACTTAAGGGGATGGCAAGTGGGAAGGGGGTAGGGTCTGCAAGGACCTTTCAAATGATGTGACTCTTTAAATAAGGATTCCATGGATATAAAAAGACTAATGGAACACCAAACCAAGAAAACCCATGGTGAAAAGGGAGAAGTGGAGGAAAAGAGAGATCGACAAAGAAATCAAAACCAGTATGGAGATAAGTAGAGAGGAGAGATTGAAGCAAACTTAGGAATGATAAGAGTGTTACCGTAGAAGAATGGAAAGGGTACAAATGATGGAGGAAGGAGGGATAATAGAAGGTGTAGAAGAAAACATAAAAGAATTCAAAGAGCGAGCCACGAAGGGTGCTACCAGAAGGAAGGAAGAAGACAAACACATCATAGAGGATGCTGCTGAGTGCACCAAGGAGGGTGCTGCCAAAAAAAGAAGATCAAAAGGTGAAGAGATAGAGGGTGTTACAGAGAATGGTACTGAGACACCATAGTGGATGCCATCAGAGGAGAATGCAGAAGGGAAGAGAAGAAATAGGCAAACTAGGGTTTATTTGTAACTTGTTGATGTTATCATTGATGTTAGCATCTAGTAGGTGGTTCACTTGGTTTCCAAGTGCTTTTGAGAAAAATTGAATAAAAAGGTGTGTAGTGTGACAGAGGCATGTTCAATGTTATACTCCACATTTATTTATGATTGAAGATATGCTTGTGCGGTTTGGAAGTGATGATCGAAGATGTTCAGAGATGTTATATCTAAAGTTTTAGGTTCTAGATTGTGCGACAGTGAAAGATGTATTTTAGTAGAGTGTTTTTACTATGAAGAAGGTTGTTTGGGAGAAATGACATTGCTCTGCATTTCTCTGCATCAAGGTTTCTTGTCTTGAAGATCTGAGAATGTTCTTATATTGTCTATATCTACTTTCCCTTGAAGTTTTTGGTGCTTGATTGCTCTGTAAACTCAGTTCTTGTGTTGGAGTTCAATAGTAGTGTATCTTGATGGACAGAATGAGGACATTCTTTGTTCCAGGTGGTTGCAGCCATATTATAGGAGATTATGATGATGTTGGAATATTATGGAAAGATATTAGATGGTGTGGAACATTTCTTTGTGGTCTTCATAATGTTTTTGGATGTGGAGAGGCATGTATGAGGTCACTTGTAGTGTTTGTTTAGGTTTGGCTGACTTGGCTTTCTAGTGCTATTTGCAGAGGTACCTCATATATTGTGAATGTGATAAGTAGAATGGTGATATAGATTTAGATCCTAGTTAACCCTTGGCATGGTCCACTCTTACTTTTTTCCACTATGGAAGTGTTTGGTGTCAATTATTTCGGTGTTGAATGTTTGATGTGCACACGTTTCATTAAGGCTGACCTAATTGAGATTGTTTTAGGTCATGGATGGTATAAATACAAGATGAAGTTGAGTGGAGAAAAGTAGAGAAGATAATGTGAATGTGAATCAAGGGTGTTGAATTGAGTGTGAGATTAAATGATTATGAATCCTAAATGTAGTGAGCAGAATGTGTACATTTTCAGTTTGCTTGAAGTTGCTGGATGCAGTGAGCCAAAGGTTGCGGATGGAAATAAGTTGCAATGGTGGATCTCTCCTATTGCTTTGAGATAGTGAATCTCTCTATAATAGTCCTCTTCTATTCTTCTCTCTTTTGTATAGTGAGCCTTTCTTGTAGGAAATGAGCCCTTGACAGTGAGCCTTTCTTCTGGGAAATGAGCCCTTGACAATGAGCCTTTCTTCTGGGAAGTGAGCCCTTGGTAGTGAGCCTACTTGTATTCAATGTTTCTATTCATATATGTGTGTGTGTGTGTGTGTGTGTGTGTGTGTGTGTGTGTGTGTGTGTGTGTGTGTGTGTGTGTGTGTGTGTGTGTGTGTGTGTGTGTGTGTATGTGTGTGTGTGTGTGTGTGAGTTAATCCTCACCGTGATTTTTCCATTTTTGGGTTTTCCACGTAAATCTGGTGTTCTTATGTGTTTGTATTGATGCTTCATATGTTTACATTTTTATAATGCATAATAAGAGCTTGAAGATTGGAATAGCTTGAGGCTTTAATGTTTTAATGTACATCTAATTCACCGCCCTCTCAGTTGTCCTGCGCATCTAATAGGGTTTACTTAGCAGACTTCCAGAACATATGAGTTAACACCAAGGATTTTGAAGATGGATGAGGAATGTATAGAGGAATTACTTTGCATAAACATAAAGGAGATAAGAGAAGAAAGAAAAGATGTGGTAAACATTGAGAGGAGTTTGAGGGTTTTGGAAGGTTATTTGAATCATCATTGGATGCTAACAAAATGTCATTCACAAAGACAAGAGAATCCCCTAATTTGAAGAGACACTATGAAGAGACACAACCCATGGACTAGGAGCCACCCCAAGTGCCATATAAAGTCAAGAGAATTTTAGTAGAGAAGGAATATATTCAAGAAAACAAGAAAACAAAGAGAATAGTAGAGATCCAGAGCAATTTTGTAGAGGTTTTAAGAGAGGAGTACTTTGAGATTTGACTACAAAGAGATAAGGGAATAAAAGGGAAGCATGTTAATAGAAGACAACATAACTAGAGGAACAAACTAGAGGAAATCTACTACAAAGTACCGGAGAGGTGGAGGAAAGAAATCATGAATACCCCAGTTAAGTTACATGTATTTGAGAAGGATACTATTGAATCAGTCAAGCACATTTTTTTTTGGAGTCTATTTGGAACTAGAAGGGAGAAAAAAGAGATGAAATCAAGTTGTTTGAATTCATAGGCACCTTGTGGAATGAAGCATTGAAGTGGCATAGGAAGACATGCTCAAATAGTGACAAGGAATGGTATGATATTAAGAAGGTTTTTTGGAGAATTTTGGAGTTCTAAATGTTCTAAAAAAAGGGGTAAGTAAGATGAGAAATTTGATGCAATTGGAGAAAGAATCAATAAAAGATTTTGATAAGAGATTCAAGGAGACAACTAGGAGATTGGAGGAACCATTGACTAAGAAGAAAAATATAAAATGGGTTATTTCTAGAATAAGACCTGACATAAGGTCAGCCCTAGATGGAAGGATTTTTGAGACATATGCAAAAGTAGTGATACTATCTTGTTAGATAGAGTCTCAATCTTGGCGTAGACAAGATAAGATGAAAGAGAACCTAGAATTGGAGCGGTTGAAGCTGAGGTAGGAGATATTGGTTAAACATGAGGAGAATACATAGAAGCAAAGACCTAATATCTGCTGTTCATATTGCATAAAAGAAGGCCACTTGAGAAATGAATACCCTAGAATGAAAGGAGAAAGACATGCTGCCATAATAAAAATAGACATCAAAGCAACAAAAAAAGTCAATTTAGTATACTGTGGATTATGCAGAGAATGGGATGACCATGAAACACCTGATTGTCCTTCATAGAACTTTTGGAAGAAAAGAGAATGTGCTGATGAAGAAGATGAAAGTTGGTACACACATTTGGTGGAGAGTAATAACATGTCTTATGTAGAGAGAAACTCACATGATCATGGCTACAAACAACCAAATTGGAGAAATTAGAGGAATGTCAATGCAATACAAAATTCAAACTCTGGTGGCCCATCCTACGGAAACAACTATAATAATGATGATAAAGAGAAATTTATAGGTTACAGAGGAGGTAGAGGCCATGGAAGAAGTCAAAGGAGGGAGGATGCAACATGCTTCAATTACAGTAAGTTAGGACACTTTGCAAATGAATGTTGGGCTTAAAAGTGTTTAGTGTGAAAAGAGAGAATGATAGCATTTGCAAACTAGGTCAAGCCCCTCTTTTCATGCACCAACATTCAAAATATGAATTGAGCTCAATCACTATGAGAGTGATAAGATACAAGTATCATATTCCTCTTTGTTTTACCTAAAAAAGTGTCTCAACTAGAGTTGTCCAAACCCTAACTAGCTAATTACTTAGGTCATGTTAGACTTAGGTGTCCGCCCTAGGATTTTAGGTCATGTTAGACTTAGGTGCCCACCCTAGAATCCTATAGGTTTTCTAATGATAAAACTACAAATTCTGTGATGGTTGTACTTCTAACACCTGCTTCTCCTTCACTTCTTTCCATTTGATCTTCCTGAATCTGACTTGCACAAGCAAAAGAAGGAGAGAGATGGTTGTGGCTATATAGGAGTTTGCCTAGGTTAGTTCTACCTCAACAATAGCCAATGTCAAAATATGTAGATGTGTTTTCTTGTAAACCAAATGTGTAAGCATAAACAAATGCAAGATCCTAAATGACTCAAGCATCAAGGATTAGATCCACAAAATTTTCACTCAAGGAAACAAATTCACCTAAAGGAGATGACGTCAATGAAAACTTGTAGAACAAGAAGGTGAGATAGTCATATCCACAGAGGATTCCAAAACTCAAGTTGGAGGCTTCAACCCTTCTCCCAATCGTACAAAGGGCTTGACAAACCCTAGGAAGAGCAAGATAGACTCAAGATCTTGATTCATAATCTCTACAACATATCTCCATGATATTAAAGATAAAAATATTCAATGAGCTTCAACACTTTATAGACTTTCAAGAGCACTTGTAGTAGAGTTTCAATGTAGTAAGCTTACGTGAGAGTTGTGTTTGATAAAATGATTTTTCAATTCTCTTTAAATACCTAACCTTAGGAGGGAAAAGAATCGAAATAAAATGCTGACATCATGCGAAAATTAAATTTAGAATTTAGAATCTTGAAACACACAACATAAGTTGACATCAGAACAAAACTTGGAATCCTAAGATTTAGGGTAGGACTAGGGCGCGGGTGCTGAAGTCTAGACCCTAATTTTTTCTTGAAATCAGGCTTAAGGATGTCCTAAATGTTCAGAATCCATCAGCTCTTTCTGGGTTTTATCATTAGATACTTCAAAATGTGACATTTCCTTGATATGGTAGTGATTAATTAGGGTTCAGATAGGTCTAATAATGAAAGGGGTTGAGGGACACTAAAATGTAGGAGCTAAACTTAGTGAAATTTTGCTAATCCAAGGAGAAGCACAATTTATGACATAACATTTAGCCCCCACTTTAGTGTCCATATGACACTACATGCATATGAAACTAAAGGAAAGTAACTACAAAATCACAAAAAGGATACCTAAAAGGATATTATAGAGGAAGTCAAATGTTGCCAAGCAAGAGGTGGAAGCCCCAATCTACAATCCTACAAGATCACAAAGTTTAGGAACCACAACCTGCAGAGAAAGATATGTTAGATGAAATAATCAGTTCAACATGAAAACAACAAATGAATAAGTCATAAGCACTAAAGGCATGAATGGTGAGACATGATTAGGGTGGAAATCATGAGAGAGATATGCCCCCTTGTTTCTTCTTTCTTAGTCTGAAAAGGAGAAACAAGATGGTAATCTTCACACATAGATTTTAGGGAAAGCTTGATGAAGAATTATTTGGTAGGGTTACTTTTACAAATAATGACAAGGTGAAAAGCATTTTGTTTGATGAAGGGCAGAACTAGTATTCCAACGCAACAAATGGTATAGAAATTTGAGTTTTGCAGCCCAAGATAGAGACATTTGATCATAGATGTGCATTTGTTGCTCCTAGATAGTGAAAAGGAATTCCCATCCATTTAATATAAGTAAAGGGAGTTTTAAAATTTTCACCATTCATTTGTCATTTTCACTTTCAGAGAATAAGAGGAGAAGGAGAGAGCTACGATGCCAACCCAACATCTATATTAGGCCTCAAGGCTAGATGTACTACGGTCCCGAGTAGCAGACAAGCAAGTCGAGTAAGAGGTAGGACTTCAAACTACACTTCTTGCATCAATTCTTTCCAGTTTTATGTACATTTTCTCATTTTCATGCCTTTAGAGTGTTCTGGACAAGGGTTCCTTTCTAGGGTGCCCAAGTCCATATGAGGCACCCAAGTCCTCTTTGGGTGCCCTATTCCTCCTAGGGTGCCTAGGTTCTCTCAGGGCACCCAAGTCTAGAAAGGACATGAGCCCAAGGGTATTAGGAAAAGTTAGATTGATAGAGATGAATGCTTGATTTTTGATGAGTATGTACTGATTTGAAACTATTTGATGTGCAGAATGTCCCCGAGACATGGGAGCGCACTGGTGGCCAAATAATGACATTATTACGGAGCCACATAGGTACTATCTCTATTGAGGATCGCGGCCTCCTTCAGGATACCAGTTTTTGATGGGTTTTTACGATGCCCATGATGAGATACTATAGCAGTATGCTAATGGCCCTAATGGATAGATGAAATGTAGATATGTCTACCTTTCATCTACCCATAGGTGAGATGATTACAATTGAGGATGTGTATCATATATTACGACTTCCTGTTTGAGGGCAGGCAGTGCGGATCATAGAGCATCACTCCAAGGAGTATACTCATGTGAGTCATAGCTGCTATCTAGGTCATGTGGTGACACCACTTGGATGAGGACATATCTTGCTACATTGGTTAGAGTAGGGATGTGTAGACATACCCCTAGTTCATCACATCATGATTGCCACCATGTCATTAATAGTTACAACAGATGGGTAAGGTACACACCTTCATGGGGGCCTCATGCATACTATTCAAGTGATGGAGGAGGAGAGGATGGTCTATGCATGGGGGCATAGTATGCTTGCACACCTATATTGAGACCTAGGTCATTATGTTCACTATGAGGTACATAGTTTGATGATATGCACCTTGTTACATGTATGGATGTTTGAGCACATTAGATGCACATAGCCAATCGGGTTTCCCATTGAGCTGACATGGACACATCCACACACACATGCCTATCCATTGGTTATATGTTGGAGATTTGGTGACTTGTACTAGAGAGTAGTATTTGATAGATTGTGGCATGATGACATCACATAGAGACCATATCATAGCCACAAGCCCTGGATGGGATAGCGTAGTCATCTAGTGAGGATGCAAAGTGATTGACTATTAGTCGGTCACCTAGATCACATCATTTTTAGCTTTTACTTTAATAAAGTCACATGACAATTTGGATACATGCAGGGTATTCCTAGCATGCGCCTAAGCTACATACACTCAGCATGCAGTATGATGGGGGCCAATGAGGCCCCATAGATGATGATCGTCGAGGTAGTTGAGAGTGAGGATGATGGTGTAGCAGATGCAGATCCAGCATCAGAGGTAGACAATGTCGGGTCTACTTGAGTGTACATGACCTGGTGGGAGACAAATTTGCCTGATCTAGTTTTCCCTATTGGTCATCCCATAGGTGATCCACAACCATGGGTGGGATGCGAGAATGATGCAAGAGACGAGGAGGATTTCAGTCACTTCGCTAGATTTTATGATGATGATGATGATGATGATGACAATGATGATGATGATGAGGAGACGTAGTCATGCTTCATCTTGAGAGAGAGGCCATGACAAGGGCAATGAGAGGTGGATGACAATGAGGAGACCAAGGAGAGACCGAGGAGAGCTCATGGTACAGGTCCCATAGCCATTAGGAGATTGAGTCAGATCAAGCGAGGGGAGGCAAGCACCTCTATGTCCCCAGCTACAGAGACAACTACAATTGTAGCTATAGCAACAATAGTATGCAATCCTAGTTGGTAGGATGGAAATCCTGGTGAGAATGTTGTTATATTTCTTTAATGATTAATCACTTATTTTGATGTCATATATTTTTTATGATGAGATACTGATAATATCTTTGCATTGGTTTTGACAGTTGGTACCTAGGCATGGTGTGACTTTGTGAGTCACGTCATAGTGGGTATGATTCCTTTTGATGTAACAGAGAAATAAGTGTGGATAGGATACTCACCACAACACACAGCAGGGTGACATGTAGAGATATTCATGCCCTTAATGAGATACATAGTAGCTATGGAGTCTACTTTAGATCAGGTGATCCAAAGAGTAGAGTGTGAGGAGGTAGATCTCTAGGCATGATGGGATCATGATGCGACACCAACTCCATCCAAGATAGCTCATGATGTGACTTAGATCTTACATGCCAAGTTAGATCAGGTGAGATCTAAGAGAGACAGAACAATCATCTAGAGACAAATCACAAGTAGAGAGAGACAGGCTTCAACAGCTATACTCAGACGCGCAGAGATAGATGGGAGAGCTTGTAGAAGAGCTTAGGGGTCTACAATCATAGATTGCCTCTAGGAATCACTCATGGTCTGTGACCTCACATGGGCAACCTTCTATCACTAATACACCACCATGTCTTGATGGGTTTGGTAACTAAGGTTCAGCTATGTGATATGTATCTCATGGATTGTATGGTGACATCCCATTTTGATGTATAGGATAGTCGATATATGATGCATATTGAAATTGATGTCTATATATGATGTTTTTCTATTAATGCTATTGTGTATCACATGTGATTGATGAAATGCAACAAGTGCTAATTTTGATGATCATGTGAAAATGTATTTAATGCCATTGTGATTTAAAGTAATCAATCCTTGCAGACTATTTAGTAGATACAACAATGATTAAAAATTTTGCACATGAGTAGAGTATGATTTTGTTTCTAATTAATGCAATTGTAATCTAACAAAACATGGTTTAATTAGATGCAACAATGATTAATTGTGTTCTAAATATCTTATGCTAGTTTTTAAATGAATTAACACAAAATATACTATCTTGTCAAAATTGAAACAATTAATAACTAACTACTTTATAAAGCAATATCTAACATATGATCTTAAGCATGAAATTATTGCAAATGCATAGCATTAATAGGTTCTTTAAGAGGCATACCTTGTTCATCAGCTAATTTATATGCTCCTGATCCATAAGCTTCAATGATAACATATGGTCCTAGCCAATTAGGGCTGAACTTCCCTTTTTCACCAAGAGGTGCATTCACATTACGTTGATTTTCATAAAGTACCAAGTCTCCAACTTTGAATGAATGATGGATGACATGTTCATTGTATGATTGTTAGATGCTTTTCTAATGAGATTTAAGATGGTCAAGAGCATTGATACATTGTTCATCGAGCATCTCTAGCTGTTGTAATCTCTTCTCTCTTTCCATGTTATCATCAATAATGTCCCTTAGGGAAACTCACAATGAAGGAATTTTTAACTCTAAAGACATTATTGCATTGACACTGTATACAAGGTTATAAAGTGTAGTACCAGTAGCCATACAAATACTTGTCCTATAGGCCCAAAGCGCATATGAGAGTTGAGTATGCTAGTTTTTTTTATGTTTATTAATAGTTTTTCTAAGAATTTGTCTAATGATCTTGTTTGAAGCTTCTGCTTGGCCATTTGATTGTGGATAATATGGTGTAGAGAAGCAATGTTGAATATGATATTTTTCATGGAATTTCTTCACATCCTTATTCTTAAATGGTGTATCATTTTTAGAAACCAAGGAGGAAGAAATGCCAAATCGTGAGATTATACTATCTTGAATGAAGTGACATATTACTTCAACAATTGTGGATTGTAGTGAGCTTCAACCCACTTCGTAAAGTAATTGGTAGTGGTAATGATGAAAGTGTGTCCTTGAGAAGGAGGAGAGATCTTTCCAATTATATGTAAGCCCCATACAGAATATGGCCAAGGCGACACTTGGGCATGAAGTTCCTAGGCAAGAGCTCAAATTAAGTTACCATGTTGTTGACATTGTGGGCACTTCTTAATGAACGGGAAGGAATCTTGTTCATGTTGCAAGTATAGGCCTAACCGGTGTTGTCATTGATGTCAACATACTCCTATTGCATTGATGTTAAGTTTTGGATGAGCTGTGTGCTGAGGATATTGAGAAAATTAGCCCTATCAAAAATAGAGAAAGACACTGAAGATAGTGAAGTTCTATGAAGCAAAATCCCAGTCAGTTGAAGATCAGAGTATGCACATCAAAGGGTTTGCAGATATGTGTCTAAAGGTGCTCTAGCCAAGATTTTAGAGATCTGCATGAAAATTTGGAGAAGCTATGGCCATATGAATAAAACTGGTTCAGGCAGCTGTCCAGAGGTGACAGAGTGGCACAAATAGGTCTAGTGAGATTTGGAAATGCAATATCTTGTTCTGTGGATCTGGTGGCATGTTTGGGAAGCCAATGTGAATTGACAACTCAATTGGTTCATGGTCTGGAGGTGCGAAAGCAATTACTCTAATGCGATAGTGATGACCTGCTATGTTATTAAGGTTCCAAATGAAGATGCGAATGATTACAGTAAGCATAATTGGTGTGGATGTTCTTGATGATTCAAGCAAGCTTATGGGGGTCTCTAGATTGTATCCAGTTCGTGTTGGTAGTCTGCATTGAAGATAGAGCTCGTAATTAAAGATTTACCTCCCAGTGATAGTGTTCTTCCTAGTCTTGGCCGACCAGATGATTTGTGCATGTTGTGGATGATCTTGAAGATGTTTTGTGATGCATGGCGTGTTCCTCAAAGAAGATTGAAGTCCCAGATATGCGTGGCTGACAGTGTAGTGATGCGCATGAAGTTTTTTTTTGTAACAAGTCAAGTTGTATTTTTGTAATTGCTTTGTAATAAAATAAAGTATGTGTTATGCCAACTTTGATGATCATTCCAAAGTTGATGTCATGTATAAATAAGATTTGTGAAGTCATTTAAAAATATATCTATGGTCATGATGAGAAAGTGGTAGAGAAGAGGAGCAAAAAGTAGAGCAGAGGTATTGAGCTTAAATGGAACTATCTCAAGCATGGTGAATATGTTAATCTCCAGTTCAAGTATGTAATATTTATTTTCTTTTGTAGACAGTGTGTCTCCTATAGGCAGTGGGCCTCTTGTGAGCAGTGTGCTTGGGTAGTGAGCCCTAATTGGCAAGTGCCAATCTATTCTTCTTATTCTTTTAATAGAGAATACAATCTTGGGTTAGTCACCCAGTGGTTTTTCCCTTAACCGGGTTTTCCACATTAAAAATCTTGGTGTTATATGTGTTAAATGTTCTTAAGTTATTGCATTATGCTTCAATGATTGAATCTTTGTCATGCTGTTGAAATATAAGAAGGTTTTAGAAATTAAGGAACTGAAGTTTGGTGACAACTGATTCACCCCCGCCTCTCAGTTGTTTGTCATAAAACCAACAAGTGGTATTAGAGCTAAGTTCCTCTAGAAGAAGCTTGATTGCTTGAGGAGATCCAAGATGTCGACCTACAAGAAGGACAACCCAAGGTTTGATGGAAAAAATTTCACTGCCTGGAAGAACCGCATGGAATGTCACTTATAATGCATGGGATATCAGTATTGGAACATAACCTCAACTAAATATGTTCCTCCAAGGAATGGGCCAACAACTATAAATGAAGTCAGAGATGTAGAAAATAATCTTCAAGCTAAAGAAGCCCTACTGAGTGCTTTGTTTGATACATAGATGACAAATGTTATGGGATTAAAGACTGCTTATGAAATTTGGGCAAAGCTTGAAAATCTATATGAAGGAGACAAGTATGTTAAGTGTGCCAAGCTACAAAGTTTGAAAGGGAAGTTTGAAAACCTAAGGATGAGTGAAGATGAGAACATCATTGTATATATGGCAAAAGTAAATGAGCTTGTATGTGGCATCAGATGTGCTGGTGGAGTACTAGATGAAGATGAAATTGTTGCTAAAGTTCTTAGATCTTTACCTCCTATGTATAAACACAAGGTCATTGCTATTGAGGAAATCAGATCTTTAACAACTATCACAAGGGATCAATTGGTTGGTAAGATATCTACATTTGAATTGGCTGAGTTTGGTGATGCACTTCCCAAACTGAATCTTCCTTCAAAGCTAGTGCCTCTATAAAAGGTAAACAAAGATATGATCCAGGAGAAAGTTCCTCAAAGAAATCAACATGGTATGATAAAGCAAGAAAATATTTGGAAGAAGATGAGTTAGAAACTGCACAACTTGAAGACCTTATTGCAAAAAGATTGCCAAGAGGATCCAGTAAGTATGAAGGAAATTTGGCTTTCAAATGTTTCAACTGCAACAAGATTGGTCATTTTGTCTCAAGATGTCTAGAAAGATTTTCAAGGCCAAACCCTAATAGATCGAGATTCCAAAAGAAATGTTACTATGTTCAAGAAAATGATGATGAAGGAGCAACAGATGATGAATCCGAGATAGGAAACAAATCTGGAAATGACTGGGTGTTTATGGCCATCAAGGAAGAAGATCCAATGCCTATTAAATCTGTCAATCTTAAGATGATAGAAAGTGCTCTGGCTGCTCAGGTTGAAGAAAAGGATGAATGGGTTATTAACAGTGGATGCTCTCACCATATGACTGGTGATAAGAGCAAGTTCTTAAGCTTGGAAACATATGAAGGTGGAGTTGTAAAGTTTGGAGATAATTCTGCTGGCAGAATTAGAGGCGAAGGAACCATTTATTTTGATGGAAAGAACAAAACCTGTGATGTTCTATATGTTGAAGGTCTGAAGCATAATCTTCTCAGTGTTGGACAGTTGGTGGACAAAGGCTATGATCTCCAATTCAAAAATGGAAAATGCAAGATCTTTGAAAGCTCTGGAATTGAGATTGCATCCGGTACACAAACAAAATGTAACATCTTCCATTTGGTTGGCACTAGAAAAAATTATTTATTTGTTCAAATTGATCAAAGTTGGTTGTGGCATAGGAGAATGTGTCATATAAAATTTGATAATATCATCAAGATAAGCAATACTCAGGGTATAAGAGATCTTCCAAGATTGGTGAAACCTACTAACAGTTTGTGCAAAGAATGTCAGTTGGGTAAGAAAAACAAAGTCACATTCAAAAGTAAGAAACAATCCTCAACTGGATTGTTAGACTTAATACACACTGATCTCTGTGGTCCGGCAAGAATCAGGAGTTTGCAAGGAGATAGGTATTTCATGTTGTTGATTGATGACCACTCTCGGATGATGTGGGTAACCTTCTTGAAAGAGAAATCTAAAGCACTTGACAAATTTAAATATTCAAGGCTATGGTAGAAAATGAAAATGACATAAACATAAAATGCCTCAAGTCTGATAGAGGTGGGGAATTCACATCATGGGAGTTCATATCATTATGTGAGGAGCATGGGATAAAGAGATAGTTATCTGCTTCAAGGACTCCACAACAGAATAGAGTAGTGGAGAGAAAGAACCAGACCATCTAGGAAGCATCTAGAACCATGATGATGGAAGAAAATGTCCCTCAGATCTATTGGAGAGAAGTTGTAAGCACTATTGTCTATACTCTTAATCGAGTACAAATTAGAGGCAATACTGGTAAGAATTCTTATGAACTTTGGTTTGGCATCACCCCTACTATGAAATATTTTAGAGTCTTTGGTAGTAAGTGCTATATCAAAAGAGATGAAGACCTTGGAAAGTTTGATGCAAGAAGTGATGAAGGAATATTCTTGGGATATTCCACTCAAAGAAAAGCATACCAATGTTATAACAAGAGATTGAGAAAGATTGTAGAAAGTACAAATGTGAAGGTAGATGAAGGCATGGAAAATCCCTCAAGATTTTATGAGTATGAAGTAGATGATCAGAATGATGTTTCAGTCCAAGAAGAATAAGCCCCAACTGTAGTTCAGATTCAGACTGATCCAGAGAATCCTGAAATACAGGAAGAAGCGACAAGTTTGATTGAACCTATCTAAGAAATAAAAGTGGAAGAAATTCCCAAAACCCCTAGGTATGTAAGACTAAATCATTCTGAAGACTAGATCATAGGAGATAGAAGCAAAGGTGTTCAAACAAGAAGAAAAATTGCTCAAGATTCAGTGAAGTATTGTCTGATTTCAAAGATTGAACCAAAAATAGTAAGTGAAGCATGCAATGATGAAATTTGGGTTAACACAATGAAGGAGGAATTGATACAGATTGAAAAGAATCACACTTGGGGTCTTGTTGCTAGACCTAACGACAAAAATGTGATTGGGACTAAATGGGTCTTCCGGAATAAATTGAATGAAGATGGTGAATTAATAAGAAACAAAGCCAGATTGGTCTATAAGGGTTATGTTGATGATTGTTTTTACACATTCATAACAAAAGTTAAAATTCACAAAATTAACGTAAACTATCTTGAAAGATATGAAGAAATCAACTAAGAATTCTTAATCCCAAGTTTCTGTATGGTCAGGTCTTGACCTTATGGATAAGTCAGCAGGTTAATGTGAAACTATAATATTCAAGGGGCCCTACTTGATTTAAGATAATCTGTGACTTACTGGACTCAAATTATGCAAATTATTGTAAAAACAAATAAATTATTCATTCCTTTACATAAATTTACTACTATATTACAAAGCTTTGTATGATTTATAGTAAAACAAGCTTTGCCTTTCAAATTGATATGAAAATTGTCAATTATTAACACAATTTTTCATGCTTCTTTCAAATGTAAGAGAATTTCCTTAAAATTTCTGCGTTTGAGCTAATTATTTCAAATGTTTGGGGGAAATTTAGAGAAAATCAAGTTGAATATCATTTCCCTACAGGATCTAAATGCTCTGTTATTCACACCTTTAAGAGATATAGTAAATTAATCAAATCAACATACGAAATCTTCAAATGTGAAATCCTGAGTATTTTCACGAACACACATCAAAGATTGCAAGCTTTCAAAGGATAATACTTCAAGTACCAGTAAGATTCAGAAACCACTCTGTAATAGACACATAATTCCAAGTTACTTGTATTCAAAGTACACAGTCATATAGAATTTACAATGTATGAATGACCTTTTGCTTCATTAATCAAATTGCCAAAAAACTTACAGACCTTTTTATAGATACAATAAGGAAACCAGACATTCTGTGCATTCCTTAGTATAGACACACTCCTCTTCTAAACTAAAAGAAAGTACTTCTCTACTCGAATGTTCAAACAAATTACAAATGCAAGCTACAATTCCAAAATCCTTGTGTAAGTATTATACAAGTAGCAGAGCCTCTTACATAGAATTTGAAGCTGCGTTCTGCTATGGCTACTAAATTTAATCTACAGTCAGTTTTCAACCTCTCTTGATCAAAGGTGCACATGTATTTCTAACCGTTTCTCAAAATATCTTTGTGGTATCTTTTCTTGCCTCAAAGGATGCCATTGAAATCTCTTCAAAATAGGACTCCTATTGACCATTTCCACCTTGTTGACCTTGCCTCACTGATACTTTACTACTCTTTCAAGTATACCTTGAAATTATTCATGACACCCTCTACAAAAGTGTGATTTCCCCCTGGACTTCTTGTCCATATATATTCTTGCATCATGAATCCTTCCTTCAATTTCCTCTCTTCTTTCCCTAAACCTTCAACCTTTTTCTTATATTTTTTCATTTTCGCACTTATTTCTACTAATGAATCAATCATTTGCTTACTAAGATAGGCCTCTGGATTCTCCAGACATGGTGCAAAATGGCATTAAACTCTTTTAATGCTCTTTGTAATTCGTATGATGGTATGTCCATGCATTCATGGTCTATATCCTCTTATGCAACCTGATCATGATATCCACCTTCTCCTCTAAATCTTGGGTAGCTATGATGCATCTTCTGAGACTGTCATCTTCAAACCTTAACTCCAATCTAGCCTGTGGTACTTGATTTTCCATCAGAGGAGTAATGACTCATTCATTTACTAATTCATCTTCTCTTCCTTCAATTTCTTCTAGCTGCCCCAATTCAAACTTGCATTCTTCCCTTCTAATCTGGCAATTATGTACAAGCACACAACATTTATTCTTTTCTATTGCAGCCACTTCCCATCATGTCACTGCCTGTTTTGTCACCTCTTCTCCTTCTTGCATGAATGCCCTAAACCATTCTTCAAAAATATTGGCCTCAAGCCTTTTATTCTCCATATTTTTCACTTAATCCTTGGATAACACAGCTATTCCATTGGGCAACTCCGGTACTGTAACATTGGGATCAAGATTCCCTTAATGAATTATTGTAACTGGACAATGTGTCCTTTTAAATATTCATGCTTATCCCTATTTTTCTTTAACATCTTCGCAGTATCCTGGTGCATATCTTCCCACTCACTTATATGCTGCTCTCTCATGATGTGGCCTAGGTCAAAATTAAGTATCTTGTAATCTTTTATTGTTATTTCCCCTTTTGCTTTATTCTTTTGTGGTATTGCTAAATTCAATGTTCTAGATCCATCAGGACCCCTTTTTATTGCCAACATTGTTCTGGCCTTCCTCTTTTCTTTCCTTGGTGTTGCATCGCCCAACAAACTTTTGATGTCTATGGGTACTAACTGTACCTCCACCTTTTCTCTCATAACTTCTATTTCAAGCCAGGTTGGAGCCTCTTTTGTACTTTTAGCAGCTTTCTCTTCATTGATTACCTCCTCTTGAGATTTCTCTACTTCTCCTAGTTCTCATTGCTATTGTTGTTCTTGTTGTTGTTCCTGTTGTTGTTCTTGTTCTTGTTGCTTCTCTTGTGGAGGAGGTTGTTGTTGTGGAGGTTGTTCTGGGGCATTTGTATTATTCTGTTGTTTAGATTCATCTTCATTATCTTCTTCTTCAATTTCTGTATCTCCTTCATCCTCATCTTCTTCCTCTGGACCTTCTTTTTCTGATGGCTCCTTTTCTTCTTCTTCCTTTTTATTTTCTTGCTCCATACTTTCCATGCCCTTATCCTCCATTTGCTTTTCAGGTTCAACATTATCTTTATCCATATTTTCTGTGTTTTCTTTGCTTTCAGGTTTCTTTGTTGTTTCCTCTATTGTTTCAACTTTCTTCTGTACCTTTTCAGGCCTGTCAGCTTGTTCTAGATGTGAAGGAGAACCTAAAATTTCATCAGTTTCCTTTGTATCTTTTTCTTTTTCATCCTTGTTTTCTACATTCTTTTCTTCTTCGTTGTGTTCTCCATACATGTTCAAAATATTTAACACATCTACACCAGAAGTACTAGTTCCCTCTTCTTCTTCAGCCCGTGCATGTGTTTCTTTTGTTACCTCTTTAGGTGCATCTTTCTTTTTAGATTCTTCAATTTCATGTGCTTTATCTTGTACATCCTTAATGATTTCTGGAGGTACCAATGTACCAAAGAGATCTATTGTTTCCAATCCTTCTTGCACATTTTCTATCTCAGACTGTGGGCTTTGCCCAATTTCCATATATGTTGGATCATTCTGCCCTTCCTCTTCATCAGAGTATTCACTCCATTCTTCTTCAGTTTCCTTTCCTATCTTGGGATTAACTTCCCTTACCTCACTTCCACTGCTTTCATCCTCAACATTGATAGTCTCAGTAACTTGTTTGGCTTTATGCATTTTTGACTCATGTAGCTTTTCTTCAGCCAATTCTGTTTTCACTTTTGCATATGTTTGTCTTTTTCCCTTTGAGGTAGATGTACTAGGTATGTTAATTTAGCACTTGCTTTCTATGCTCCTATAACATCATCCTATCTTGAAATTCCTCCTTTTAATGTTTCCATTGGTATTGCTTTCATGACTTTCTGTCCTATTGACCTCTTATCAGCCTGTGCTTGTTTTGTACCAATATCTTGATCAAATGATTTTGCTTCTACAAAGGTACCTGATGATACTACCACTGTCACCCCTAATGCATATGGATCCATTAGAGTGGCATTTTTGTCTTTCCCCATAATTTTTGCCTCCACAGTTTTTCTCTTTTTCTCATAGAAACATTAGAGCTCATCTTGATGCTCCCTCACCCTCTTCTTACCCTTCTTTGGAAACATAGGCTCTATCCCATTAGCTTTAAGTTCTTCAATTCTATGCTTCAACCATGTTTTAGAAAACAAAATGACAGGTTTGGACAATATGTCCAAAGATGTAATCCATGGTTGTGACCAATCAAGATCTTCAATAGGAACGAGCCTAGCACTTCCATAACTGTGGTACAGTAAATGGCCATCATCTTTAACTTCTAGGGATACATAAATTTCCCCCATGGACCTCATTTGTTCTACTGTCAATCTCTTGTGAGCCCTCTTCCTCACTTCTCTATCATTCTTGTAGTCTGACCAGTAGTCTTCAACATGTATTTGATGTTTAAATTTAGGATCAATAGTATTTTGGATCCTGTGAAAAGGATCAAATCTCCTTGCCAACTCAAATTCTTCAAATCCATAATATCTCAACTCTTTTTCTAAATAACCAACAACTTATTCATTGTAGCATGAGTACCTACCAATTGCCCAAGGGAGCTTAAGATTCCCTTTGCTATACTTTCTCTTGTACATTTTGAAGGCATTCAAGTTTTGCCTTGAGAATTCTAAAACAGTCAACTTGTTAGAAGGATACCTAGGTAGCATGAAAGGTTTTCCTTCAAAACCTTCCGTTCTAATATATGTGAAGTTTGGGAACTGTATGTACCATGAACTATGCAAACTAATTATATCTTCTGCATCTGTAGATAATCTCTTATTTGGCTCTTCTCTCAAAACTCTAACCATATATGTATAAAATACATCATTCACTAAAGCATACTTTCTTAGTGCATTATCCTCTTGTAGATCAGGATAATGGTCATTTACAAGCTTTTGATCTAGGCCATTCCCTAGGGTCCCAACTCTGTCAATCCCATGTATATATGGCTAAACCATTGTTGCACATGAGTATAATACATACGAGGACAAATAGAAAGGCAACATCTTTTGTTTTCTTAACATTGATTGCCTCCATATGGCTATGCTAGTTGCCTTAGCCCAATGAATTTGCCCATGTTCTTTCTTTGCCTCTCTCATGAATTGGATAACAATGAACATCCAAGGTTCACACTTAGTGGCATCCCTTAAGCCCACCAATCTACTTAACATGGTTATTATCAAATGTATTTCTTCTTTAAAATCTATTCTTTGCAGGATCTTATGTACTCTTACCACGGCCTTGGGTTTATTTTCAACATTGTACCAATTGAAGAAGATGTTGCTTCTACAATCTCTCTCATTACTATTGAAGTCTTCATTGTACTGGTCAATATCAATGTCCACCATTTTTTCATGTATTTCCAGACCAAATGTTCTTGCAATTCCCTCCATAGATAAATTTGCAACAACCCTATCTTGGTGTATTACTCTTTGAGTAGGTAAGTCATATAGTTGTATACAATCCAGACATAAGTCCTTAGCTTCCATAGCTAGCGGAAAGCCTGTAGCTCTATATAATCCATTTTCCCATATACACTTCATGTCAAGTGTAGCATCTGCTACTGTAATCTTCTGCAAAACATCCTCAACATCATAGTTTCCTAGGTTGGTGTCTATTCCTACTCCACTTGTACTGATTAGTGAAGGGTACCCTTTGTGTATTGGTAGCTCCTCTTTCTTAGTTTCTTTGCAGGGTTTTCTTTCCTTTTTAATCTTTTCCTCACCCCCTGTATCCACTTTCTTCTATTTTGGGGCAATACTATAAAAACACATTTTCTTACTTGTCATTTTACTCTTTTAACCTAGGGTTTTACCAGGAATTTTATATTTTTACATTTACTCTAACCCCCTTTTGTCTTTTCCATTTTGAATTTTGTATTATTTAATCTAAACCAGCTAATTAACTATCAAAAACAGTAATTTAACATTTGCTTGCATTTTTAAACAAAATTACTGATAATCACTTTGCATTTTTAATCAACTAAACTGTAACGATGTTCAAGATAAATACCTGTATTTTTTGACAGCTCAACCTTACAAATGCTAACTGACATTACCATTTTCTACTCTGTTCTGCTTCTGAAATCTTGTCTTGCGATAAATTTTCCGTTCAATTTATGCCACAATTCCTCTTTCTGCAATTTTGAATTTTAACAATGCAAATCTAAAAGAAAAATAACCTTTTATTTACCCTAACCTGTTAAATTTTACCATTTCCAATGTTAGTTCAACATTAATTGTAGCAATCAATGCACCTATGGCTTCTCTTTCTACTTCAATGTTTTAATTTTAAACATTCTATCCGTTAGTTCACTTTTTTGCCTACATCACATTTCTTGTATGTCAATTTGTATATTATTTCTTGTATGTCAATTTGTATCTTTTCAATATACAAGCCTACATGCAACAGATTATAGACAATGTTACTATTTTTTACTATATTTGCCCTTATATCTTTTATTTGTATGTTGCAATGTATGTGAAATAGATACAAAACAATTTTACAATTGTGACCCATACAAATCCTCTTTACCTTTTAGTTCTCGACGGTACCTTTCATTTCCTTGTATATCAGGATTGCATGTCGTCAACATACAATCGCCAAAACATACAAAGCCTTACCTGGATTTAACTTCCTTTTGAAATCTGCATTATATTTACCCTTTTAACTTCTTTGCATCTCCACTTGTATCTCGACCTGTATATGCTCTTGTATTTCCATCTGTTTATGCAATATACAACCGCGAGATACAACCTGTGGGACCCACCTTACTTACCCTATTTTATCTCCTGAAACAACAATACTTGCATCTGCACTTAGATACAACCTCCCACACATGCAAATTCATATACAATCATCCCAAAATTTTCACCATTCTTAACCGTATTGTATAACCTTTTGGATCCATACATGTATAGAAAAGTGAATGCATATTTCTAAAAAAACCTTAAGGTACGATGCATCACTTTCACTCAATTTAATTACCTTTTGAAATCTGCATTGTATGTATGCTAAAGATACAAGCCCAAAATATACAAACATACAAACCATGAGACATACCTTTTTCTCACATTTTAAAACCGTATTTTATATCCTCTTTGGGTCCACGGAATATATATCGCGTTGTATATTGCTTTGTATCTTTCCTTTTCAACAAACATACAACTCAAGATACAATGCAAACTTAACCATTTATTCACTCCACTTCTGAAACTTACTGAGTCAAACTTGGATACAAAGAATAAAACAACTAAGCACATGCATACGGAGCCCTACGATATACAAAACCTGACTATACTCAATGTGACTTATACAATGACTCCACATACAAATGACCTTGTACATGCAATATACAAACCTTTCTATAATGCATTTTACCAAAACACTTATATCTTGCAAAATATTGGGAATTTCAAAATGGTTCAAAAATAACCCTTATTCATTTTTGACAATGAATTCACCTCTATTCTCCTCTGGCACTTAATGCTAAATCTTTTCAATTTTCAACATGGTTTGTCATCTTTACCTCTTTTCCCTTTACCACCAAATAGGACCACACACAACTAAAAACAAACAGCCATGGCAGGGGTCCTCATTTTGCTAAGAGGTAAAATGGGGCATGTTGTGAGCATCACAACAGGTTATTCTCAAGTTGAAGGAGTTGACTTTAAAGAAAATTTTGCTCCGGTGGCAAGAATTGAAGCAGTCAGATTATTTCTTGCCTTTGCTGCCTTCAAGGATTTCAAAGTATATCAGATGGATGTCAAGTCTGCCTTCCTGAATGGTGATTTGGAAGAAGAGGTATACATTGAGCAACTAGATGGATTCCAATTGCCTGATCATGGTGATATGGTCTGCAAGTTGAAGAAAGCATTGTATGGACTCAAACAAGCCCCAAGAGCCTGGTATGAAAGACTGGACAAACATCTTTTGAAGATTGGTTTCAACAAAGGTACTACTGACAGTAATCTATACTTCAAGATTGATCATGAAAATATCTTGATTGTTGAAGTATTTGTTGACGATATCATTTTTGGAGGAAAAGATAGTATGTGCAAGACTTTTGCAAATCAAATGAAAAATGAATTTGAGATGTCTATGTTTGGGGAAATGAATTTCTTCTTGTGAATTTGAGGGTCTGCAAATCACTTAAACAAAGAAAGGAATCTTCATATCATAGACCAAGTATGTGGAAGAATTGTTGAAGAAATTTGGGATAAAAGACTCAAAGGCAATGAATACTCTTATGGAAATTGGATGTAGGTTGAGTAAAGATGATGAATCCCCTAAGGCTGATAAGAAAAAGTATAGGTCAGTGATTGGAGGACTGCTCTACCTCACTCAAACTAGACCTAATATTATGAATGTTGTTGGTCTTGTTTCTAGATTTCAAGTTGATCCTAGAGAGTCTCATGTCATGGCAATCAAGAGAATTCTTAGATATCTGAAGGGAACAGTTGAGTATAGTTTATGGTATCCTAAGGATCATGATTTCTCTCTTCATGCATATACAAATGCTGATTGGGTAGGAGATGTGGATGACTGGAAGAGTACTAGTGGTGGTGCATTCTTTTTGGGGAAAAGATTGGTTTCTTGGCTAAGCAAGAAACAAGAGGCAATATCTCTGTCCATTGCAAAAGTAGAGTATATTATAACAGTAGGCAGTTGCACTCAAGTATTATGGATGAAGCAAATACTAAGAGACATCAGAGTGGAGTATGAAGAACCTATCACAATCTTCTGTGATAATTCAAGTGTAATAAACATATCAAAAAATCTGGTGTTACATTAAAAAAAAAACATATATCCATCAAGTTCCACTTTCTGAGAGAGCAAGTGAACAAGAATGAAGTCAGATTGGAGTTTGTGCCCTCAAAGGATCAAATTGCAGATATTTTTACCAAACCTCTACCTAAGGATTCTTTTGAGTATCTTAGGGAGAAGTAAGGGGTTATTACCCCTCTGGTCTAGAATTAAGGTGCACTGATGTGCATTAGTTCTATGGATCCCACAGTCATATCTTGTGATCCGGATTGGTGTTAGGAAGTTGCTACTCAGGGGGAGTAGTGAACATGTTTTATGAGAAGTGGTTGCAAGTATGTGCCGTTTGCCATTGATGTCAAAAGGGGAGAGAAGACATGTGAAAAACAAAAGTGGTTGTTATCAAAGGGGAGCAATAAAGGAAGAAGAAACATATGAATGATTTTTGTTGAATGGGGGAGCTATGTCAGTCAGTGAGGAGAAGTTCTTGTCTTGATGGATAAAATAGTTTTTCACATCATATGTTGCCATCAATGACAAAGGGGGAGATTGTTGCAAGTATAGTCCTAACCAGCGTTGTCATTGATGTCAACATACTCTTGTTGCATTGATGTCAAGTTTTGGATGAGCTGTGTTGAGGATATTGAGAAAATTAGCCCTATCAGAAACATAGAAAGACGGTGAAGATAGTGAAGTTCTATGAAGCAAAATCCCAGTCAGTTGAAGATCAGAGTATGCGCATCAAAGGGTTTGCAGATATGTGTCTAAAGGTGCTCCAAATGAGATTTCAGAGATCCGCATGAAAATTTGGAGAAGCTATGGCCATATGAATAAAACTGGTTCTAGCAGCTGTCCTGAGGTGACAGAGTGGCACAAATAGATCCGATGAGATCCAGAAATGCACTATCTTGTTCTGCAGATCTTGTGGCATGTTTGGGAAGCCAATGTGAATTGACAACTCAATTGGTTCGTGGTCTGGAGGTACGCAAGCAATTACTCTAATGTGATAGTGATGATCAGATGTGTTCTTAAGGTTTCAGATGAAGATGCGAATGATTACAATAAGAAGAAGTGGTATGGATGTTCTTGGTGATTCAAGAAAGCTTGTGGGGGTCTCTAGATTATATCCAGTTTGTGTTGGTGGTTCGCATTGAAGATAGAGCTTGTAATTAAAGATTTACCTCCTAGTGATAGTGTTCTTCCTAGTCTTGGCTGACCAGATGATTTGCGCATGTTGTGGATGATCTTGAAGATGTTTTGCGATGCATGGCATGTTCCTCAAAGAAGATTGAAGTCCCAGATATGTGGGGTTGACAGTGTAGTGACGCGCATAAAGTTTTTTTCTTGTAACAAGTCAAGTTGTATTTTTGTAATTGCTCTGTAATAAAATAAAGTATGTGTTATGCCGACTTTGATGATCATTCCAAAGTCAATGTCATGTATAAATAAGATTTGTGAAGTCATTTTAAAATATATCTGTGGTCGTGATGAGAAAGTGGTAGAGAAGAGGAGCAAAAAGCAGAGCAGAGGTATTGAGCTTAAATGAAA
This sequence comes from Cunninghamia lanceolata, assembly GCA_027924645.1. Taxonomy (NCBI): domain Eukaryota; kingdom Viridiplantae; phylum Streptophyta; class Pinopsida; order Cupressales; family Cupressaceae; genus Cunninghamia; species Cunninghamia lanceolata. The sequence continues at coordinate 6,058,448 of BSBN01000907.1, read as the reverse complement.
CTATCTCAATCATGGTGAAGATGTTAATCTCTAGTTCAAGTATGTAATATTTATATTCTTCTATAGACAGTGTGTCTCCTGTAGGTAGTGGGCCTCTTGTGAGTAGTGTGCTTGGGCAGTGAGCCCTAATTGGCAAGTGCCATTCTATTCTTCTTATTCTTTTAACAGAGAATACAATCTTGGGTTAGTCACCCCGTGGTTTTTCCCTTAATCAGGTTTTCCACGTTAAAAATCTTGGTGTTATATGTGTTAAGTGTGCTTCTGTTCTTAAGTTATTGCATTATGCTTCCAAGATTGAATCTTTATCATGCTGTTGAAATATAATAAGGTTTTAGAAATTAAGAAACTGAAGTTTGGTAACAACTGATTCACCCCCCCTCTTAGTTGTTTGTCCTAAAACTAACAGTTCCATGGTTTGCGAATAGAACTGCATACGTAATAACTTATGTGCCAAAGATTTCCCTCCAAAATGCCCTCCACATGCACCGGAGTGAGCTTCTTTTAAATCAATTAGAATTTCTGATTTGTTAAGGTAATGAAGAAGAACACCATTATAGCTTCTTCAATAAAACACATTAGACAAGTTGATGTAACGTGTTGTGAGTTTGCGTATGTGAAATCTTGTGTTTTTAGATGATAAATTATGGAAGATACTATCATGCAAATATTGAAATATATGGGAGTACCATTTGTCAAAGTTTGTGTTAAAGCATAAGTCAGTATCCAAGAGGGTGGCCTCAACTACGAATGATGATTTGAGATTATGAATGATGAAATGATATTTGCCAGGTGAATCATCATGGGATATAAGGGAAGTTGCACTTGTCATTGCATCCACATGTCGATTGTCTTTCCTTGGAATTGTGTTGATTGTGAAGAATAAAAATTGTTATAATAATGACAAGGAAAGATCACGATACTGAGATAGCTTATCTTACTTTGCTTGATAAGATCTAGTGACTTGTCTTACTATTAATTGCAAATCACCATAGATAACGATGTTTTTAATATTTAAAGACAAAGCCACATGAAGTCCTATGATGAGAGCTTCGTACTTAGCAATGTTGTTTGTGCATGAGAAGTTTAGATGGTAAGAAATAGGAATCAACTTACGTGAAGGAGGTACTAATATTATACCAGTACCTGAGCCAATTCTACATCTTGAACCATCAAAATATAATTCCCATTTATCATCTTTATCTATAGTTAAAATTTGATCATCAAGAAATTCTTCATTGTTTTGAATAGAGAAAGGTGAAGGTGCTTCGACTAAATGGTCGATTAATGCTTGTCCTTTTATCACTTTTAAAGAGATAAACTTGAGATAAAATTTTGTTAACAACATAACCCATTTAGTTATGTAACCTAAGAGATCCGTTTTAGCAAAGAGATGCTTCAAAGGATCAAATTTTATCATGACATGAACTTCAACATTTAGGAGATAATGTCTTAACTTATGTGTCGCAAAAACAAGAGCTAACAATTGTTTCTCTATGACAGTATATCACACTTCATAATCAAGCAAAGTTCAGCTTATTTAATATACATGTTCCTTGCCTTCACTATCATGTTGTGCTAATAATGCCACAAGAGCATTAGTAGAAGTTGGCGTGTAAAGAATAAAGGGTTTTTCTGTAGTTGCTGGTTGTAAAACAGGAGAATTAGATAAGTATTCTTTCAAGTCATTGAAGGATTTTTAACAATCAAAATTACATTGGAATTTTGATTCTTTCTTAAGAAACTAAGTGAAAGGGTGAGTCCTATACATGAGTTGAGATACAAATTGATGGATGACCTATATCTTCCCTTGTAAATTGTGAAGTTGAGTGATATTTTGAGGAGATGGCATGTTAACAATCATGTCAATTTTCTTTGTGTCTACTTAAATACCATGATGTGAAATTATAAATCCCAACATTTTACCACTGTTTATGCCAAAGATGCATTTACAGGGATTTAAGCGCATATTATATTTTTGTATTTCCTCAAAGATTTGATAGAGGATAGTGATGTGATCCTAGCGATGAATAGATTTCATAAGAATGCCATCGACATAATCCTCTAAGATGTTATGCATGTAATCATGAAAGATAAGAGTCATAGCACATTGATAAGTTTCTCCAACATTATTTAATCCAAATGGCATGACCACCCAACAAAATGTTCCCCACGGGGTGATAAAGGTTGTCTTATATTAATCTTAAGGGTTGATAAAGATTTGATTATAACCCAAAAAACCATCCATGAAGGAAAGTAATTAATGGCCTGCTATTAAATCAACAATCATATCAATATTTGGAAGAGGAAAACCATCTTTCAAAGAAGTGAAATTTAAATCTCTAAAGTCAATGCACATTCGAATAGGTGGTCAGGTTTAGCGACAACCACAATATTTGAAATCCAAGGTGAGTAGTCAATAGGGTAGATAAAACTAGCTTGTAGAATCATTTCGATCTTAACTTTGACTAATAACACAACCTTGGGATTCATTTTATGAATCTTTTGTTTAACCGACTTAGCATTAGGTTGTAATACAATATTATGTGTTACAATTTTAGGATCAATGCCAAGTATGTCAGAATAATTCCAAGAAAATAATTTAGAAAACTCATGTAAAAGCTTTGTCATATCTTCTTTTTCTTCATTACTTAAACAATCTTCTATAAGGATAATATTTTCAAGGTTATCCTTCTCCATCAAGACATCAACATTCTTTCTATTAAGTAAAGTACTGTGGTTTGGGAGGCTAGGTGATTGTTATGGTTCTATAGATTCATCAGTAGTATTTATCAAGCAAGCGGTTTCTCCAAAGTATCCATCAACATTTAAATAATAGGGTAATCCATGCTTATGATGATAATGGGGAAAATTGTCGTAAGCTCCGATAAATTCCATTAAAGCATCATCTTTAGAGAAACTATCCAACTGGATATCTCCTAGAGGAAAATTTATGTCTATAATCTCAGGATATATCAAATTTAGTGTTGATATAGTATTAACATTAAGATTAATATGTTTGTAATATTTAGTGGGCATCAAAGAATGGTATCCAATACTAGTTGTATAGTTTATTCTAGCAACTTGTGAGAGTATTTTGCTTACCTGTTGATTTACACCGCAACCATTACCTACATAGTCACATTTCTTATAAAGGATTTTAAATCCTTGATCATAAAGAGATGTCATTTTTGTAGAAGATGGTGGAGCTTCATAAGTCTCATAATATATAGTATAAGTAAGAGTGTTGTCCTCCTTTTTAACTACAGAAGCTTGAGATTCTTTAGGTTTTTCCACAAGTTGTTCAGATGAGATCGATGCACCTTTTGATGTTTCAACATGATTAAGTTTATACTCCCCTATTCAGGTAGGAGTAAAATCTAATGAACCCCAATCTTCACCAAGAAATGCATTCGACAATGGTTGAGAATATTGGACAACATTATCTCTGGCAAGAGGTATAGATGAATCAACTTTTAAGTTGTTTAGAATCTTATGATTGATAACTTGTTTTTGTGTTTCAATATGTAAACAACTATCCAATTTCAGATCAGATTTGATATTTTGAAGTTTATTTACATAAATAAACTTTATTGATCAATGAAGGGTATACAAAACTATCCCCATAGTATGAATCCACGGTCTTCCAAGAATCATATTATATGAAAGAGCATCGGGCATGATATGAAAAAGGGTAGATAATGTCATGGGTCTGACCTTTATAGGTAAAATTATAGTACCCAAGGATTGTCTACCAACATTATCAAAGCCACGAATGCTAAGCTTATCTGATTTAATTAACTTTGTATCAATGTTTATTTTATGCAACAAATTAACACCACAAACATTAAGAGCCAATCCATTTTCAACCATAACTCTCTTTATCAACTTTTTGTTTATAGTGATAAATATTATAAGAGGACCATATTGTTTTTGAACTTCCATATAGGGTAACTCATGCTGTTGAAATAGATGTTTATTTTTGTCACATGCATACAATCTAACAGGGCTGCTACATCATTAGGCTTAATAGTCGATAGTATAATCACCTTCTGTAAAGATTCCTGAGTATTCCATGGTATGTAGGTGATGTTTGTATGAGTTACCAAAGAGAGATATTAGCAAGAGTAGCGCTAATTTGCTCAACAAGATCATAATCTTGACTAACTTTATGTGTTAAATGAGGTGGTTGAGGAAGCATAAGTTGAGAAGTTGGTAAAGATATCAAAATAGTTGATTGATTTTTACTTTGTTTATTATTCCATGTATTGTATGTATGAGAATCCACGTTGTGGTTAGAATATTGTAATCTATCTTGATATGTTTGATTTTGACTTGCGATTTTCTTAGCTTTGTTATAGATTGAATCAGGAGGTTGAGAAGAAGTCAGAAAATGTCTTACAATGAGCACTAGTTTCATCTCTGTTTTAGGCACTTTGGAACATAGATTGTTCACTATATTCAGTTTCAAAGGTTCTTCTTGAGATTTAGGTACATAAATTGTATTTACTAATCTTTGAAATAACAAGGTTTTAGGAGTCGTAGTGGAATATTCAATAGTGATAAAGTCATCCAAGGCTTCATCTATCACATTGAAGTCATCACAACTAAACAACTCATCATATGCATTAAAGTCTTGTAAAAAGAAATCTGACATTTCCACATAATCTAATTAGCCCAAGACTTAAATGTAAAAGAAGAAAGCTTATACATTGCAAAAATGAAACAAGAGATCACTATGCAAATAACAATATTTCAATTTTATGTTCTTTCAATGAAAGATAGATATATCAATCAAAATGCAATGCATGTACTTTTCATGAAAGAGGGTTTGCAATCTAAATCTGGTTTAGAACAACAAACACAAAGGATGCAAATTCTTTAAACACAGGTTCACCAAAATGTTTAGTGTGCAAAGAGAGATAATGATAGCATTTGCAAACTAGGTCAAGCCCCTCTTTTCATGCACCAACATTTAAAATATGAACCAAGCTCAATCACTATGAGAGTGATAAGATACAGGTATCCTATTCCTCTTTGTTGTACCTGAAAAAGGTGTCTCAACTAGAGTTGTACAAACCCTAACTAGCTAAGGAGAGATCAAACCCTATTTATAAGATATGCACCAAAAGACAAATTTTGAGAGAAGTAACCCACATAATGATCATAAAAATGCAAACAAGAGGTAACAGTGGTTGTGCACCTAAAATCTAGAGGCCTGCTAGACTCAGGTGGCCACCCTGGCATCCTATAATTTTTTGTTGATAAAATTGTCTGCACCAGGTGTTTGTACATATGTTAAGGATTCCAGATCTTAGTTTTCATGTCCTGTTAGACTCAGGTACCCACCCCAGAGTCCTATATGTTTTTTGATGATGAAACTACAACTTTTGTGATGGCTGTACCTGTAACACCTACTTCTCCTTCACTTCTTTCTATCTAATCTTCCTGAATCTAACTTGCACAAGCAAAAGAAGGAGAGAGATGGTTGTGGCTATATAGGAGTTTGCCTTAGTCAAACCCCATCTTTAGTATTTCTACCTTAACAATAGCCAATATCAAAGTATGCATATGTGTGTGCTTGTAAACCAAATGTGTAACCATAAACAAATGCAAGATCCTAAATGACTGAAGCATCAATAATTAGATCCAAGAATATTTCACTCAAGGAAACAACAACTTCACCTAAAGGAGATGACATCAATGAAGACTTGTAGAACAAGAAGTTGAGACAACCATCTCCATGGAGGATTCCAAAACTCAAGTTGGAGGCTTCAACCTTCTCCTAATCATACAAAGGGCTTGACAAACCCTAGGAAGAGCAAGATAGACTCAAGATCTTGATTTCTAATCTCCACAACATATCTCCATGATAGCAAAGATCAAATTCTTCAATGAGCTTCAACACTTTGTAGACTTTCAAGAGCACTTGTAGCAGAGTTTTGGTGTAGTAAGCTTACATGAGAGTTGTGTGTGATAAAATAATTTTCAATTCTCTTTAACTATCTAACCTTAGGAGTGAAAAGGATCAAAATAAAATGCTAACATCCCACAAAAATCAAATTTTAAATTCAAAATCTTGAAACACACAACATAAGCTGACATCAGAACAAAACTTGGAATCTTGAGATTTAGGGCAGGACTAGGGCGTTGGTGCCAAAGTCCAACCCCCAAATTTTGCTCCAAATTAGGCTTCAAGATGTCCTAAATGTCCAGAATCCATCATCTCTTTTTGGGTTTTGTCGTTAGATACTTTGAAATGTGACATTTCCTTGATAAGGTAGTCATTAATCAGGGTTTAAATAGGCCCAATAATGAAAGGGGTTGAAGGACACTAAAAGGTAGGAGCTAAACTTAGTGAAATTGTGCTAATCCAAGAAGGAGTACAATTTACGATATAAAAAAAGAAAACACAACGTTCATTTTATAATAGTACAAAGCATGATTTATTCTCTTGTGAGAGGGTACTACAATACTTTTGGAATACACAACCATAGTCTAAGAGTGATGAGATACAAAACTTAAACAATAAAAAAGGAGCAAGTATCATAAGAAGAGAACCAAAAGATGAAGGAGAAAGAACTTGCTGGAAGAACAACAGAGAGGATATAGACATATCTTCAACTGAATCCATAGAAGAAGAAGAGTACTACCAAAGAAGAACACCAAAACATACAAGAACAGAGAGAAGAAAAAAGGAGAAAGCTGCGGTAGTGACAAGACAAGGAACAAATATTGGAAGATAGTATATCATTGAGACTGAAGAGGAAGATAGTGAGGAGGATGAAGAATTTTTCCCTACTAACAAACAACATGAAGAAATGGTGACAGAGGAATTTTCACCAAAGAAGAAATGAAGGCACTTAAGAAGTTTGCGTAATTGACTCAACAACATAGACTCATTGAGAAACTTGGAATAAGGAACAAAATTAAAAAGTTAACTCCAGAGGATGGGAAGGACAAATAGAGAGTGGAAGACAAAGCCACTAATGGTGGATGTTCATATCAATCACAAGAAAGTCTAGAATGTCATGATAGATTTGGAGTGGATGTCAACATGATAACAAATAAGTTGTGGGAGCAGTTAGGAAGACCTAGGCTGATAGATACAACCTACAACATCATTTTGGTAGATGGATCTAATATGCAAACAATGGGAACTTGGAAGCAAGTGGAAGTTACCTAATGGGAGTTAAACATGTCTTAGATTTCATTGTGGTAGCTATAAAGGATCAAGGTGAAGCTTTCAATGCACTATTAGGGTTGAGATGGTTTTTAGATGTAAACGGTGTCATAGACTCCCGAAGAGAGGAGATATCATTTGCAAATGAGAATAAGACTGTTCACATTCCTTTGGGATCATGAATGGAGGAAGCATATATAGAAAAAACTAATCAGGATGAATACAATGATAAGGATGTGAAAAATCTCTATACAATCACAAGGTTGGATGCAAAGAAGACAATAGAAGATCCTAATTATGAGGGAGAATTAGAGATAGAGGATGATCACTATAGTATAGATAGTGAGGAGGTTTTAGAAGTTTGAATGAAAGAAGAACCATAACTAAAATCAAGGAAAATGCTTAGTTACCAGAGTATATGCATGATCAAGATGGGTGAAGAAGGCATAGAACAATCTTCCACACTTCATCAGAACTCACCAAAAATTACATGCAGCACATTAAAGGAGGATAAGGAATAAATGGATCAAAGTTCTCACTGGGTAAGTCACATTTTGAAAGGAATTTCACATATCAAGTTGCCTAGTTTTTCAAGCGTGCAAGACCTACATAAATATTTAGCAAACATGGAGATAGTTTTTCAAGATGAGGAGATAAGATTACATGTTGCACAATATATATTAGTATGTAATTCTATAAATTGGTGGAACACACACAAGGACACAATCAAGTAGTGGACAACATTCAAAATACTCATCAGGACAAGATATTTGCCAGAGGAAGGAGAGTATGACATAATACCCAAGTAGTCAAGTCAGATTTCACCACAAGAACACTTTTCCATGTGCATAATGGTATGGAAAGGTATAAATGAATATAATGAGGAATTGTATACCCATTTCTTTTATTGGACACTATCACCAATTGCATAGACATGGTATACTAATCAAGAATGAAGGAAATAAACTAGATACTGGGAATAATTACAAAATGACTTCATTCATACTTTCTCATTCTTTGATCCAGACAAAAACATACACACAACACTCATCAGAATCTGGGAAATCACCTTTCAACAATATGCAGAAGAAGAAGCCAAATCAAAATAGAACTCATTACCATCAAAAACAAAAGTCATTTGAAAAGTCATAGAATGGATGGATAAAGAATTATTTCGAGAGAAATACAAATGGTACAAAACATCACAATAGGAAGAATAAGATGATAAAGAACCCGAAATAAAAATATAACAACGTGAAAGAGAGCTAGTGGAATCAATAGACATCAAAGAAAATTACTATAACAAGCCCATCTGGCTAAGGGAAGAAAACATTGCCAAAGAAGGAGATCCTAAGCTATCCAAGATAGGAGACTATTGGGATGAGAAGGAAGTGGCATGAGTAGTAGAAATTTTGTTTGTGATTGAGGATTTGTTCCCTAGAAAGTTCACAGAGATGAAGGGAATCAAAGAGCAAGTCAAAATAATGAAAATTCAACTGAAAGAAGGCTACAAACCAATAAAGAAAAGGCCATATAGGATGAATCCAAACATGAAGAAAAAAGTCAAAGTAGAACTTTACAAGATGCTAGAAGTAGTGATCATACAGCCAGTGGAGGAGGCAGAGCAGATCAGTCCAATGGTAGTACAAAATAAGAAAATAGGAGAAATCAAGATCTGTGGAGACTATAGAGAATTGATTAAGGCTTGTATTCATGATCCTTTCCTACACCATTTATAGAAGAAATACTGGAGTCAGTTGTTGGTAGAGAAATTTATTCTTTCACTAATGGATTCTCTGGATATCACTAGGTAAAAATTAGAGAGGAAGATCAACCCAAAACAACATTTGCATCTGAACTAGTATCTTTAATGTATACTGTTATGCCTTTTAGATTGAAAAATACACCTGTGGTATTCATTAGAATCATGGTCAATGCATTCAAGGAGTTTATACATGATTTTCTAAAAGTCTATTTGGATGATTAGACTATATTTGGATTAGTAAATGATCACACAGACATTAATATTGATGTTGAACAAGTGTAGGAGCTTGTAAATATCCCTAAACTTGAATAAATACACTTTTTTGGTACCATTTGGAACACTATTGGGTCATATAATATGTAAGGAAGGACTGATGGTTGACCCCCTTAAAGTTACCATTATTCAAAACTTGCCGCCACTAAAAACCACATTTGATTTCAAAAAATTCATAGGGTATAATGGTTACCACCCAAAATTCATCAAGGGATATGCAACCATATCCATACCTATAGAAGAGTTATCTAATAAAAAAGGGCAAAAGCATTAATTGGAATGAGCAGCACCAAAATGCATTTGATACTTTGAAGTAGAAGATAGCAAAAACACCAATATTTATAGGGAGGGAAAACCATACTACATTAAAGAATTTGCAGATTCTGGAGTAGTCAGACTAAAGAATATGGAGGGAAAACCATCATCTGGATATGTCAATGGTGCCAGACTCAGGAAATAATTTCAACCGGAGCAAGGAATGTCTTGGGGACAAGACATAATTTTGTGGGGGGGATGATGTTAGTAGGTTACATGGCATAGAACAGAGCTGACCAAAGGAGATTACACACAATGTGAAGGTTGGAAGCCGACAAAAGACACATCCCTAGATATGATAGATATAGTATATATATAGAGATAGGAGATAGTAGAATGCAAGTAAACATGATAAGAGAATAGGAGTATATTCTAATGTGGACAATGACATAGAAGTTATGTATGTAACTGGTGAGGCAGAGACTTAGATCTATCGGAGGATGGATCTATGATGTGTACATTTGGTTGTTATTAATATATTACATATATATATATATATATATACATATATATATATATATATATATACATATACATATATACATATATATATACATATACATATATATATATATATGTATATATATATGGAGATCTACTAGTACCAGGTAATTGTGTGTGTTATCTTATTTTGATGTATATGTGGTGCTATGCTTGGTTATTCTTTATGTTTTGCTGTCAATCTCTAGCTATTTGACCGAGGTATAGATTGAATACATAGACTTATTTGAGGGTCAGATCTCTAGACTGGTATCTACATGGTCAAAATTGTGACATCAGTGGCATGGGCCATTAAGTCGGTTTTGGTGCACACACGGACCCTTCCCTCCTTGCCATGGGGTGAACCGCCACGTCACTCTCACTCTTGTGGGAGTAGACTGTCAAGAGGAGGCAAGACATGGGGTGGTCTGGCTTGTTGGAGAACTAGACTTCACGGAGAGGGGTTGACATGTCTTGGGGCCTGTGTTGTTGTGCACTTGTGTGGGTACGGTGTTCTATGACCGTGGTTGTAAAGATAACTATATGACCCATAGGGTCACTAGTCACTATTCTCATGTTAGGGTTTTTGATATTCCACCATTGCGTGGGTAGGCTATTATTCTCATTAACACTTTGTTGTCTTTCAAATTGTTGGATGAATTCTTGTTGTACTAAGAGTTGTCGAAACGCTTCTTCTTGTTGAATGACTAGTGGGTCTTGTCGTGGTCTTGTGTGGATTTCCTCTATCTCATCGAGGATTGCCCTCACCCACTCACCTCTTAATCTAGGGCACATTCGTGAGATGAGACAAGAGATAGGCGAATTAAGCTAACCTTGACTTGACCTAGTGTTTGACTTAGGGTTTGTTTGACCTAAGGTTTCATTTTGTGTTGACTTTGTTTGACCTTGTGATGGAATTAAGGGTTTGTGAACCTTCTAAGTTTCTAATGTTTTTGTTCTTTTTGGATATTATGAATGCAAAACTTCTTTCTGTGATTTTTTAGGTTTTTGGAATTGAAGATGCTTTTTTCTATTCTAGGAATTAGAGAATGTATGTAAGCTATGATGAATTTATCTAATGCAATGTAATTTATGTTTTTGGGGTTTTTTGAATATCTAGAACAAATTAATCTAAGATAAGGGAAATTGCTTTTTAAATGAATTAATCTATGAACTTGGAAAGCAAATTACTCTAAGAATGCAAGATCTATCTATTCTATCAAGGAAAAAGATGTTAGGAAAAGTGTCTCAACCTTGTAACTTCGAAAGATTACTATTCTTCCTAGTTTTGGTCTTTTCAAATAACCTTTATCCTGGAGAATGATCTAGAACTTTCAAAGTTTCCAAAAGTGCTAAAAATGGCAAGACTCACTATTTTTAGTAACTCTATATTTGACCTTGGATTGAACCAAAATTTTTTGCAAAGGTGAAGAATTACTAAGTAAACATCTCGGGTGAGTTTTGACTCCAGATCATATCTAGATTGTGAGATATTAAGGTTTCTATTTTTGAAACTGCCGAAAAAGTTTCAAACTCAGTTTTGAGGCACTTAGGGGTCCCTAAACATCTTGAAAATTGTCGTAACCAAAAAAGTGGGTTATAGGGTGATAAATCTCTTTACAAAATTTTTGATGCAATAAACAATTCATCAATTAGACACCTAGATCAAAATTTATGGCCTCTAGAAGTTAGACATCCTATTTTTGGGAAATGTAAAAATGTTTTGGACACTTAAAAGAGTTGTAAAGGGGAGAGTTACACATGTTGATGTGTGTTTTGGTATATCACAAGACATATTTGATTGGAGATAATTTGGGCACCACTTTTGGGTGGTTTTGGCTCATGGTTTTGTAATTACTGTTGACAATTTACTGTATTGTATCTCCTATATATCAGGAGCTTGAGATGGAGGTTGGGTGTAAGATTCTTATAGATGTTGTATTACCTCCTAGATCTCTGGTTAATTAATACTCCTATGAAAGCCTGCTCTACAAGTATATTGTAATCTTCTTGATTCTTGAATAATTTATTGGGCAACTTTGGAGTGTGGGGTTTTTTTACCTGAAAGGGTTTTCCCAATGTATATCTTGTGTTGTGAGTTTTGCATTTTGATGTTGTTATTACCTTTCTGTTAATGTGCATCTTAATCTATAACTATAAAAGTTAAAATTTGCATAAATCTTTCCTCAATAGATCAGTGTAGGAAGCATTTTTGCATACCTTTCTTCCTTTCAGTTGGATTTAGAGCCTGATCACCTTTGGTTCTAGTTGTTGGTAGAGGGTTTATTGAGATGATCTTTGTTTGAATGGGAGCTTGTGTAGAGGATTTTGAAATCTTTGTTGTAGGAAAGGGATGGTGAGCACATCTGGGAAGTTTGATATAGAGAAGTTCAATGGAGGCAAATTTGAGTTGTGGAAACTCAAGATGGAAGACTTATTTGGTGGATAGAGATTTATGGCTCATAGTATCTAGATCCATGCCATCGAGCATGAAACAAGAAGATTGGGATCTAATAGATTGGAAGGCTAAGTGTTTGATAAGACTTTGTTTGGCTGATTAAGTGCTCCTGAATATCCATGAAGAGAAGACTACAAAAGATCTTTTCAAAAAGCTTTGAGATATTTATCAGGCTAAATCCTTGGTGAACAAGTTATTCTTGCAAAAGAAATTGTATTCTCTAAGGATGGAAGATGGAGGATCTGTCACTAATCACCTAAATACATTCAATATGCTTGTTTCCAAGTTGACCTTTGTTGGTGTGAAGATGGAGGAAGAGGATTGATGTATGACATTACTGTGTTCCTTACCAATTTCATGGGATCACCTTGTTATGGCCATTGGGAGTACCACTACCACCTTCAAGATGTATGAAGTGGTTTCTTTGCTATTGTCTAAAGAGATGTAGAGGAAGTCTTCTGAATCAGTTAAGGAGGCTCTTGCAGTTCATGGTAGATTTAAAGAGAATGGAAAGAAAATGGATAAGAAGGAAGATCCAAATCTCATTAGAGATCTAGGTCTCTTGAAAAGTTGAAGGCCCTATGTTGGAACTGCGACAAACCTGGTCACTTTTGCAAGGAGTACAAGGAGGAGAAAAAGAAAAAGAAGAACTATGATTCAGATTCTAACAAGTCCTCTTAGGATGAAGGAGAAGCATTTGTCATTGCCTTGGGAACACATGCATCTGAGGATGTGTGGCTTATTGACTCTCCTGCATCTTTTCACATGACCTCACATTGGGGTTCATTTTTGAAGTATGAAGAATATGATGGTGGAAGATGTACTTGGGTGATGATTCTCACATGAAGATTGTTGGCCATGGAAGAGTCTTGATTCGATTCCCTGATGGATGAGTGAAGGGAATCAATGGTGTTCTACATATCCCCAGTTTAGCATGGAACCTTCTTTCTGTAAGTAAGTTGAATGATGTGGGTGTGTAGGTTATTTTCTCAAATGGAGGATGAAAGATGACTAGAGGATCTATGGTGTTGGCTAAGGGTGTTTGGATTGGCACTCTATTTTGGCTTGATGCATGTGTGGTTTAGTGCAATAGTACCTCTATTTTGAAGACGAGAGCTTGAGAATCTTCATCCTCACCATTGGAACCAATAGTGAAGAGGATTGTTGCATCTACTTCCGATGGTCATGCTTTCTAGATATCTAGGGGTGCTCATTCTATGGAGATGAAACTTCCAACTGAGAAGATAATGTTATGGCACCAAAGGCATGACCACATTGGTGAAAAGGGTTTGAGTAACTTGAAAAATAAAAATCTTATTGAGGGTATAAATGATTGTAACCTTGAGTTTGATTTCTGTGAACATTGCATTTATGGAAAACAAAACCATGTTTAGTTTTGTTCTAGTTCTCACAAATCTTCTAGGGCATTGGACTTGATTCATTCTGATGTGTTTGGTCATGTTAATATTCCTTCAATTTCAAAATTTGTTTACTTTGTTTCATTCATTAATGATTATAGTAGAAGGACATGGGTGTATTTACTTAGAAGCAAGTCTGAAGTCTTTATTAGATTCAAAGATTTCAAAACTCTTATAGAGAATCAAAAGGATAGAAAGATTAAGTGTTTGATGACTGACAAAGGTGGTGAGTTTTGTTCAACAGATTTTGACAAGTTCTGTAAAGAATAGGGGATTGAGAGGCACAAGACAACTTTGTATACCCCTCAATAAAATGGAGTTGTAGAGAGGATGAATAGAACTTTGATGAAGAGGGCAAGGTATATGCTAAGTGGAGATGGACTTGAACAAAAGTTCTGGGCTGAAATTGTTGCTACCACTTGTTATCTAGTTAACAGGTCTCCTACATCAGTGCTTGTTGATAAGACACATATGGAGGTGTGGTCTGGTTAAAAGCCTTCTTTGAGACATATTGGAGTATTTAGTTGTGAGGCATATGCACATATGCCTAAGGAGAAGAGGTCTAAATTGGAGAACAAGGCTATGAAGTGTATCTTCATCGGTTATGGCATCAGTGTGAAAGGGTACAATCTTTGGGATCCAACGACTAAAAGAGTTTTGTATAGTAGAAGTGTGATCTTAAGAGAACTCAACCCTTCTTTTTTTGTCTTGCAGCCAGAGAAAGAAGAGAAGAAATAGGATGTGGTTCAACTTCCTTCCACCCTTGAGAAAGTTGAACCAAAACATCTATTGGACTTGATAATGAGGAGAGCTCTAGTAGCTCTGAAAGTTTAGAAGAAGATGAAGAACCTCAACCTCAATCTTTGAGGATGTCTACGTGGATAAGGTGGCAACCTGATAGGTTTGGTTATTCATTGCATGATTCCAGTTGTATTTTTGCTTTGATTTGTAACGCTGATGAGCCTAGAACTATGAAAGAGGCTATGGGTATGAAAGATGCAGGTTCCTGGAAGGAGGCCATGGAAGATAAGATGGTTTCTTTGGAAAATAATAATATGTGGGACTTGGTTCCTTTGCTTGAAGAATGAAAACCTACTTGATGCAAATGGGTGTTCCAAAATAAATTTGGTGTAGATGGTAGTGTTGAGAAATATAAGGCTGGATTGGTTGCGAAGGGGTATTCTCAGGTGGAGGGAATTGACTATGGTCAAATTTTCTCTCCCATTGCAAAGTTGACATCTATTCGGTTCCTATATCTCTTATAGCAGTGTATGATCTAGAAGTGTAACAGATGGATGTGAAGACAACATTCCTTCATGGTGACTTGGAGGAGGAAATCTATATGTCACAGCCAAAGCACTATGTGGTGAAAGGTAAAGAAAATCTGGTTTACAATTTGAAAAAGTCTTTGTATGGTTTGAAACAGTCTCCTAGGATGTCGTACCAGAAGTTTGATGCCTTTGTGTTGAGTATTGGATTTCTAAGATTAAAATTAGATCACTGTGTTTATTACAAGTTTAATAATGATCACATTCTCATTATTGCATTGTATGCCGATGATATGTTACTCATTGGGAATGGTAAAAGTCTGATTCCTGATTTGATGTCTCAGTTGTTAGCACATTTTGAGATGAAATATCTAGGGGCAGCCTGGTATATTCTGGGGATGGAGATCAGAAGAGACAAAGCAAACATAAATCTTTGGTTAGGCCAGAGTAAGTATGTTAACATTGTGTTGGAGAGATTTAGCATGCTAGATTGTAGACCTTTAAATGTTCTTGTTATGATTTCTGAGATGGAGGATATGAGAAGAGTTCCTTATGCTAGTGCAGTTGGTAGTTTGATGTATGCAATGATTTGTACTAGACCAGAAATTACCCAAGCAGCGGGAGTCCTTAGTTAGTTTATGGCTAATCCTAGATGGGTACATTGGGATACAGTGAAGAGAGTGTTCAAATATTTGTGGCGTACTTCCAAGTATTATTTATGTTATCATGGTTATCCTATAGGATCTCATCATTTGATTTGTATTTGTGGATTTGTGGATTTAGATTGGGTAGGTGACATTGAGAGCAGGAGATCCACCAGTGCTTATGTGTTCACAATGTTTAGTGGTACTATTAGTTGGATGAGTAAGCGACAACCTGTAGTTGCTTCATCCACTACTGAAGTTGAGTACATGGTAGCAACTCATGCTTGTAAAGAAGCCATTTGGATTAAGAAATTATGTTTTGATGTTGGGCTTGATGTAAGGAAGATTACTATTTTTTGTGATAGTCAGAGTGCCATATGTTTGTCTAAGAATCCTACTTTCCACACAAGTACTAAGAATATTGATGTCTAGTACCATTTTATTCAAGACATGGTAGACAATAGGAAGGTAAACTTGTATAAAGTTGACACTTTGATGAATGTTACAGATTCCTTGACAAAACATGTGAGCACAGAGAAGTTTAGATGGTGTTTAGAGTCTAAGGGCCTCTTGGCCCCTAGTAATTAAATCATGATTTTGATACTCCTTTTAGTCTTGCAACGTGTTCAACAAGTGGGAGAATGTTAGGAAAAGTATCTCAACCTTGCAACTTTGAAAGATTACTATTCTTCCTAGTTTTGGTCTTTTCGAATACCCTTTATCTTGGAGAATGATCTAGAACTTTCAAAGTTTAGAAAAGGGCTAAAAATGGTGGGACTCACTATTTTTAGTAACTCTACATTTGACCTTGGATTGACCCAAATTTTTTTCCAAAGGTGCGGAACAACTAAGTAAACATCTCAGGTGAGTTTCGACTCAAGATCATATATGGATTGCAAGATATTAAAATTTCTATTTTTTGAAACTGCCGAAAAAGTTTCAAACTTAGTTTTGAGGTACTTATAGGTCCATGAACATCCAAAATTTTTTTGTAACTAACAAAGTGGGTTATAGAGTAATATATCTCTTCATGAACTTTCTAACACATCAAATGGTTCGTCAATCAGACACTCGGATAAAAAGTTATGGTCTCTGGAAGTTGGACCTCCTATTTTTGGGAAATGTAAAAATGTTTGGACACTTAAAAATTTTGTAAAGGGGAGAGTTAAATGTGTTGGTGTGTGTTTTGGCACATCACAAGGCATCTTTGATTGGAGATAATTTGTGTTGAAATTAAGGAACACTGAGAGGGGGGTGAATCAGTGTTCTGCAAAACTTATTACTTTGTTCCTTTATTAATTTACCACATACATCCACAACAAAGAACAATGAACACAATAATAGAAACAATAAGATCACAACACATGAATAACAGGATTTTTACATGGAAACCTGGTTAAGGGAAAAACCACAGTGGGTGTTAACCCACAAGAATTTATACTCTCTTAAAAGTATTACAAATGGGGAAGGCACATGCCCTGGGGCACACTGCCCAGAGCTCACTGCTCAAAGAGCCTCACTACCTACAAATTAGTTAAAAAAGTTCACTAGAATGTTTGAACTAAGGAATAGCTTCTAATAATGGAAGATTACAGTTCTGATTGAGCTCAGTACACTGACTTTACACACTTCATCTCTCTCTACCCTGCTTCATTTCTCTATCATGATTTAGAGCTTAGATCTCTTCACTTCGCACTTGATTCTGCTATACTTCACACTTATTCCTTCATATTTACACCACCACTCTTCAAAATTCTTGAACTCATCGATTATATATATCTGCTACATGAAATTGCATCAACTACAGTCGGCCTTAAGAAAAACTTAAAGACTTTTTAATAACACTATTTTGTCAGCTGAATCCATGCACAAACACCAATGTAGACCAAAACCTCTATATCCAAGTCACCTTACATGGTGGCCAATACCACTGGATCTCACAAATTAGTCAACCAACAAATTTTCCTAATCCACACAATGATCAAATACCAAGTCGACCTATTCTTCACTGGACTGACCTGTTTAACTAGAACCTAATACTCAAATGCATGTAACTTTCAATCCCTTCATCATCGGAGGCTGAAATCTTGGATTTAGGTAGCCTTGACATCCCTAAACATTCCCTCATATCTACAACACAATATGATTACCTGTGGAGAAATGCGGACTAGGATGTTGAACCCTATCATATGCCCTACTCCTGTCTATCCTGACTTAGACAAATTTGCAATCTGACTTCCGGTATGAACAAATGATGTAATGTGGATGTGTAAGATAGATTCAGTTGCCATCAATGACAACACTTGATATGCCTAGCAGTGTCTCTTGCCAACAATCTCCCCCTTTGCAATTAATGGCAACACTTAGTGAAAAATGACTAAGTGTTAGAATAGCTCCCCCTTACTATGTACACTTAATGCTCCCCTTAGATGAATTCCTCATTTTTCACTGCTTTTCCTCTCCCCCTTTGACATCAATGGCAAAGGTTGGGATCCACATATCAAAATTCATACAAAAATTTTATGTACATGAGTCAAAACTCTAAGTATACACAATCTTTAAGCCTTGTTTATCAACAAAAAGATATCACCAAAAATGTTTTTCAACCATGATAATTCACTATCCCGGTTCTTCTTTATGCTGCCCAAAATGGATATATGCCCACTAAACAAAAATGCCTATGATTCTACCTTTTGAAGATTAGTAGGATCACTAGTAGCAGCAACAGCTTGGGATTTTGCCAATAGATCATACATAGTTTCTAACTCAGGGGAAATCAGTCCTTGGAGCTCATCCAATCTGCCCAAAACTTTAACCTTTTCCTTCTCCAAATTACTCAATTCATTGCACAAAATTACTACTTGACATTCTTTGGTTTCTACAGACTCAGTTAAAGGATTATAAGACTAAGAAATGCTAGACAATTTGAGCTCTAAGTCCTTAATCTTCTTCTCAATATCTTCAACAACTTTAGACTGATTTAGACAGAACTTATAGATCTCTACATCTTCAGAGAGACCACTTTGAATACTCTTTACACTGGTATCAAGCACTGATCTATCATAGCTAATTATTTTCCTTATTTCAGTAAACCTCTTCTCATTATATTTATTTTTTACTTTAACTTCTGCTGACTTCTCAAAAGTTTAAAAATGAGTACTTACAGAGTGTATCAGACTCCTCAATTGACCAGAGGGAGAGTCAGATGAATCCTTTTGAAAGGTTGGCATAATCTTTTCTAGAATTCTAGAGGCAAGACTAAGTAACTCATTGTCCTCAATGTGAGTTTTCAGAATCTCCTCTCTTGCTTTTGCTTGTGCCACAGATGTTAAATTCATCTTTTGCAGAGGGGAAAGAGTGTCAAAATTGATAGGTCCTTGAATCAGCTCCGGTTCATCAAACTCAAGCTTGTCTTTCTCAAGTAATTTCTTAACTACATCTGTAGTGTCTCTTGCCAAAAATGTAGCTCCATCTTTCAAATCCTTGTTGGTATTGTCATCTTGTTTTTGCTCTATAATATTCTCTATTGTTTCTCCTTCTTGTTCATCCTTGTCCTTAACCTCTTTTGCTTCTTGCTCTTTATTCTTCATAGAGTCATCTTCACCAGGAGCATCTACTTCAGTATTCATCTCTATATATTCTCCAACAGATTGGTCCAGAGGAATTTGAGTGTCCTTTACACCATCAAAATTAACTTCCTCCACCATCTCTTCATCTCCTTTATTTAGCATTTCATCTTCTAGAGAAAAGATGTCAGCTTGTTGTTCACTTTCTTTCAACTCCTCAACATTTGGAATGGATACATCATCAATGTCAATCGGTTCTTCTGTGACAATATTGAATTTATTTTTGTCCAGAGATTTCTTCAAAATTTGCTCTATTTCTTTGACTACCTCATCCAATTCTACAATCATTAGCTTATTCATCCGGATTTTGCTTCTGAATTCCTCTTTGACTTCTTTGAGAATTTTATCAACTTCCTTTTTGGAGATTACCAGACACAGGATGGATAATACATGTTCCCTTAGTTCCAAGTCTTTTTCTTTGGCGGTTTCTTTTCTCATTTCTAAGATATCTCTTAGACTCTTAGGAATCTCTGAAAAAATCTCCACATGTGCTAGTTGAATATATTCAGGTACTTAACAATAGCATCCTCCAAGATTTTCTTATTATCATCATCAAAACTATTATAATATTTTGCTATGGGCTTCAAATTCCCTTGAACAATTATTGCATTCACAATGTCTTCAATCAACAAGTTAGATTTTTCAACATGTATCTCAGTCCTTTGCCTTTTGCTTACCCTTATACTTCTGGAGGGCTTGACTTGGGCAACCCTTGATGCTTCTTTGTTTGATTTTATGTCTCCAGAGGACTTCTCCTTAGATACTTTAGTAGCCTTAGTGCCTGAGGCCTTCAACTCTTTAACCTCCTCATCTAAATCAATCTTTTCTTCATCCTCCTTCTCTACACTAACATATGACCTTTTGGCCATTACTTTTGTTCTTTTTCCTTCCTTACTGGTAGGTTTTTCTTTGAATTTCTCTACAATAGGAGAAGGTGATGCATCAGAAGTTGTACTAGAACTTCTAGTAGTCCTTGCTTTAGAAGTGGATTCCATCGGAACACTTCCCCATTCTCTATCCTGCTTCTCCTTCTCAGTTTTCTCAATCCTTTCTCTATTTTGTCTCATAGCTTCTCTTGTTATGCCAATGCCTTCTGCATACATTTCAACTTGCCTTTAAATGTTTCTCTTAGATTTAGGTTTCCAAAGCTCAACATGCAGTTTCACACTAAGTTCACCATAAGCCTGAAATCTTTCAACCGTGGTGTCCTTTGGTTTACTCAGAAGGTGTTGAGAATAGATATCCAATACTTGCTCATCAACTTCATACCCCATGGGCATGATCCAAATAGTTCTTGGTCCAACTACTTCCATTAAACATTGATTTGTATCCACCATAAAATAGACTCTATCCTTATATTTTTCAACCATAGATGTAGGGATTCTTTCCCTTGATTGCATCATGTTCTAAAAATTCTTTAAGTATCCCGAAAGAGTAGTCCTTTGGGCATTGGAGTCATCAATCTTGTTCAAGTGCTCTCTTATTTGTATGGAAATAGTTTTATCATTGGTCCAACACATGCTTTTCTTGCTAGGTAACTCATTCATGAAATAGAAGAACAAACATAATACCAATGTACCATACTTGAATGTATTCTTCTTGTCCTTTTTGATCTTGTTCAGGTTTGCCATCAGCGGGTTCTATAGCAACTCACACAAGTCATAGTCAACATTCTCTCTCAACATCTGATAAGCTACATAAATAGTTGTATCAGATACAAAATTCTCCCTACTGGAATGATATATCTTGTATCTAATCTCCATTGATGCGAATCTGACCCCATGATCCTCTATGTCATTTATAGTCATGGGTCTCTTCTCAAATTTTGATCTGGTTGCCTTGGTGACTTCTTGATTCTTCACAGCCTTCAACTGAGGTAGGGTACCAATTGAATTCAATCCTATAACTACCCTTATTGCATCATTTGCAATTTTGAATGGATGATTCAACCATAGAAACTCATCATGGATACAACTCAAGACATACCAGACCCACTTGTCCTCTGCAAAACATGGAAACTCAACAAACTGTATGAACTTATCTTTCAAGACTTTGTACTCTAGTTTGAGCTCAAAATCATCACCTTTTAAGTGATTCATGAATATATCAACAAACCTTGAGTCGCTATGCTCTTCTAGAGGCACTTGAATATAGGCCCTAATGTCCTCTGTATGAAGAACTCCATATGGAATGCCAGAAAATGCTCCCATCAGATCTACTTCAGTGGACTTGAAAGGATGCTTCTTAAACTTTGGCCTATGTCACTCAGTGATATTCACAACCAAAGGTGTAGCCATTACAAAAAGATCACAAGTTCAAAGCTTTGTAGAAGAATACCTTTTTCTTCACATAATTATAGTTAGCTGTCGAATTTGTTATTCACACTTCAAATCTCTGAATTTTCAGCTCAGATGCTCTTCTCCTTGTTCTCTTTGAAAGCAAAGTGATTCAAGTGTTTGAATGAATGACCTTTTATCCTCTACAAAAACTAATTCTTCATTGCAATAAATGTTCTGCCCTAATACATCAGTCTACACTATTTCTGCATACAATCAATCTTCAATTGCTCCGCAATCAATCGCATTAGCTTCTTTTCTTCCAAAATTTGCTTCAACAGATCTACAATAGGCTTCTTTATCTTCACTCATCATGCTAGATTTAGGTAGCCATTTACTGGCAAGGGGATTATATTTTCAATGTAGCTCACTATGAGCTAGAGCTCCTGATTCAATTCCTAGAGGAATTATCAGCATCAGATTCTGGTGCGGACCCATTGTCAACATTCATTTCACCTTTCTTCACCCATGTATTGTTCATTTCATTCTGGATCTCATTCATATCAACTTTTCTCTTACCTTTGTCCAACTTCTGCTTTGTTTTTCCTTTACCTGCTGGTGAGTTTTCCTTTTTGCTTCTACAAAATTTAGCAATGTGTCTAAATTTGTTGCAGTTGAACACACAATCTTATTTTTCTGATAATTACATGTTGGAATAGGTTTAGATCTGCATTGCATTGCAATATGCCCAAACTTATTGCAAGTAAAACATCTTCCATTTAACACTTGTTTGTTCTTAGGAGGATTCCTTGATCCACTTCTGCATTCCTCAGCCTTATGACCTATCCTTTTTCAATTAAAGCATTGACCAGAGAAAGATGATGCATTTTGATTCAGTTGACTTCTACATTAATTAGCTCTATGACCATACTTATTGTATTTGAAACAATTTCCATTGAAAGATGGATACCTTTGAGCATTAGGTTGTCTTATCGGAGGTCTTCTAGGATTCCTTCTTTGATTTCTTGCTTCAGGATTTCTTTGACCGGATCTAGAGCTTTCACCTTTCTCAAATCCCAGACCATGCTTATCATCTGCCTTCTTTTGACTATCAAGCAACACCTCAAGTTAAGCTGAGCTTATCTTGAATTTCTCTTTATATTCATTTGCAACTTCCAGGTCATGTTTGCGAATGACAATTTGTCTTTCAAGTTTTTCCTCATTGTCCCTAGTTTCTTTTATATCAGACTCTAGATGGGCAATTATCTTGTCCAATCTGTAGCATTCTTCTATTCTTTCTTTTAGAGATTGATTTAGTTTTTCCTCAATCTTCTTCCTTTCCTCAATTTCCTTGGTTAGTCTCATCACCCTGGATTCCATCTCATGTTTTAGGACAACAACTTCTTTTGCTAGCTTCTCACATTCCTTTATCTTCTCCTTCAGAGCCTCATCCATGTCATTGTCTTCATTTTGATTTGCTAGTTGATGAAGTAGCTCCCTTCTCTTTTCATTAGATTTGCTCAGTTGTCCTTTTAAGGTCTCAATGAAATCTTCAGCATCTTTAAGGTTCTCTTGCAAATCTCTGATTTCTGCTATGGACATGTCAAGATCATCTAAGGCTACTTGAAGTTGTTGATTGATACCATCAGAATGCTTGAATGAACCCATTAAAACACCTTCCCAGATCTTCATCAAGTATTAAACTTCTTCTAAGGAACTTGGCTCTAATACCAATTGTTGAAATTAAGGAACACTGAGAGGGGGGGGTGAATTAGTGTTTTGGAAAACTTATTACTTTGTTCCTTTATTAATTTACCACATACATCCAAAAGAAAGAAGCATGAACACAAGAATAGAAACATTAAGATCACATCACATGAACACTGAGATTTTTATGTGGAAACCTAGCTAAGGGAAAAACCATGGTGAGTGTTAACCGACAAGAATTTATACTCTGTTAAAAGCATTACAAATGGGAAAGGCACATGCCTTTGGGCACACTGCCTAGAGCTCACTACTCAAAGAGGCTCACTACCTACAAATTAATTACAAAAGTTCACTGGAATGTTTGAACTGAGGAATAGCATCTAATAATGCAAGATTATAGTTCCGGTTGAGCTCAGTACACTGACTTTACACACTTCATCTCTCTTTGCCCTGCTTCACTACTCTGTCATGATCTAGAGCTTAGATCTCTTCACTTTGCACTTTATTCTACTATACTTCACACTTATTCCTTCGTATTCACACCACCACTCTTTGAAATTCTTGAACTCATCAATTATATATATATCTGCTACATGAAATTGCATCAACTGCAGTCAGCCTTAAGAGAAACTTAGAGACTTTTTAAGAACACTGTTTTGTCAGCTGAATCCACGCACAAAAACCAATGTGGACCAAAACCTCTATATCCAAGTCACCTTACATGTTGGCCAATACCACTAAATCTCACAAATTGCTCAACCAACAACTTTTCCTAATCTGCAGAATGATCAGATACCCAGTCAGCCTATTCTTCACTGGACTGAACTACTTAACTAGAACCTGATACTCAGATACATGTAACTTTGAATCCCTTCATCACTGGAGGCTAAAATCTTGGATTTTGGTAGCTCTAAAATCCATAAAAATTCCCTCAGATCCATAGCACAATATGATTACCTATGGAGAAATGTGGACTAGGATGTTGAACCCTGTCATATGCCCTATTCTTGTCTATCTGGACTTAGACAAATCTGCAATCTGACTTTTGGTATGAACAAATGATGTAATGCAGATGTGTAAGATAGATTCAGTTGCCATCAATGACAACACCTAACATGCCTAGTAATGTCTCTTGCCAACAAATTTTGGTGCCACTTTTGGGTAGTATTGGCTCATGGTTTTGTAATTACCGTCGATGATTTACTGTATTGTATCTCCTATATATCAAAAGCTTGAGATGGAGGTTGGGTGTAAGATTATTATAGATGTTGTATTACCTCCTAGATCTCTAGTTGATTAATACTCCTGTAAAAGTTTGCTCTGTAAGTATATTGTAATCTTCTTGATTCCTGAATAATATATTGGGCGGCTTTGGAATGGGGTTTTTTTACCTAAAATGGTTTTCCCCACATATATCTTTTGTTGTGAGTTTTGAATTTTGATGTTGTTATTACCTTTTTGTTAATATGTATCTTAATTTGTAACTATAAAAGTTAAAATTTGCATAAATCTTTCCTCAGTAGATCAGTGTAGGAAGCGTTTCCACATACCTTGCTTATTTTCAAAAGAAACAAGATTATTGATTCCAAGAGCATTTTTGGTTATCTAATTACTATGAAATGAAAAAAAGCATGAAGGAACCTAAAGATGTGTGAGCCTCCACTACCCTCAGAAATCCTTGTAATGGTAACCTCATATCCACTTGTAGTAGTGGGGTGATCCTCTTGGTGGCAAGATGAAAATGGAAGCAAAAGAAGATTTGAAGCTTTGCAAAGAGATCTCAATGAGAGCTTTGATGAGCAATGTATCTTGATATGAGTAGTGTATGGATGCATGATGAGATTTTAGAAAAGATAAATGAATGAAATCAAAAGGCTCCTATGTCCTGTATAAGCATGAGAATGCTTGATTTGGAGAGCAATAACTTGCAAGAGTTGTGTGCACAAATGAAATTGATTTAGAAGAAGGGATGAGAGGTTAAGAAGAAGGAGAGTTAACTCAATTTGATTGAAGAGTTAACATAGAAGGTTCAAGAGTGATCTGGGCTAGAATTAGAGTGATCTACCCAGTAAAAGCTTATCACTCAAGAAGAAGTGAAGGAGAAGTACATGAGAATGCATGAATTGTTAATTAAAGATTAAATAGAGGTAATTATGCATGTGTAAGTGCATAAAATAGTCAACTCTATATTTGGCATGAAAATTGATGCAAACAGGAAGAAAAATGGGTGAAAACAAAACTTTTTCAAGTTAGAAACTCAATTTTTCTATGGCTTAAGATGCGATAGGATCACCCATGGGTCACCCCTTTCACCAGTCAAGGTCGCTTGAGGGTGACCCATGGGTGACCGATAGAGGAGGACACTTGGGTTGACATGCATGATGGGAGATGGAAGAGGAGGTGAAAAGGAGGGGATCTACCTCCAAAAATAGTTTAGTCATGTTTGAAAATCTAAATCTCCACTTGCAAAAGTAGGATCTCCCGGGGGAGATTTGGAAATAATAGGAGAGATTTGGATTGGTTGAGTGAAACTGAAAACCAAAAGTAGGATATGGCTAGAGATGACCTCTAGAAGGCCTCTAGGGGGTGGAATAGATGAAAAATACTGGGGAAAGGTGAAAAATCACCTACAAGATGCATACAAAGCTTAGGAATAGGGTCACAAGCACAGGAAATACAAATTGACAAGTGTCGAAAAAGGTGTTGAAAAGTGTCGAAAGTGAAGAGAGAGAAAAATCGATAAAGGGGAAACAATACAAGGAAGAGAAGACACGTCACCAAGAGAATTTCTGCTTAGAGGATGTTATTTCACACTTACATGTATGTGACAAGGATTATGATTCATTGTAGGGGTCTCTGTGGAGGTTGTGCATGATTTTGGTGCTTACATATTTGCCCCCTTGGGGATAGTAGTCTACATGAAAGGTAGGCACCATTCCCGAACTAGGCCTTACTTGCCAATTTTCTTGCAATTGTACCTGTAATAACTAGTATTAGTCCAACATCTAAATATATCAAAACAAGTAATGAAAACTAAAATGATGAACATACCATAGATCTTTTGAGTTTGACTAGTTGTTTGCTTTTGTCGGTGAGACTTGTAGGAATGAATGCATGAAAAATGACGCACAAGAGATTCATAAAGCAAAAACTAATCTAAGAATGCATAAAACAAATTAAGCTAAGGGAGATAAAAAGAGAGCAAATTAGTGAGATTCGAGTGAATCAGTGACGGAATCGGTCATGTGAGAAGTTGTTTAATAGATATCGCTGAGGAGATCACAATGATGGCCACCTCTTCTTCTGCCACTAAGAAACAGGTACATAAATAGTGAAAACCCCTTATCTAAACCCTAGTTTGAGTTTTGTGAAAAAACTCTTGAAATTGTCTATTTTTTATGATTTTCTATGTTGCATTGGCTTTGTTTCATTGTTTAGAGTAAGATTACTTTTTTCGTTTGTTGAAATCAGTTGAGAAATGGTATTTTTAGAGCATTTTTAACTCAAGGGATAGCCACATAGGGTCACCCCTTTTGCCAGGAAGGTCACCTGCAGGAGATCTATCTGAGTAACAAAGTCACCTAGAGGAGATTTACCTATGCAACAGGGTCACCCAGGGGAGATCCTATTGAACATATGGGTCGCCTAGGGTAGATCCAGTCTGATGAAAGGGGTGACCCTGATAGATCAATTCTAACTAAAATTTGACATTTTTTTGATGTTTACTTCACTTTATCTTTATCTAATTTGAACACGAAAACTATCTATTTATTGCAATTTTTTATGGTTTATATGCTTTTTTGTACAATTTTTTGCAAGTTTTAGAATTTTTAGGGATTTTCTAAGTTGACAAGATCTAATCTAAAGCTCTTTTCTGATTGGTAGGATATGAGGATTCATTGGAATGCCTACCAGGAGTAGTTATGGCTTTCAGATATGTATGCTTCATTATCTACCAATGAGCTTTCTATCTTGAGGAGAGCATGTTTAACTAGAGTTTGCCATGTGCTAGTTGTACATCCTGTGGCATGTATATGCTATGACATTTTTACATATTGGGATGTAGATAGGAACACCTTCAAGTTCCATAAAGTTTTAGGAGAGTGGACTATCCCTCTATATGATGTCTACCGTATTCTAAGGGTTCCTGTGAGAGGACACCCAGTTGTTCTTCCAACTAGCGAGTCCTTTGAGGACAAGACTTCTTGTGCATAGATTATGGGGGTGAGTTGCCCCAAGGATCAGATAGGTGTTTATCTTACCTCTGTGCCATGACTTCACATTCCTTGTCTAACTAAGTTTCTAATCTGTTACATTACATTGAGGTTGTTTGGAGATAAGGCCCCAGCTCACTTGAGATGGTACTGGAAACCAATTATACAAGGTATTGAGTAGGGCAGAGTTTACGCTTGGGGACCAGACATCCTAGCCATTGTCTATAGGGATTTCTATCATATCGCACATTAAGGGCTCTTTCTTTTAGCCATTCTTCTGTGATCATGACTTGGATCTTTGAGCACATCAGGCCTTATCAGAAGGAGATTCCTCTTCCTGACCGGCGATTACCGAGAGTAGCTAGGTGGGCTCATGTGGGTCACTTTAATACTTTCCTACATGTTGTGGCTACTCTTATAGATGCAGACATGATTTCTAGCCCTTAAGTAGATATAGAGGGTGCATGGTCGCATGATGATTAGATCAGGGAGCACTGCCTTAACATATCAGAGCTTTTAGATCGTAATGGTCTAGTCGAGGCTCATCGTGTTGAGAAGGTCTTACATCAGTTTGGCAAGGATTTTCCTAAGGAGTTACCCCCAGTACCTACTTATTATAGATCTATCCAGGAGATGGGTGAGATTGGCCAGAGGATTGTTTCTTGGACACCTTTGACTCCTAGAGTTTTGATTACTAGAGCTTCTAGGACAACGAGAGGTGGACAGAGGGGAGGGAGAGGAGCATCTTCCTAAGTATTGATCAGTGTGGATGACTCTGATTCTACTGACAAGGACTATGTCCCTAATGGGGATGACTTATTTGATGAGGGACCAACAGGGGGTGCACATGCTACAGACTCTGATGAGGAGGATGTACTTGAGGGGCCCTTTCTAGTGCCTAGGCCTCCTCATTCTAATGAGGTGATGCAATAGCTAGATCCCACCTAGCAACCTGGTGACCCACATGAGACCTCTATTGTTTTTATAATTTTACATTGTCCTTTCTTTTCTTTCCTTTTTTATCAAAAGTTGTCACACCTTTTGTGTTTACTTTTCTTTGTAGGTAGCACTAAGGAGTGGAGTTTAGTTTATGAGATCAACATTGGTTTAGTTCCTCCCTTCACTAGGCTAACCCAAGAGATGCTTCTAGATGATCCTGGTGTGCCCCCTACGGCTGGGAGAAAAACTAAAATTTTTGCTCCTACTTATCATGGATGCCAGGAAAGTACTACTTTGAAGGATGAGAATCTCATTCTTAGAGGTGAGAATCAGGTACTTCATGAGATGGCTCACCTTGGATTTTGATAGTGTGATATTAGCACTATGGGAGATTCACACTCTCATACTCATAGTAGGGCACCTCACTCACACAAGTCTCATGGAGAGACTAGTGGTACACACAAACACATAAGTAGGAGCCCTGAGGGATCCATTGGAGGAAATTGAACTTTAGTCTATTTTTCTTTTTTTTTTAGATCATACCCCTTGCATGGGGAGCCTTACTTTGCTTCAAGATCATTTTGTCCTAGCTCTTGCACTCTTGTGAATGTAAACTTTTGATATATTAATGAAAATTTATCTTTTTATAGTTGTTCTCCTATCATATGGGTACTCATCTCATGTGCACTTTTGGAAGTTTAAGAACTCTTTGATTGTGTTTTGACCTTCAACTCTAAGAATGCAAGTATGATAATGAAGACATGTTTTTGTATTTTTTTGGAATATATATGAAATGGAGGTCACGATATGCAGATGCAAGAACACAAGGGATGATGAAATGAAAATTTTACTTCTACAAAATTTCATGAGTTATGACATTGACTTTATTTCTTTGGAACTCAATTTCTGATTTTGGTATGAATGCATTGTGGAACAAACAATATGACTGCTCTTTAATATTATTTTCAATCCAGGGGATTGCAGGTTATTCTGGTATAAGGGACCTATTCAAGTCTTGTACTCTTATGAATATAAACTTCTGATATATTAATGAAAGTTTTTCTTTTTATAGTTATTCTCTTATCATATGGGTACTCATCTCTTGTGCACTTTTGGAAGTTTAATAACTCTTTGATTATGTTTTGACCTTCAACTCTAAGAATGCAAATATGATAACAAAGACATGTTTTTAGAATTTTTTGGAATATATATGAAATACAGGTCACGATATGTAGATGCAAGAACACAGGGGATGATGAAATGAAAATTTTACTTCTATAGAATGTCATGAGTTATGACATTGACTTTATTTCTTTGGAACTCTTTTTTTGATTTTGGTATGAATGCATTGTGGAACAAACAATATGACTACTCTTTAATATGATTTTCAATCCAGGGGATTGCAGGTTATTCTGGTATAAGGGACCTATTCAAGTCTGTGAACTTTAGAAATTAGAAATCAAGTGAGGATAGGAATGAAATGGAGTGTTTCCAATTTTGGGCTTTACTAAAGGTTAAACATTGATCCTTATCTAGATAAAACAATATGACAAGCTTTCAACTTAGACAAGTAACAAATTTTATTGATGTTCACTAGACTTAGATCATAGATGATAATCAAGATAGACCCAAGGTAAAGGATAAATGGGAAAGAACAAGGGTCCCTAGATAGAAAATGATCCTAAAGGCTACTAGACTCTTGGCTTTGCTCAGCTAGTGCATGTGTGTGCTTTGTACCTTTCTCTTTTATTTCCTCTGATAAAATGTCACCCTTGAGGCTTCAACCTTAGACTAATCTCTGCCCAAGAGTACAGACATTCAAGAATCTTCTCTTTCACTCTTTTTTTGTAGCTCTCTTCTTGTTTTTACCTTTTTCTCTTTTTTTGCATTTTCTAGAATGTCTCACTTGATTTTCTCATTTTTTTGGATTTTTGACTTGTTATGAAAATGAATGCTTTTGGAACTTTGATATGCAATGGCTTGATCTCTCAATTCTCACTTTTTCAATACTCTTATTTTAATCACTCATATTTTAGATTGCTTCTTGTAGAGTTTTGATCCTCCTGACATTTTTGGCTAGGGAATATAAGGGGCTGAGCACCACCAAAAGTTTTCATAATCCTGTTGGACTTCTCTTCTACTAGGGAAGGATTGGGAAGGTCAACTTGTAAGCTTCCTTTGAACATTGTAGGTTTGAATACTAACTTTGCTTAGACCTAACATCTTGACTCATTAAGACTGGGATCAATGTAAAGTTAAGAGGTAGGCTTTGATTAAAATCACTAGGAATGAAGGGGGAGAATGGTGATTGTGAAAATGAGGAATCTCAGGACCTAAAAGGATCACATATACCAGGGCAACCATAGACTCCTTATTGAAATGAAAATAGTATAAGAGAAAGTCATTCACTATAAAGAAAGATGAATAGAATGATACTAAAATACAAGAAACAAACTCTTTTTGACATTTTTTATTTTTATGATTTTTTTTGCATTTTTATGTTTTATAATTTTTATAATTTTTAGACATAGTATTTCTTGAGGTGAAAGGCATTGACTATTTCTCCAAATTCCTCTCCCTCCATTGTTCACAAGATATAGGCACCATCTCTGACATCTTCTTTAACCATATAAAGACATTTCAAGTCCTTTGTGAATGTTCTCTTTTGTCTTCTCTTTTTGTTTTTCATGCTACCTCTTCTTAGGACTAGTTCTCCTATTCTATAGGGTTTATCATTTGATTCTATCATTTCTAGTTCAGTGGTTCCTCTTGGTAATGTGAGATGGATAAAATATTGGAAAGCTTGTTGATGGGAAGGGGTCCAATACAAGACTCCATCACACCTTAACAATTCCATTAGCATGTCAAATTGCTCTTGCATGTAAAGCTTTACGTCATGTCTACCTTGAATGTTTTGTAAAAATTGGAATAATTCCTGGTGTAGGAGCACTAAGGAGATCTCCATTTATCATGCATTGATGTTCATGGTGTTGTAATAAGGTCTTGAAGACCATTTCCATATTTGTAATAAGGATCATGCCCAAAATGTCATGTTTGTAGATGGGACAGTTATATGATGTCATGTTGTAATGGGGCAGTCATATATTGAAGCCTTTTATGGCATATATGGAAGGTGTCCAAAGGTTTAATGCCTTATCAGAAGCTCCTTTCAATTGTAATGGTGTTTGAATGCTTTGTTTGTTATGCCACCCCACGTTACATATGACAAATCATTGTCATTAGTTGCAGTCCATAACACAACAAGGCAGTTCGATGGTTGAAGAACAGTTATATACCTTCCCATCGACCAAAAATGTCTTCCAAGAGGTCTGTCAAGATGTATACAAACCTAAAAATCCTTGAACATGATCATTACAATGTAGAAGGAGAGTTTGAAGTGATTGGGAGGAGAAAATAAATAAAGAAGTTTAGTTTTCTGCCTAAATTACTGTGTAATTTGCTGCTACAGGTCGTACCCTGTTCCTATACGGATAGATTGTGGAAAGTCATGATTATAGAATGATAATAGAGTGAGTTGGATTACTTTTGCATCTGGTTTGAGTTCTTGAAACATTTTTAGAGCATATATAATTACATTTTTCTGAAAATAGTCTGAAAAACCCTCATCTAGGGTTTCTGACAGAACACTATGGTGCCCTCACCATTCCACTAATCCCAAACCTCCTTACTCAATGGGATGGATTCATTCTTATTTTTTTTTAATGTTTTTTGAAGGCATTTTGGGCAGGAGTCTATTTTGGTTGGAGATTTCTTGAGGAGACCTAGCAAGACCATGTGTTAGGCAAATGTAAAGTAGAAGAGTCTAAGCCAAATATGCTACAGTTGGTGGTGGGGCCTCAAAACCTAAAAAATTCTTGGTTTGGGCATGACATTGAGGTGTCCAAAAAGTGTAGAAAGTTCTATGAGTCTTTGGAAGGGTGGTTGCTTCACCAAATAGGGCTAATTGGGGCTTTAGGCTACTAGGAGGGGTTTTTATAGGTTAGACCATATTGTCCAGAACAACCCATACCAAATTTGAGATATATTGTAGAGAATCCAAAAGGGTATCTTAGGATTGTCTAAGATTTGAGTTTGCAGACCTGTGTCAAAATTTATTGCTGACTATTGCTATTTCAAGGGCTACAAGGAGTTTAGTGGCTTAAAGAAGGAAGTCCCAAGTCAAAGCTTGTCTAGCCTTAGAAAATGGTTTGGTTGTGTCATATGGAATGCCAAACAAGCCTTTACATGATGATTCTAGAGAAACTAATTGTTGTTCCCACTTTTGCATGATGATCCTTGAATTTGGTTCTTGAGTGTGAAGAAGAAAACCTTGTCAAACGGTGGAATCCTCAACCTATCCTAAGTCCTCTACATCATAGTGGTATAAGAGCCATAAAAGGTTCTATTTTTGGTTGTGTAAGACCTGGTATATGTCAGCAGAGGAGAGTGGAGGAGAGGCTAGCAACATGCCTCCAAAAGGGAGGACCACTGAGGTGGTTAAGAAGTTCAAGGAGATGGAAGAGAAGATTAGGAGTGGAGTCAAGGAAGCACTCCAAGAAGAGTTGAAGGCACTGAGGATAGGGAAGAGGATAGATCAAGAAGAAGAAGAGGTACCTGCAGATCAAAAACATTTCCTTGAAGCCATCAGGGTAATTGGCAAAGATTCTTCAGAGGCTCGGATGGAGATTCCAATGTTTAGTGGAAAGATGAATGCTGATGAAGTTATGGAGTGGATTGAGCCCTAAATAACTATTTTGAATAAAAAGAAGTTCCTAAGAACAAGAGGGTGAAGTTTGCAAAAACTAAACTCAAAGGTGTTGCCCTTACATAGTGGAATTACACCCAAGGTGAGAGGGTAAAGACTGGGAAGAGCATGATCTCTTCATGGAGTAGAATGTTGGAGAGGATCAAGTCCCAATTCCTTCCATCAGACTATGAGTTGTAGATCTACAAGAAGATACAAAATCTCAAACAAAGAGATTTGGATGTGGCCACCTACACCGAGGAGTTTCACAAGTTCTCTCTTCGTTGTGGATATATGGAGGATGAAAAAGGTAAAGTGGCAAGGTATCTAAATAGTTTGAAGTTTAGCAAACAAGATGAAATCAGTATACTAACCCCTGAAACCATAGATAAATGCTTTCAAATGGCATTGAGGGTTGAAGAGAAGTTGAAGAGGAAAGATTAGCAGCAAAATAGAGGAAGAGGTGGTAGAAATTTCAGAGGTAGGGGTAGTTTTGGAGGCAAAAATCAGTTTCAAAGAAGTCAAGGAGAATCTAGAACAAAGTGGAGAATCAGGTTCTAGAGGAGGCTTTAGAGGAAGGAGACCCAATGGAAGGGGTAGATTTGGTGGACCAGGGAGAGGTCCTAATATCTTCACAGGAAGGTGCTACATTTGCAACCAAGTGGGACATCCAGCCTTCAAATGTCCTGAAAAGCAAGCCTCAAGCTCTCATGGAGGAGAGAGAAGGAACCAGTTGATCCAAGAGGAAGCTTGCCAAAGTGTTAACTCTCCAATTGGAAGTGTAGCCCCAATCCATGAAGGAGAAAGTTTGATGATGAGGAGAACCATGTTGAAGGTGCCTCAAACACAAGAACCCCCTCAAAGGAAGACATTGTTTAGAACAACATGCAAGGCCTATGGTAAGATTTGCAAGGTAATTGTTGATACAAGTTCAACTTAAAATTTGGTTTCTATTGAAATGGTAGACAAGTTGAAATTGAAAAGACTTCCTCATGTTAGTCCTTATAAAGTATCATGGTTGAATAAGGCGCAACAAGTTTTGGTAGATGAAGAATCTTGGGTAGAATTTGAGATAGGGGAATACAAGGACAAGATTTTGTGTGATATAATTCCCATGGATGCTTGTCATTTTCTGTTAGGGCATCCATGGCAATATGATGTTCAATCCCAACATGATGGTAAATCTAACTCCTTCATCATAACCAAGAATGGTAGGAAGTATAGAATGGATCCATTGCTGAATGAGAATGTAGAGAAGAGTGTTGGGTCAAGTGTCATGATTGTGAGTGGTAAAGAGTTTCTAGACACCCTTAAGGAGGAAGGAACCCAAGGGTATGCTCTAATTTTGAAGCCTAAAAACAATCCTAATTTGCATGGTCCTAGAGAGGAAGAAGTTCCTAAGGAGGTGCAACAATTGTTAGAGAAGTATAAGGGTATCATGGTAGAGGAGATGCCTAATGAATTACCACCTATTAGGGACATAAGCCATCAAATTGACTTCATACCAGGATCTACTTTACCAAACAAAGAAGCTTACAAGGTGACAGCTTCTCAAAATGAAGATATTGCAAAGCAAGTGCAAGAATTGTTGGATAAGGGATTGGTAAGAAAGAGTCTTAGCCCATGTGCTGTCTCAATAGTCCTAGCCCCTAAAAAGGATTGTAAATGGAGGTTGTGTATGGATTCTAAAGCTATTAACAAGATTACTATAAGATATAGGTTCCCTATGCCAAGGATTGAGGACCTAATGGACTGTTTGGGAGGGGCTAGATACTTTTCTAAGATTGATCTTAAGAGTGGGTATCATCAAATTATGATAAAGCAAGGGGATGAATGGAAGACAACATTCAAAACAAATGAGGGTCTTTATGAGTGGTTGGTGATACCATTTGGCCTATCCAATGCCCCAAGTACTTTTATGCATCTCATGGATGAAGTGTTGCAAGATTTCATTGGCAAATTTGTTGTGGTATACCTGGATGACATTCTTGTTTTCAGCAGGACTAAGGAAGAGCATTTGCAACATTTGGATCAGGTTTTGAAGAAATTGCATGATGAACAATTGATGATCAACATGGAGAAGAGTGTCTTCATGAAAGAACTCACCTATCTTGGTTTTGTCATCTCCCAAGGCAATTTGAAGATGAATCTAGCAAAGGTATAGGCGATTTTTTCATGGCCAATTC
The DNA here is from genome assembly GCA_027924645.1 of Cunninghamia lanceolata. NCBI lineage: Eukaryota > Viridiplantae > Streptophyta > Pinopsida > Cupressales > Cupressaceae > Cunninghamia > Cunninghamia lanceolata. The sequence goes on along the minus strand of BSBN01000907.1, from coordinate 6,022,955 downwards.
CTAAAATAGCAGGTGATGTAAAACATTTTCATGGTTTGGCAACATTTTATAGGAAGTTTATAAGGGGTTTTAGTCATATTTGTACACCTATTTTGGATACCATCAAAGGGGGGTAGAGATGTAAGTTTTCTTGGACAAAGGCAGCCAATGATTCTTTTGAAATTTTGAAACAAAAAGTAGCACAACAACCCATTCTTGTTTTGCCCAACTTTAACAAGTTGTTTTTGGTGGAATGTGATGCTAGTAACCTTGCTATAGGGGCTGTCTTAAGCCAAGAAGGCAGGCTAGTTGCTTTCTTTAGTGAAAAATTGAATGATGCTAAGAGAAAGTATTCTACTTATGACTTGGAGTTGTATGCAATGGTGCAAGCTTTGAAAAAGTGGAGGCACTATCTTTTGCCTAAGGAGTTTATTGTTTATACTAACAACCATGCACTTAGTTTTTTGAATTCATAGGAGAAACTCAATCACAGGCATATGAAATGAGTTGAACAACTCCAAGCATACACCTTTTCCATCAAACACAAGAAGGGGCAGGCCAATAAAGTGGCAGATGCATTGAGTAGAAGGGTGTGTATGGTTCAAGAAATTCAGTTGCAAAGTGTGGGGATTGATGCTTTCAAACATATGTACCAGGATGATGAGGATTTCAAGGAGGTATATGAAGTTTGTTCACAGTTTTCAGACTCTTATCATTCTAATTTTTTTGAGTTTTTATTGCAGCAGGTGTTGTTGTTCAAAGGCAGCCAATTATATGTTCCTAAGTGTTCCATGAGGGAGAACAGCATAAAGGAAAAACATTGTGGTGGACTAGGAGGTCACTTTGGGCTGGACAAAACATTGGATCAGGTGAAAAGGTTTTATTTTTGGCCTAAAATGTAATCAGACATCAAAAAATTTGTTGAATGTTGTAGTATTTGTCAGAGAGCAAAGGGAACTTCATCTAATGCCGGTCTATATCAGCCACTTCCTATTCCTCATAGGCTATGGGAAATTATTAGCATGGATTTTGTCTTGGGTCTTCCTAGGACTCAGAGAGGCTTTGATAACATATTTGTTGTGGTGGATAGATTCAGTAAGATGGCTCATTTCTTGCCATGTAAATGCACTAATGATGCTTCACACATTACTAGTTTGTTCTTCAAATAAATTGTTAAAATCCATGGGTTGCCTTTTAACATTGTGACTGATAGAGATCCAAAGTTTATGGGCCACTTTTGGTGTACTTTGTGGAAGAAGTTGGGAATTTAGTTGTCATTCACTTCAGGATATCACCCTCAGACTGATGGCCAAACTGAGGTAGTGAATAGGTCTTTGGGAAATCTCCTTAGATGTCTTACAAAGAAGCATGGAGAGGCATGGGATATGATCATCCCTCAAGATGAATTTGCTTACAATGACTCCACCAATAGAAGCACAGGAAGGAGTCCATTTGAGATTGTCTATGGTGTTCACCCAAGAGGTATTCTTGAATTGAGAGATCTCCATGGATTGGAGAGGAAGATTGCTCAAGGTGAAGACTTTGAATTGGCCATGAAGGACATCCATGATAATGTAAGAGAAACTCTTCAAAGGAACAATGAGAAGTACAAGGAGAAAGTCAATAAGAGAAGGAGAGATGTACAATATAAGGTTGGGGATTTGGTCATGGCACATTTGAAGAAGGAGAGACTTCCAAAGGGGTAGCCAACCAAACTCCTCATGAAGAAGGTAGGTCCATGCTGGATTGTACACAAGTTTGGGTCTAATGCCTATGAGATTGAGCTTCCTCAAGGCTTGGCAATTTCTCCCATCTTCAATGTTGTTGACTTGTTTCCATACAAGGGTGATAATGTTGCAGGTCTTGATGCAGCCCAAGAAGATGAAGATTGGATAAAAGATCTACCTCCTAGCCTACCATTGAAGTTGGAATGCATTCTTGATACCAAAGTCATCAAAAGGACTAGAAAGAAGACCTACAAGCAGTTCCTTGTCAAATGGAGTGGCTTACCCATTGAAGATGCCACTTGGATGAGTGAAGAAGACATCTTGAAGCATGGTGTCACAGTTGCTGATCTACTTCCTCAAGAGACTTGATTTCTTTTCCACCTAGGAGTATGGTGTAGGAGCACTAAGGAGATCTCCATTTATCTTGCATTGATGTTCATGATGTTGTAATAAGTTCTTGAAGACCATTTCCATGTTTGTAATAAGGATCATGCCCAAAATGTCATGTTTGTAGATGGGATAGTTATATGATGTCGTGTTGTAATGGGGCAGTCATATATTGAAGCCTTTTATGTCATGTATGGAAGGTGTCCAAAGGTTTAATGCCTTGTCAAAGGCTCCTTTCCATTGTAATGGTGTTTGAAGACTTTTTTTGTTATACCACCCCACGTTACATATGACAAAACATTGTCATTAGTTGCAGTCCATAACACAACAGGGCAGTTTGATGGTTGAAGAACAGTTATATACCTTCCCATCAACCAAAACTATCTTCTAAGAGGTCTATCAAGATGTATGTAGACTTAAAAAACCTTGAACATGATCATTGCAATGTAGAAGGAGAGTTTGAAGTGATTGGGAGGAGAAAATAAATAAAGAAGTTCAATTTTCTACCTAAATTACTGTGTAATCCGATGCTACAGGTCGTACCCTATTCCTGTACGGATAGATTATGGAAAGTCATGATGATAGAATGATAGTAGAGTGAGTTGGCTTCCTTTTACATCTGGTTTGAGTTCTTGAAACATTTTTAGAGCATATATAATTACATTTTTTTGAAAATAGTCTGAAAAACCCTCATCTAGGGTTTCTGACAGAAAACTATGGTGCCCTCACCATTCCACTGATGCCAAACCTCCTTGATCAATGGGATGGATTCATTCTTGTTTTTTTTAATATTTTTCAAAGGCATTTTGGGTAGGAGTCTATTTTTTTGGAGATTTCTTGAGGAGACCTAGCAAGACCATGTGCTAGGCAAATGTAAAGTAGAAGAGTCTAAGCCAAATCTGCTACAGTTGGTGGTGGGGCCTCAAAACCTAAAAAAGTCTTGGTTTGGGCATGATATTGAGGTGTCCAACTAGTGTAGAAAGTTCTGTGAGTCTTTGGAAGGGTGGTTGCTTCACAAAATAGGGCTAATTGGGGCTCTAGGCTACTAGGAGGGATTATAGGTTAGACCATATTGTCCAAAACAACCCATACCCAATTATGGATATGTTGTAGGGAATCCAAAAGGGTATCTTAGGATTGTCTAAGATTTGGGTTTGCAGACATGTGTCAAAAGTTATTGCTGACTGTTGCTATTTCAAGGGCTACAAGAAGTTTAGTGGCTTAAAGAAGGAAGTCCCAAGTCAAAGCTTGTCTAACCCTAGAAAATGGTTTGGTTGTGTCATATGGAATTCCAAAAAAGCCCTTACATGATGATTTCAGAGAAACTAACTATTTTTCCCACTTTTGAATGATGATCCTTGAATTTGGTTCTTGAGTGTGAAGAAGAAAACCTTGTCAAACGGTGGAATCCTCAACCTATCCTAAGTCCTCTACATCAATTCCAAGGGATTTTGAGGTTCCCTTTGCTCATCAGGAGGGATAAATATTATACATGTCCTCTTGTTGGGCTCAGGTCTCAAATCCATAGAATATCCAATGTAGCTTCCTGGCAATTAAAAAATGATAGGATCATTGGTTCTGACTAACACTCACATTTTCCATTCTTTATGAAACATACCCTCACTCTCTTCATCTTCATTTGGGAGTCTCTCAACCATTTCAATTTGGACTAAGGGTGCTTCCCATTCACCAAGCTCATTTGACTGTATTGAAATAGAAGAGGTGGGTTGCATTCGTAGTTGAGATACCATAAACATCCTTGGGAGAACTATTATGTTGGTTGATTCATTGTCAATACAATTTAGATCCTCCATAGTTGTTAATGGTCTATATGATTCCTCTGTCATTGTGAGAGTTTTATACATCTCACTCTCTTCTGGTGCTTCAGGGACACGCGATTCACTCAAGGGTGATAGAGGAGTATAACTCTCTGTCATGTGTTCTTTAGGATCTGAGAAAGTGTGAGGGTCTTTGTATTTGAAATCCAACGTAGTTGTTTCAAATACTAGTCCTTCAGTCCTGTGAGGCTTCTCCCCTATGCAAGGAAAGAGTTTGTATGTCATTTGCATGTTAATCATGAGGACTTCCAAAGGGAATTAGAGAGGTCCATTCTTCTCTATCCATTCCATGATCTTTACTTATTTTTATTTGGGGATAACCTCTTTTTGCAATGGTAATATCTCACTTTCTAAGGCTTTCATCTATGCATTGTTTATAATCTTTTCTATGATCTCTATCCTCTTGATGCATATTGATTGGGGTGTAGGACTAGGAACTGAAATCTTGTTTGTAGGAAGTTCATAATCTATGGGGATGCCTATATGTTTGTTTGATTTGTTTGAATTTAGCATGCTAAGAGGTTCTAGGTCTCCTTTTGCGATGTATACCTTTCCTAGATGTAGGAATCAAGCTTCCTAAAATAGTGTAGATGGTACAACCTCCATCTTGTGTATCGATGGTCTTCCAAGAACAAAATTATATCCTATGTCCTTGTTGATGGCATAAAATGTGGTTAGGACAGTCTTAGGTTCTAGAGTTATAGGAAGTGTGATCTTTCCTATCATGTTAGATTTTAAATTATCGTACCAACTCAAAGTGTCTTAGGAAGTGGTGATATTAGTGTGCCCATAACCCATTCTCTCTAGAAGAGAGAATGAAACTATGTTTACTGCAAGTATAGTGCAGGGTCTCCTTTCTTGGTTAATTCTACCTCGGAAGGCATTTGTTTTAGGTCAAGGAAGAAACTTGGGTCTTTGAGTTTAGAATTCAGTGGGCTTATGTCAAAATCCACATGGTTGATTTTCTCCCTAGGTGGAGGTGTAATTTGATTGATATAATTCAACCCTATTTCTTTCAATAGTGTTGAATGATGTGAGATGGAATTCCTAAGAAGTTTGATGAACGATATATGTGCGTAGGTTTTCTTTAAGTCTTCGATGAGCTTGTAGGGGCCAATCGGTGTTAGTATTGGCTTAACCACTGAGACGCTGGTTTTGTGTACTTCCTTTTGTTCATTCTCAGGATCTCCTTCCTCTTCTTCATTATGTAGTATTTCAACCAACCCCAACATCTTAGCTTCTCCTTTTTGTCCTAACTATGGTGGGATATTGGTGTTGTTACCTTGAGCAACTCCATTTTGATTTGTTGCTTTTGTATCCTTATGCACAGGAAATGGATCCTAATAGGTTCTCATGTTAGCATTCTGCAAAGGTATTAGGGCTTGAGTTTGTCTTGTACCCTTGTTATCTGGAGTGACCTATTGTGGGTTCAAGAATATCTCTATGAACAACTATTGTTGGTCTTCCAGTAATCTTGCTATGAATCAGTTATACTCTCTATAGGATTCCATGTTGTGCCCCCTT